>VXBL01005970.1:1483205-1536355 GCA_013400195.1 Aramus guarauna | reverse complement strand
GGGGGGGGGGGGGGGGTGGAATAAATAAATCTGAGCAGCATGTAACTCAGTGTGGAGGGAAACAGGATTCACTTCTGAATTATCTGTGATCCCTTGCACTTCTCTCTTCTTGCATGCCAATTGATGCATTTATTTTTTCTCTCCCAAGCTCTTCATGTGGAATTAGCTCTAGTCCTCCCCTCTTTTAGCTAGCACAAGAATTTTTTAAGATATCTGAAAAACTCTTGTTTCACTGTAGTGTACACAAAACTTTTGGGTTACTAACAACATTCTTGTTATCTTAGAGATGAACCTGACCCAAATTAACACATGGGGCAACAGGTTGCTGAGGCACCATACTGGATTGTCCAGCAGGACCAAGCACAAAACCTCCAAATCCAGAAGCAGGAAATTACAATTACAAGTAAAAGTACTTTATCTCTTTGCTTGTGACCAATAGTGGTTTTAGACTTCACTATAATGCCCACCCACCACAGGGAGATAAAGGCTCTCTGATGCACTCCAGAACCATGATCATTTATTCCTTATATTTTCTGCCAATATATTTACAGACCTCCACCAATGTACAATTAACAAAAAAAATTATGGCGGTGCTTTCCACAACTTCTATATCGGATCTCTCTTGCTTCTGCCCTCATTAGCACCCCTGTATGAACAACTCTGTAGAGTCTGGCACTTCAGAAGTTACTTCCCTTTCTAGACATGTCTTTTTTAATTTTGAACAGTATGACTAATTGCTGAAATAGGAAACTGTGATAATCAGGAGTTGGAGTGTGGTACTACAGGCTACTAGTCCTTAGCACAAGTACTTAATTGTTGACCTGATCATGTACTGACTGAAGTCAGTAGAAGATTTGGCATGGATTTAAATTGTCAGAGGATCAGATGTTGGATCATTTGAGATCTCCGTCATTATCTGTAACATTTATATAGCATTTACATGCACCACTAGCTGAATTTTATGATACTATCACAACACCTCAAAATCCTGGGTGAGAAATGGGTGAGGTCATTAGCCTGAAATAATTCCTATTAATATCTATAATAAGAATTTATCATTGATTGCAGCAGGAGTAACACAGAACATGTGGTGAAAATGATTTTTACAAAGAACCAAGATGATTACATTTAATGAAAAGCACAATTTTTCTCGTCCATCTCCAACATTTTAACTGTTGAGAGTTTTGTGAATGTCAAAAGCTCACGTCTTAGAATTTCATGGTTTTTAAAATGAACATATCATGTGAAAAAAATTTCTGGATGAAATCTGTTGTTATAACAGGCATTTCAACAAAGTTCAGAAGAAAGCATCTTCCAATGAGGGGAATCAGAATATTGTGAAGTACAAATGCATTATGAACACACAGGATTGTTTGTACTAATAAAAAAAAAAATTGTAACAGGGCAAAAAAGATTCCAGTCAAGATCCAAGTCCCATCATACCTGACACCGTACAAACACATCCCCAGACATTTTTCTCCTGACACTGTGCTCCTAGATAATGTGCATGCAAGGAAAAGATACTAGGTAGTCTGCTTTGCAGGATGAAACAGATAGCTCTCGGGAGAATTTCACCTTGCAAAATAAATGAGCATGGATATCTAAAATCAGTTACATGTGTCATCTAAAAGCTAAGCTTATTTAATTTCTTGTACAGGCCAGAGGCTGCAAGAGAAATCTACCTTGAGCTTATATGGCTCTTGTAGTTTCTTCTCACGTTCCCCTCTTCCATCTATATATATATATATAAACACATGCGCACGTGCGCATACAGAGGAAATAAATTTCCCCCTTTCAACTGTTGCATAGGGACTTAGCAATCAGCTTTAAGATTGGCGAATACATAAGCAGTATCCAGAAGAGCACAGCCAAGGAAGAAACCATGACTAGCCCTCTTCCCTACCATCTCTGCTACCCTAGGAGGGTCACTCAGAGCAGTAGAAACTCCCGATACCATCAAGATGCAGACCGGCTAGCTGAACACCCATCTATGTACACTGCAATCTCAAGGAAGGGTGTTCCTTGGAAATGACGAAGGCCTCTGCATGCAGAACAGCCAAGATGCCCAGCAGACAGCTTTCAAATATGAACACTGGCCCTGGAAAAAGTGAACGTCAGCTTTTGTTAACTCTGTTAGATCCGTCCTCTGCTTGTACATTCTTACTTGAAGCTCAGGACTTGCTATTTTATACTTAAGCCATAATTAAAGTAATATATAAAATAGTACAATTTATATATTTCATATCTATTATATTCATATTGTATATAGAATTATCTTAACATTAGGCTTACTGGCCAGTCATATACTCTTGGGCCCTAATGATTTTTTAGTCCATAAGCAAACAAAAACAGAAACCACCAAGAAAAACTCACTCATAAATGTGCCTGTTCATAGGGCTTTCACTAGCTGAGCTCAGAATGACAAATGAAAGACTTCAGATTCATTTTTTGTTTTCAGTAAAAATCTTGTTTAACAGTGTCATGAATATTCATGGTTTTGGCACAGCTCCAGATTAAGCGCGAAGAGGCAAATCAAACAAGAAAACAACAGTCCACTTGGATCTACAAAAGGAGGCATTGGTTTTGTATGCTAAAACATGCACTTAAAGTTTGCTGTGACTGTGCTCAAAGGGAAATAAATTCCCCCAACACCAAAAGCAATCTCTTCGTATGCAAAAATAATAATGCCAGGCAGTAGATACTAACTGATCCAAAGTCCACTATGTCATATATAATGTGTCCTATATTTACATCACAGGAGTGCAAAGGTTGAGGAGCTGCTGGTTCGCAGCTGCTGCTCATGGTGGCAGAGGGGACCCAAAGCAGCAGCTTCTGGAGGCCCTTTGACCAGAACAGGTGCATCGCCTCCAGCACTGCTGCAGAATGGTCTGGAAGGTGTTGCCAGCAGAGCCTCAACTCCTCTCCCTAGTGCAGAGGGGACAGGATTATAAATTGTGCTTTCTTGGAGACAATCTAACAACTGTTTGTGGTAGCCTCAACCAGTCCTTGTATTTAGGTAGGTCAAGGACTGGATTTGCAACTAAGCCATGTGCAAGGATAGGACAGAAAAAGTTACACCTAGTACACTTTTTTTCTCCTAAATCTTTGTATACTTCATGGAAGAGTCACAATCCTTGTCAGAAGGATCACCAGATCTGTTGTGAGTGGGTTCAGTATTATAGTCCCAGTATGCTGATGGACATGAGACATGGAAGGATCAGCTGAATGACAAAAGAATTCAGTCTCATCTAGTGGCTCTGGGGATGGTATCTTACTCCATGACCTGCTGCTTTAACCATCACATAGTACCACTTGCACCAAGGGAGTATACTTTTATATATATTTATGTATTAAACATGTAACACAGTCACTGCATTACAATAAAGGATAAGAGAGGTAACTTGTCTAGAACACTGTTATTTTAGAGAAGTCAGAGTCATCGTCACCATTGTTATTTTCAAGCCTGACCACATGGAAATTTAATATGCAAACACTGGAACTGTGATAACATTCTGTCCCCTCTCATCACATGCTGGAAAGATATTATCACTCCTGTATAAGACAGCCCAAGCAGTATCATAGCAAATGCAAGTCTCACATTGTGTTTAATCAGACAAGAGAAATTACAGCTCCAATCTCCATATTTCTCTCTTCAGTGAGAATGTAAGGAGTGGAAGGTGCAGATAAAGAAAAACTGAATAGGTTGCTTAAAGGGAAAGAAGAAAAACTTAGCCAAAGAGTTGGGTGTTCATGCAATATGTCTCGAGTTCTAGCGCAGCCAACACTTACTCACTTACATAAATTTACTCATATCAGAATATGAAGCTGAATTGAAATGATCCCACCAGGATCTGCACAAGCAGCATACTAAAAGTTAAACACAAGAGTTAAGGTTCAACTTAAGAAAAGCTGGAAAGCATCATCTTGTCCCTCTAGAGGGCGGAAAAAAGCATACATTTTACAGCTGCTGTTTCCCAATGTCTGTTCCACATATCCACATCTGACAGTTACACTTCTGAAATGACATCATACTTGTGCCTATAAGAAAATCTGTTCCAAATATATTTCACAGCAGGGTAGGGGTCCCAGCAAACATTCAGGGACTGTGATAAGTCTATCTCAAGCACACACCACAGGTGGTCAAGTGAAGCCATTTCCCAGGTTTGAAAGTGGTCAGGAGGCAGCGGCATGTGCGCTTTGTTGGGGCAGCGGTGCAGAGACAGCCTTCTGCCCACACATACCCACACACTCAATGGAGGAAGATGATGAGCTGTCTCTTGCCCAAACAGTAACTAACGGAGTATTGTGGATTGGCCGAGACAAGAAGGAAACACAAAATACTGTAGTGGAAATAATAATATGGGAATGCTAGACCAAGAACAGGAAGTTTTACGGTGATGAAGAGGTGCCTGGAGCTCAATTCAGCCCACATTTTTAATCATTTATCTACTCACTTGAGCTGTGCATCTTTACCCTACATTCCATGGGCATCTTTGTTCTGGATTTCCTCTTTCCAAAGCATTTGAAAAATGCAGCACTCCAAAATTCATTCCCATCTGATAAGTATAATTATGCAAGGCTCTCTACTCAGACAAGCAATCTGTACCCACAGAACCTGCCCCAAAATTGTTACAACTGTCCACATTAATCTGCCTTGATGATATAAGAATTTCTGGACTCAAACATTGCCAAGTCACTTTAAAACACCAGTGACAATTAAGATGTTTAGATTAGGAAAAAAGAAAAAAGATCAGTCTGACTATTAATCAGCTTTACCTATCAGGTCAGGAACACTCATTTGGAATCTTACAAGAAACACTGCTCTTTAAGGGTATTTTAAACCTTAGATAACATACTAGAAAGATGCAAGAAGCATAAATGGCCAGATTTAAGAAATCCTTACCAAAAATCAATCCAGATTCCAATTGCCTCCAAAATACCCTATCTGGAATGAATTGCCATACAAGGTTCTTTTCTGCTGTGAATGATGAAGCTCTAAAATGGAAGAAAGAAGAGTTTGCCATTTTTTTCTCCAGATTATAAGAATATGCTCAGATTCAATTAAATTCAATTTGTGTTTCTTATTTTTCTTTCCTTTTTATATTTACAGAAAAGAGAAATAAAAGATTAAAACTGTTATCCATTGAATAAACACTTGAGTACATGTATATTTCAGAGCAGCAACTGTGATTTTTAATCTGGCTGACTACATTTCTTATGTTGGTAAAGACTCAATTAATACAATCCTCTTGCATTTTCCCCCCTCTTCTTTCAAGTTTCTGACTCTGAATCCATTGAGTATTTAGCAAAAAGGCAAATCAAAGTCAATGTAACTAGCCCAGGGGGCCCCTTAAGCACTATTTAAATAATTATCAAAGTAACATTCCTTATCCATTGAGACTTTTTTTGAGCAGAGAAGGATGCACGGATGTTCACTTGCTCTTGCCATGAATCTGTTAAATGTCCTCCTTGAATAGCTAGGACTTAAATAAAAAGACATAATAGAAATGAACAGCAGTTGGATATGTGGAGGCGGATATAATTATGCAACACAACAGGACAATCATTGCCTTTCTGAACAATCAGAGCTTCCTAGAACAAGTAGTTCTTGACCATTTCCCATTCCCAGGAATCGCTCTTATATCCAGCCGAGATCTAGCCATGACTCACTCTCATTAGCACTATAAGAACAAGAGAGTTGTTGTGGCTCTTTCTATTGAGCCTTCTTACCTAATATGCCTACTGTACAATGTTAGGCAAGGCATTCCCAAAAACGATACCTCCTGATATTAGCTTTACAAACATGGAAGAAAGGAGTACTATCCCCCAACCAGATTAATCAGCAGTATTTAAAACATAGGTAACCATATGATTCTTTTACATGAAAATAACTCTGCAGAAGGAGGGAAATAACATCTAATTCATATCAAATGGGTAAGTAATTAGACACCTTTCAACAGTATGCATTGCAACACATAGCACATTCCCATCTGCAGGATTAAATAGCATTTCATGAAGCATATGATCTTGATTTTAAAAGTTACTGCACATGTTTAACTTTGGCCACAGCACATACAGCTAAGTATATGAATAGTCTTTTTGCAGAACTGGGGATTACAGCTTCAATCCTGCAAACAGTTCTACTGCAGTTCTAATACGCAGCATTTTTAATGTCATCATTCCCAACAGAATGGTCTATCAGACTAAATAATGCTTGATTTTAGTGCAAGGTGGTACACAGTCATTCCCTCATGGGAAATCCCTATAACAGTTAATAGAGATGAACCTAAGAGGGCTGTAAAGATGTTTAATGAGGTTCCATCATGAATCACTCTAAAAGCATATAGAATATAATATAGATCATGCAAGTCTCTTCTTAAAAAAAGAAAAAAGCAAACTAATTTTTATCTACATCTTTTATTTTTTACTCTAAACAGAAAAGATAATTGCTACATTTATCACGTAATTGTGATAGGGAACAGGGAGAACCCTAGAAAACACTTGCAGAAAGACGTTTTCAACAGCATTTTGCCTTTCAAGAAGACTCAGCTCTAACAGCTCTCCCCGGTGGGAGTGGCACAGGGGCTGCCGGGTGTCAAGACTCAAAGCAAATCACCTCCCCTTCTGTGAAGGAGGAACTGTTAACACTTTGTTCTGCATTTGCATCACTCCACACAGGTTTTGAGGAACCACAGTCTGAAGGGAACTGAGTAGCAAAGCCTCATGGAAGGGGCTGAGGCTACCACAGTTTCATATAGCTTTTCATGAGACATTTGGGTTTTTTAAGGCAACAAAATAGAAGTACTAATACAGGAAAAGAAGTCCCATCATTAGCGTTCAGAAAAAGGATAGGAGGGATTTTGAACAGCTGCCAAAAGTTCATGGGATCAATTCAACTTCAAAATGGAGCTGTTTAAGAGCAAAAACAAAGTTAGCATGCCTCATCTGCTATTAGATCCCATTTCCCTTAAGCACTCACCAACACACAGTCAGGGACTGTTTCCACCCTGAAGTATTTGAAATCTAATTACACATGGGTAGGAGTAAAAACAGAGTTGAAGTAGCTGACAAAATTATGTGTGTATTGAAAGGCGAAACCAGTTATATACCAGGGCACTAGACTTTCACTTTATTGCTCTCTATCCACTACAATCATGACATATTTGCACAGCTATAGCATCCATTAGGTGTACACAATGAATAAAAAGAACACATTACAGTGGGGTTTATGTCAATGTTTACTTTGAGTAAGAAATAAAAACAGCTGTTACCATAGTAATGGACATAGCACCCATCACCTGAGATGCTCTGAAAATTAAAGAATGTAAACTATAGATGACAGCACAGCCATACTTTAATAATATGAAGAGAGATGTGGCATATTAATTTCTGAACAACTGTTCAGAATTTCTTTAAAGATCTTTCAGAAAGTATTAAAATTAACCAGCTGTCACTGTCTATAGCCAGCTGATAAAATCTTTGCTCAACTATGTCAATATTTCTGCCCAGTGTTAATTACAGTAGCATTGTCTCAGATAGATAGGAGAAAAATTCTTAAGCATCACCCTAGAGTCTTAGAAAATGAAATTACACATCATCTTCATGCATTTCTGTTGAGGCTAGATTGCCACTTGCAGTATCCTTTCTAGGGCTTTGAACAGCTTGGTTTAAGATACTAACACTTCACCATGGAATCACTGGGGGATTGCTTTGAAGCTCAATGTCACCTAGCTCAGACCCTAATGGACCTAAGCCACAAGGTTGCTGTTACTTCCCTACAGAGACTCTGTTGGAAACTTGAGCTTGTTAGGTCTGGAATCACCACTTTCACATGCACCACATCACGAGCACAGCAGTACCCACCAGTAAATCAAAGTCCAGTGTCAAGGATCCAAGTCACCTACCTTGAAGACTGGTGCAGTATTATCTGCAAGGTTGTGCGACTCTCCTGACACTACAGCTGACTTGTGTAACACTGCATGCTCACTGTTCTTGTATTTGCCCTTAGCCTCTCTGTTCAGACCAGCTCTGTTCTCTTCACAGTGTACTGAGTAGACAAATGACTTATAACTTTAACACCATCTTTTTTTATCATTGGCTGTCTCAGAAAACAATATCATAATACACATAAGTATGCATTGTCCACTATCGTCTTCATACAACCAACAGCAACTAAGTACATACAAAAAAAAAAAAAAAAAGTTTGGTCATTCCCTTCTACTGGAAAACTGTAATCAGGCTGCTATGGAAAAAAGGAACCTGTGCTATTGTGGCCTTTCATGAATGTCTCGAATCCAGAGGGACAAAAAGCAGCCTGTGAATATTCTCATTACTTTCAACAGGACTAAATTTGGGTATGTTCCTAAGTGACAGGCTCCTACTGTGGGTTGGTTTCCTTTCCATAGGAAGAACTCTCTGTCCAATCAGGGCGTTTTATAAGCTAGACATAACCTCAAGCAGAAAAATATTTTTCTTGCTACTGGTGGTATTTCTACAACCTGCTGAGACAAGGCACGCCAAGTGACTCAGTGACTCCAGCAATTAGCATCACGGCACCTAATTTTTTAAAAGCTGTAGCAAAGCTCTCAGTTCTGAGTAAGGAGCCATGCAATCCATAGGAAAATTTAGTTAACTCAAAATAGGATCCACAAACATCCAATACGCCAGATAAGGAACCCCCTTAGGCTGGTTAGCAACAACATTTGTGCCTTAATGATCACCTGTAGGGCTGAACTGCCTTCCCCAGCACTCATGGGGCAAGTGAAGGACTAAGTATGACTTTACAGTCTAGTGTGTCAGGCACTCTTCTCTGCAAAACCAAGTTGTGATTCATGATCCACAACTATTTATGTGTTCTGTTTAACAACTAATCGGGGCGGCTGAGGAATTGAGCTCTAGACTTTGGTAAGTACCACATATTCCCTTTAATGAGCCTGTCTGTCTTGTACAAAGACCTCAGTCTCATAGCACTTTGGAAATCAAGGCTTACATCTTAGAGCCAGACCTTGTAGAGAAAACAAATCTTTTAAACCAGTCTGACAGCTGATAATGCAGAGGGCTATGTATCCCCTCCTATTTTCTTTTTTTCTTAAGATATGCCCTATTTCTCAAGTCATCTTTTCTCTAGTCTTGCTGATTGAAGCAGCAATATGAAAACCTAAAATGATGTTATTGAAGATGATTAGGCTGTTAGTGTAAATTAACCCCCTGGCAGCTTTGCTAATAGAGACATTTTGTAACACACCAGGAACCAGACAAACAAACAAAAAAAGATGTGGAATTTCTTTTTAAACCAGTCTCATCTAAACTATGAATTAATCAGCTTTTCTGTGCACTGAAAGCCTATAGAAATGCAGCTTTCTTTTCAAGAGACTACTACACACAACAGCACACCTCTCTGAAGAGGCAGCACATACAGGGCAGCATGGGATTTCAAGGAAATAGAGAGCACCCCAATTGGGTCCCAAAGGAAATGGTGACAAAAACTGGGAGTCAAACGCTCTATACCTTATAGGAAAGCTCAGCATTCTGTAGAAATTAAGTCTTAAGTGCAGAGCAGCACTTCCCACCATCCCCATGCCTTCTGTGGAAGTTTTAACTGTAAAGTACCATAAGAACTAAACAATTTAAGTTCTTTCTGTATGTGCTGTCACAAGTGATGAGCAGTAGTCTGCCAAAATAGAAATTTCAATCAGTCTGACAGTTTCTGTCTTAAATAATGAGCCCCACAAACACCAATAAAACAATACAGCTAAGACCATTGGATTTTACAGTTCTACTAGGCCAGGTACCTACTCTTGGATTGCTCCCCATACTTCCACCCCATCCCAAATTCTTCTCCTGCAAGCCCTGAGCTATGACTTGCTGATGTCCCTCCCAGTATCATTCCAGCAAGTCACTGTTGCTTTTACAGCTTTAATAGATGCACTAGGTTTTAAAGCCTTGCCATACAATTTTTCTCAGGGATACTCATTTCCATTCAGACCTACAGGCTCACACACTTCCTTGCTTACAGTGGCCTTGGAACCCAACAGCTTGTCAGATAATCACAGTGAGGATTCCCAGGAGATTCCCTAATGCATCAGATCACAGCCTTTTTCAGACAGCCAGAAGACATTATCTTGGTTCAACTAAAATCCAGTCCCAGTAGTATGAAGTTTCCCTCCCTACTACTGGTTTGGGAGGACTGGGGTTTATACAGTATGATCTTTTAACGAGCCACCATTGTTTCTAATTAGGCAAGTAACCAAGGATTTAATTAACTGTTGTAACTTGAGCCACACAAGTGGCTAATAGTCTAAACAGAAATTAAGCAGAGATGCCTTGTCTCATATTTAAGCAGCCTTGCACATGCACAGGCTTTTGCAAAGGTCAGGCAGAGCAGAAGCTAGCAGTAGACACACTGCACCTCAGAGCACTGTCTCAAACCAGGACAAGAGACAGAGACACCAGTGTGCCTTTAGCTGCACATGCTGCAGCATATTCAGAAAAGAAGCCAGGAATTACTTCACTAGTTTGCCAAGACTAAAAGGGATGGGAAGGGAAAACTACTTACAGGAGGGGGTTTTAACAAGATACCTCAATATGAAGTTTCTGAAACTCAGATATGTATGTGCATTTGCCAAAAGTTAACTAAAACCTTCAGCTCCAGCACTTGAAGCAGCATTGATAGCTAGCAATTCTCTGTGTGACTGCTATGCAATAATTTTCTTCTCTTTCATTTACGGTCAACTCCTACAACAGTCCCCATCAATTCTTTCTACTTTTCCAATCAAAAATACTCGGGAAAGTTTTCAAACATACAAGCCTGAAGCATCAAAGTCCAAACATGTTTTATAGTTGGGTTATATAAAGTTATTATATAAACTATATATACATATATCAGGTTTGTCTACACTCAGTTGATTGGACTTCATGTCTTAGTCTGCACCTGGAAAAAATGTAGGTGTTACCTGTCACATAACCAGGAAGGTTGACAACCACAGGGAGACAGCCCTGGATTTGGCTCAAAGAGCCCACTGACTTCAACTGAACATGCACTTTGGAAATGCCTGCTTCCACAATACAAAGAACATTCCTACAAGTATTACACTACCGATTCAGTTAATTCTTGTAAGACTTCTGCATGATAGGAATTCCCCTTTGCAGGCAGCTCATCAGGGTGTTAAGGATAACGTTTTCAAAAGGGCTATAAATTCTGATTCTCAGTGCTGAGTACTGTATGGACTTCACCATTGAACTTTACTGCTCAGCTCCTGAACATACAGGATCTAAGGTCTCTTCCTGGTTTACTGGTTGCAAAGCTGTTCTCCAGCAACTCGGTCTTGGTCAACCAGCAAATGACTTCCAAAGCAAGGGACACAGGCTCAGCATTCTAACAACAAATCCATCATTTATTCTCAGTACTAAGGAATACACTGTGCATTGGAGACATCAATAGAATTGCTCAGAAGGTTTCCTCAAGCACCACATTTTTATAAAGTGGTTAAGGGAAAGGTGTCTGTTTTCTCTTTTCTTGGTAGCTTCAATCAAGTTAATAATCAGTTCCTTTATAAACTTTACCAAACCTGATTCACTGCTACTACAGACTCAAGTGAGCTCTTCACCTCTTCACTGTTCTGGTGAGAAGCACTTTTTCTCAATCTCTGTTTAAAGGACATCCTCAGCAGCTTTGCATTTTTGAGAATGAGTCATTTGTTTAGAGGACCCAGTTGCCCCTGCTATGACACTGATGTCCACAAAAAAGTCCTGCTAAGAGCTAATGAAATTAAACTATCTGGAGTGTGATACCATTCTCTCAAAATAGTATTAACACATTCTGCTCTTTGAAAAAGTATTGTTTACATCTCAAATGCTTTTTAAAGTTATATTGTGAAATATTTACCCTTTTGCTGTTAGTCTGTCATATGCTTTAGTAGGAAGAGAATCCAGGTCTCTTGACATCCTAATTAGTACACAATAAGGACTAGACCACTACCTTTTTCTCATTAACCTGCTCCACTGTAGATTTGTAGCTGAATTGTTACTAATCACTCTACAGAAAGGAAAACAAACAAAAAAAATATCAATAAGAATTAAAGTTTCACAAGGCTAAACACCAATAAAATATATAAACCTTCATCAATGTAATATATAGCACTCCTCCAAGTCATAATCCACAGTTCTGAACACTTCTGCAAACCACCTCCAGCCTAGCACCCGACTGTATGGGTCCTACCAATACCATAAAATAACTGGGAAACCCCTTTGATGGGCTGCAAGACTGGGGAAGAGTTCCTCCAGTGTCTTGGAACCCTTTTTAACATCCATAAGCAAGCCAATTGCTTTTATTTTCCAGTCTTGACTTAATAATTGACTTGAAAAAGAGATACAAAGAAAAACGTGGACAGAATACTCAAAGATCTTAGCAAGTTTGCATTTTGTTTGTTCAAGATGGAAACATGAATGGAGAAACTGCATCTCAGGTGAGAACAAACAGCAGTTTGCTACCCAGAGTGCCTGATACACATACTTCTCTTTATACAGTGTAAGAATTAGCCACTTACAGTTCAATCTGTGCCTCAGAATACAAGATATGTGTCTAAAGAGAAGGTTTAAGGCACTATAAAAGGAAATCTAGCTTTCAGACACTACATCTGTGTTATTTTTTTTACATTCATGCAATAGGTAAAAGTGTGGGTCTGAATTTTTGAAGATCATCTTTTCAATTGAAAATGTACCATGAAATAATGAGACAACAGAAGCAAGTCTAAGAGCTTCAAACTCCTCTCCCTTTATCTGTTGACTGAAATGCTTTTGTGAAGTGAAGTCACTTTTAAATATTTAAGTAATGCAAAGCTGCATAGGAAATGAAAAATGTTTTGTTGCGATTCACATCTGGAGACACACATGTACGCCCAGAAGAGCATTCCACCAAATCATTCTGTCTCTCTTCATTTCACTCTGAGCTGCATTAGTTTTAAAATATGAAGCAGTATAAAAAAGTACACTCTTCATTTCACAGTTGGAAATCAGCATGCCATTTACTGTGGAAAATAGGTACTTGGGATAATATGTCCCGAATTATGGGCTAATGCAAAATGTAGAGTGAACTCAACTCTGATTTTTGTCTTGTATTGTGGTTAACTTCAGCTTCAATTATTCATTACAATGTCACTTGCATCTGCAGTGATGCCCCCACACTGCAGCACTAAAACTGATAAACCAACAATTAAGCACAGGTAAATTTCAGAGCACTAAAGGTTATTCCATCATAAGGCAAGATTAAAATGTCAATATCTAAAATTAAACAGTAATTGCTTGAAAATGTTATTACTTTTCTTCTTTATGTACAGCAGCTAGAACAGCTGAAGGTAATGCCAAACACTCAACTCCAAGTGATTTACTCCCTAGGAAGGCTAAAACAGGTTTTCCATGCAAAACAGGCAGAGTTTACTGCTGGAGATCCCCCTTTTTCATGACTAGTTCCTCCAAAATGGTTATTTGTGGCCAGATCACAAAATATAGACTTTGAAATATAGAGATTTACAAGCAGGCAGTACAAAGATGTTATGATCATAACTACTTTTTCTAGCTATTGCTGTTCTGTAGTGCTACTCTATGAGTACATCTTCCTCAAGGTTTTTAGCTGGTCTCAATACTACCTAACACAGCATTGCTGTCAATACTCATTAGGAACTGACATATAAAGCTGCCTCAGCTGATAGGTTTAATAGCTTTCCTCACTGCATTTATCCTTTATCCTTCTTCCAATCTGTAGATTTATTATCACTACTAATTATCCATTGCCTTGGGTTGATTTGTTTGCTGGACAAAGGTAATTTAGTAACACTGTTTACAACCTACATCCCTTCAGGTGCAATGAGCCGCACTGCAAAATCTGTAATAAGAAGCCTGGGGCGAGGCAGGGGGGAAGTTCCACTGGTTTTCACCTCTTTTCTCTAATCAGGACAGATAACAACTTCATCCCCTTTCTCTTTACTTATCCTGCTCAATACCTCCTGTAAATCGGGTTATCTGGTGGTTCAGCACCTTCCAGAGTGAGTTAGAGATTAGCTGCTGCCCAGCAGAGTAACATAAAACACTTAGCACTCCCACACCTTTTGCCTGGTCCTGTGCTGTACAGTGCTCTGCTAGATCAAGTGTGGCATGTCATGCCATGAAAAACAGATGGAAGGATCCTTTAATGGTGTAGTAGCTGGAAGAGTATTTAGAGCTACAGAACAAATACAGCAATGTACACAGCTGCCTAATGCGTTCGGCTCACCAATTCCCCAGTACTACAAATAGAAATCAAGTTCCCAGCTTCCTACTTACCTTCAAATATCTCAGCATACTCATGCAGCGACATGTTACATTCTGGAAGTTAACCTCACACAAATAGCTTATTTTCAGTATGGATACGATTTATTCCCTTATTTGTTGCCTGATGGGTGTGAGGGCAGTTCATAAAAGCATTCAGGAGCAGGGTCTTGCCCTAAGGATTTTGCTTTCTAATCCTTACAGACAATACACCAAAAATGATGACTCAGATTAGAGAAGCTTGTGTACGCAGCAATTGATGAAACAATAATCAATCATGGTAGCTCTGCTGAAGCCAGTGCTGTTAATTTATAACAGGACTGGGAAGTGCACAGAAATTATCTTTATATGTTGCTAGTTTTTTGCTTTTCTGTCCTATACTGATGCTACTTTTCTTCTGTTCATAGTTTACCCAACAGCTAGAGGTAATAGTAATCTTCCTTACTGAGCAGTTAGCAGTAAGTATAATTCAGCTTTCTTCTGGGGGCCCAGAAATCCTTCCCAATAGTAAGAACGCAGTGTAATATTTTCTTCCCCCTTCTCTATTTCTTCGGCTCTTTTATCAAGATGTTCCCATTCATATTACTGTTGATAAAATATGGCAAAGCTGAAACCCCTTCCACCAGAGGAAGTCAAAGTCTTTCAAGAACAGGACTGAAACAGGCTTCCCACTCCTGAGAGTGACGCTGACCAACTGTTTGCATTTTCTACATTGCATATAGAAAATGCCTGTAAAGACTTACCAGAGGTGATACAGCAGGACAGGAACAGGCCTATGAACAGAACCTGTATCCTATAACCTATCAGTATTGTTTTAAGTGCTTTCACAACAGCCCCGTGCTGACTAGATGCAAGAAAGATGGTCTGCGTTTATTCAGACAGTGCTTCTACTATGTTAGTGCACTACCATGCATAATTCGCTTCACTCCCTGTCATATTAGTCATTCTCTTTGACTTTACTTGTGTTCTTGGGCTGATAAATTTATAGATACAGTAATAGGATTCTGAATTAAGACACAATTTAAGAACACAGTTTCAATTGCAATGATTTGTGGCTATGAGGTCATTTAGACCAGTGTACTTTCCTTTTGCCAGAGAAGATTTGTAGCTATTATTTCCCCCACACACAAAGCAATGATCACATGCTGTTTGCTTCAGCACTGGATGTTGCAATACCTCAATGAATAATATACAAGAAGTAGAAAATAAACAAACCCACTATGCCTGGGGATAATGTGTAGTGTGTTTTCCTTTAGGATGATTAAATGTGAATGCATGTCATAGGATGTAGGGATTGCTCTGCCAGGAACCCATGAGATGAGAGCGTACAGCCCTCTATCTGAGCAGGCAAACAGCCATGGAGAAGGTTAAAAGAGCCCCCAGGCAGATCCAGCATAGGCACTGGCTACTCTCTGGCTGCTGTATTTGCTTGCCTTTTTTTCCTGTAAGATACAGGCACTTCATAGATTCCTGGGTCAAATCCTACATGCTTTCACACCTAGGAAGTTTCACCAGAGACAACAGATTTCAACCACAGAATCAGGAAGCTGAACCTGGCTTTGCCAGCCTTTCACCAGCACTCTGCCACTAAAACCACAAAAAAAGCCTTTGAGGTTGACAGAACAGGCCACAGAGTTTAAGCCTCAGGGGACGGTCCCACATGACTTCCACCAATGGGTGTCAGACTGTTCCTTCCTATTGCAGTGTCAGGAAAACAGTTAAAAAAATTGTCTTTTCTTTTACTTGAAATTACCCTCCTGTACACCTTAAGCAAATCTCCCATCTGATGCCTTAAATGCACAGATCAGCATCTTTGGTAGATACAAGATATTAACATGCCTGAAAGACAAAGTTCTCAAAACCAAGACTGCTTTGAAAGTTTGCTCTTTTTGCTCTTCTTGCTTGTGGCAGTGAAGACAAGGAAGCGCACTGAATGGTGCTGATTTTTAGAACACGAGTCAGTCCTATACTACATCTCAAGACAATAACCACCTGCCCATCCCCACTGGAAGCAAGCAAAAGCCATTTAAAAAAAAAAAAAAAAAGTATTGGTCTCTTCAGCCTCTTGTGTCTGGTCCAAAGTAATTTTAAGCAAAAATGCAAATCATCTTCTCACCAAAAGGGTGTTGCATGAAGAGAACACGACCCAAGCTCTGCATTTGTGATAACACAGAACAACCAATATACCAACAAATGTCAGACCATTCACTTTAAATAAATCAGTCACCTGTTCTCAGAACCAAAGCCAATCCATTTTGTCCATAACAGTAATTCACACAGGCAACTACTGATGTCCCACATTAGTATTTCTATCTATTGCACCTCTCAGCATGCAAATGATATCCTTGCCTAGGCAGTCAGATTCACGTCTGAGCAAAGAAATACATCACCAGATTTCAACAAGCTTGTTTATCTTCAACTCACTTTTCAGGAAAATAAAGACTGTGACAGACCTTCAAAGGGTGATCCTTCTCACATCCACCCAGCAGACACTCAGTTCATTGCCTTCGGATTTCTTCTTTCACCACAGCTATGCTTGTTATGTGGAAAAGTATTCTGTTTCTACTACTTTGTGAAAAAGGATTTTCAATAAAAGATAAGCAACAGCATCAGAAAAGACTTCTATAACGGAGGTTTCACTCAGTAAACAGGTGTCTGGGAGATTATCTCGCCAACTTAACCAAAGCTCCAAACATCAGAACGATTCTGGGATGACTAAAATCCCCCTTTTTTAAAATAAAAGCCTTTTATCTGCCAAGCGACACTTCCTGTTCTAAAGGCTATTCTCCTCAGTAGTTGTCAACTATGTATTAATCTAATTCATATAAGCCTTAGAAATAAATACTTTCGTGTGCAGAATCTTTTGGGAAACTCTGATTCCTAAGGCTTTAAAGAGCAATTCTTGCTTATCACCGTGGAAATTTCCCTTGAATTTAAAGCCTGGTAACTGGTGGGTGGGGGTGGGGGGATGGGCATACATCAAATATTTCAGTGATTAACAAGTTTCCCAGTCTTTGTCACCCTCAAAGGATTTTCATTTGATCAGTAGGGAAACTGCTAAAGAAGAAAATAAAAGGAAAGTGATCTGACCCAGTAAGGCAGTTCTCGTGTTCCCAGGTCCTGTATTTGCCACTCCTGTCCAAAATAACGGCACTCATTTCTAACAGTACTTTACAATCAACAGCAATATCAAACACGTTAGGCCTTATTTTAAAGGGTATATGTGTTGGCAAAGGCAAATGCTACTTAACTACAAGTAGATAATTAAACCCCTCCCTAAAGTGCTCTCATAACAAAACCACTCTGTGTGGGAGAGGCAAAGCACTGTCAGAGCACTCAGAGAAAAGCAGGTAATTGAAGTTTTGCTGTGTTTAAACTCCATGCCTGTGCAATAAAAACCTGATTTTAAAAGCCCTGTAAAGCAGAGAACTTTTCAGGTGCCTTACTGACTGTCATTGTGCAGAAATGGCCCTGCTAAAGCAGCAAATTGCTGTGTTTCGCATGTTGTTGCGTAATGTCAGCATGTGGTAAATGGCATGGCACACATGTTAAAAGCCTCCTAGTGATGGAGGCTTTCAATCCTCTTCACAGCATTCAAGGAGTAAAATAACATATTTTGGCAACTAGGAGCAACCACCTTCAGTGTGGATTAACTTCAAATTGGTTGAGATTCATCCCATGTCCCCAATACCTTTGTGTGCTATCACATTAGAAACATGCAAAACCAACCTACCGTACCTGAGTATGAACTGATCCACTGTAGAATTGTTGGCAACCGTCACATAAACATTCACAACCTCTCCTTGCTTGACAGGCTTTGAGGGCAACCAGACAACAATATTACTATCCAGCCGCAGCTCCGTTAGCTGAGAAGTCTCCTGGCCTCGATAGAGGCTGACAGATCCAATCCTCTGTAAGTGGGACATGGTTTCATCCATGCCATCTTTTCCTGGCCGGATAGCATTTCCCTTCCTTATATCCTCAGTGGTACACTCTACCTTCTCGTCTCCCGGTTGAATAGTATAGTAAAGCTCCACAGGGCTCCCTTCAAACTGATCCACTGCTTTCTTACGGCCCGTGACAACCGTGGGGGGGTTAAACCAGCTTGTCAGAAGCTCCAGCTCTGCCACACACAACCCCAGATCCCCTTTCAGCCTGCAGCTGCCTCTGACTTCCCGTGTCTCTCGAAAGGCAAACACCCGCAGGCAGGGCAGCCGTTCCGTGGTGCTGTAGTCATCCCAGTCCCTGCCCACGATGTAGAACAGGACCTGGACTTTAGGCTTGCTTAGGTAAATTTTGTTGCTCATTATGTAGGCCTGAAGTTTCCAGTTATAAGTAAATTTGTTGGCAGATCCAAAAAAGTTGGAAGTTAACATTAGGTCCTGGGGCACAACTTGTTCAACAGAAAAAGGTCCATAGCTGGCATTTAATATAGGTGGTCTCTTGGCTTTATATGGGAAAAATGATTCCACCCTGGACTGCAAACTGGAATTTCTCATAAAGTCCTGGTTGGCTTCTCTGAGAAAGAAAGATGTGTCAGCACTGAAGATCCGATAGCTCACAGGTAGGTATGTTGGTAATGAAGAAAATCTCTGATTATTGTCCAAGACCCCTCGACACTCTGTCACTAATAAAAGAAAAGGTGATGCGAGTTAGATTAAATATGTTTATAGGTTCAGAGGGACATCAACTACAACTTTAGCGGAGCTACCTGGTAAGTTATGGACAAGTTTTATTTAATGCAAAAGACATTTACCATGTTTAAATGTAGCCAATTCTTTTTTGCATTACATTCACAAAAACAAAAGCAAGTTTTGGTGCTACCTTGCATTTATCTATGATAAACAATTTGTAAAACATGCACACATACATACACAGGTAATGTATAAAGTGTTGTCTGCAGTATGATCAATTATTCATACTCCTGAAGGGAGTACAAAGAGGAAGGTTCACATAGCAGAAGAAGTTCTTGTTCCAATAGCTATTTTACATGGCTGATCTGAACTGCAGCAGTGCTGTGCTAAGCACAGCAAACACAGGAAGTACTCACTGAATACTTTCACTATCATCTAGATGAGAAATAAATAGGTTACTTGTCACCCATATACAACATCCGCCTCCCTAACAAAACTTCATGCAAATTTGTATAAGTTTGCCCACACCAATTCTCCTAAGGACTGGCCACAAATCAGTCAAAGCCTTCCAAAAGTGATTTCATAAGTAAATAGGGTGTCTTTCAAACCACCTATGTGCTCACCTTCCCCATACTTTTCTTGGTCATATCATCCCCTCCTAAACTTTCTGTCCACTTAGAAACTCCTCTCCTGTCCTTCCAATCTTTCCGTTCAGTTACAGCATGTGTAAGGTATTCAGTACATTGGTATGCTCCACTGAACCGCAGCCCCTGAAGGGCCGCTAATCACTATCCCTGCAGGAACACTGGCCAGGAGATCAAAGATAGTTTCTGTTCTACAGCCAAAGACAGAAACTGCTTTTCTAAGAACTGATACACACACCATTACACTCTCTTCCTCCATCAAGAAACCTTCCTCTCACATTACTGTTTCCAGCACCATGGTCTACACCTCTAATTTAATATTGACAGCACCTCAGCTTTCTAAGTTATTTAAACAGAGATGCACATCACAGGCTAGAAATATTTCAACAAGTGCTAATATAGAAGATATACACAGAGAGAAATTAGTACATACTGACCAATTTTAAGTTTCAGCTGAATATCAGATTCCTTCTGATCTAAATGTTGGTTTCTTACTACAAAGATTAACAATATATATTGGTGAAAGACAAAAATTATTATCTAATTATGTTAGATAACAATAGAGGACAGTTAAAATACATGTAGATTACTTAATACTACTCACAATGCCACTTCCTAATTCATGCTGAAGACATTAACTATAGGTACAGAAGGTAAATGAATGATGATGCACCTAGTGCAAGACTGCCTTTAGTGTTCAGAAAAATAGACCTTGCCCTCAGACATACGTCAGTTCCAACGACCTTGGGCAATCCTTTCAGAGTCAGGATTTAAGGTTCCATGTAAGTTCAGCTCTTCAAAGATGACAGACAACTGTAAAGGCAATGCATAATATGTAGTTTCATCTGAAACTTAGGAACACCTAAAGATCTCTAAAAAGCCCTACAGAGACAGACTCTTTTATCAGCTTTCTCACAAAGGCCTGCAGCTTGAGGATTTTTACAAATAATAGATTTACTGTCCTTCTAGCATGCTAGCAGCCAGCCATGCTAATTATGCAGTCAAATTTAATTAAATGTTTTCAAGTAATAAATAATCAATATCTATCATTACACCAAATGACTGCTGCTGACAGACAACTTCACTACAATCCTGTTGATGTGCTCATAGCTAGTGTGCAGTCACTACTTGGTGCTGGGAAAGTGAACAGCTTTGGAAGCCAGGTGTTAGGCAATTAAGAAAAAAGGGAAGAAACAAACATGAAGGAAGGGGAAAATCAGAGCTCTCAAAGGACGGCAACCCTAAATTTGAAATAAGGAATTGAGATGTGTTCATTCATGTGTGATTCATGTGCCACCACTGGATGGTAGAATTAGTTCTCATAAATGAGCAAGCTACCATGACTGGACAAAAATAATAATAATAAAAAAAAGCGAAGAGAGAAAAAAGGAAAAGGTAAGAGGCCTGTCAATGAAAACACCAGAATGTGAATTACCAGCATAACATCCTCCATCAAGTAGATTCATGTGTAAAATATAACATCAGTTTAGCACACTTACAATCCTGTAAATCTCCAATCCTTGGCACACATTTTAATTCTGCTGGAAGTGAATCTACAAATGCCACCACCTGAGCTGATTGATTTCCCCTTAGCTGAACCAAAATATTATTTTCTGTTAGGGTTACATCTCAAAATGCTATAACACTGAGATAAGGAATGCAAAGATGATCCACTTTGGACCTTACACCTTTCAAGAAAACAGCAAAGCCTACATATTTCTTCTGGTCCAGGAGCAGAATAGGAACTTGGTTTACTGAAACAGTAGCACTTTGGTTTCCCTTTCCTCTCCAAATCCCTTCACCTGCCCTGGATGGACCTGCTGAGATTTGGTCAGCTCCCTGCTGAGCTTCGCAAAGAGCAATCATTGACATTTACATGACAGATACCACCATTCTTTTAAAAACACCTGGTGTGCTATACAAGAAGTCAGCTTCTTACTGGCCAGTTTGGCTCGATTGGACTTGACGAATCATTAGAATTTATTTATTAGGCATCCTCTTGTCTCAGGACAAGAGCCTTGTAATATTAGAGGGCAGCAAATTGTGGTTGGAGAAAGCACTTCCATGAACGTAAGCATTAATTGACTTAAGCACACAGGTAGGTTTTGCTGAAGTGTTTTCACAATCAGAGATACTCTAGATTTGGCACCATTGCTACTGAGGGAATACCTTTGGCTTCAATAGATCTGCAAAACACAGAAATAAACTCAGCAGGCTGCAGACACAAGTGAACTCCTGATTTCAAAAGGCTGTTGATCAGGATCTATGCTTGAAGCTTAACAGCTGTTTTTCTGCAATTCCCAGGACTTTTGCTGTAGCACATTATCCTCAGGCAGACAGTGGTCTCATTTTTGCAGGCACTCCATTTATCCTGGATCAATCATGCGGATAAGGTATGTAGGACTTGTCCCAATATTAAGAAAAACAGCCATGCAACTTCGGCTTTAATAAGCTGAAGGCAAACAGCAAAACCTATGTGGTCAGACTGACAGCAGAAAAGTAAAAGCTTCACTTTCTTATTCTAATCTAAAGATTTCCACCCACTTTCATACAGTACATAATGGAGTTTTATATTTCTACAGTGATGGCTGTAGTTCAGACATTTAGGCACTTTAAGCCTTTTACTGATAAAGCTGGTAGTTAAAATTGTCCATTTTATTTCAGAATCTCAACCATGTGCATCAGCAACTACAGGCCATCATTTAGGGGATTTGTTGTATATTCTTCACTGCTACCCAATAACCTTCATGTCCTGGTATAATTAATTACCAACGTTACCAGAGAACATTTTTGTGTGTTTGATCAGCTCAGCTACAAAGTTCTTAACTTTATCAGAGAATCTATTTAAAAAAGATACCAAGGTTTTTCTGAGTTTCATGTCACAAGTTATCGTTTTAAATAATCATTAAGGATAAGATTACTTTGTCTACCTGAAAAATAGACTGCCTGTTGGGGCGGGGGGGAGGGCAGAAAGCAAGCCATGCCTATCAGTGCTTTCAGGTGCTTTGGAACAGATTTCTCCATTTTAAACTTTTTTCTGCTCAACCACTGAAACACATTTCCAGAGGTTCATTTTAAAGCAAGGTGGAAATTTAAGGGGTTTATCCCTATGACAGTAATAAATGTGGGAGCAACATTTCACTGCCAGTTCAGTCTCTAATGCAGGCACAACTGTATCAGTAAAATGGAACTGGGTTTCTGTGACAGGAGTCCTATAAGCACATTTATACAAATGTGACTCATATCATGGAAGTTGAACTTCCTCAAACAGTTTAGCTAAACTCTGATTACAGCAGGCCTGACTTACAAGTAGGCAGTGCTTTACCCTTCTACATTATCAAACAAGAGTTACAATTTGTCCAGAGATGAAGTCCAGCATGGAAAAGATTAAGAACCATCAAACAAAGCTAGTATTAGCCAAGAACAAAAGTTAAGGCTTACAAGTAATTACTTCTCCTTTGTAACAGCCTGGTGACTTTTTAATCCTTCTTCTGGCATCATATGCCTCTGCAGCACTTCATCTGAACCCAAAACAGGCATCTGTTAAGCACATCACCGGCTCCAGTATGACAGAGCAGCTCAAATTCCTATAACCTAGCAAGTTCATTTTTGGCATCAGATATGAAATGGTGAATTCTGATCTGTATTATTATTTCTTGGATTCCAGTGTAAGAGGAATTTTATTTGGGGGGGATTTCATATGGAGCTGGAGCCCTGGGTGCTGGATTCACTGGAACAGTCATAAAAGCTTAATATTTTTAAGCTATTCTTTTATGAGATTGGTTTGAAACAACTTTCTTTTGGACCAGGAATTAAGAGTTTAGGTTGTGGGTGGGAGATTACTGGCCAATGGCCATGTATCTTCACTGACTGATGTTTGATGAGCCACTGAGCCTTCAAGGAAACCATCTGCCTGTCCCCTCAGCCAGAAGGCTCCTAGCCAGAGAAAGTCAGTGAGAAGCAGAAGACATCTGCCTATGCAAAGAAGTAGTAGTGTCAGTAGCTTTCTCTGTACCTTGTATGGCCCCTCAAAGGCACATTCGTAATTACTCCTTCCAGGAAATAAACCCTATGAAAAGTGGTAGACAAATTTCTATCCCTCTGTATTCTCCTGTTACCCTAGCACATCAGTACAGCTGAAGCTTCCACCAAGAATTCTGTAACTTTTAAGGCAGGATCTTCTCCTTTCTTTTTATAATAGCTTTACCCACTGCCTTGTTCCTCCCTTCCTAAATGTAGCTATAGTTGAATGCTGTACCATATTGATTTTTTTCCCCAAAAAATTCCATGCCACTAGAGTTCTAAGAAAAAAAAACCCTAATATTATTTACAGCACCACCACTACCTAAAAATCTTGCAAAGCCTGTAAATATTATTCCCCCTCCTTACATGGACTCCCATTCCCTTGCTGCCTCTACACCCAGAGATGCTAACTATAAGCGTGTTATACAAACCATCCTCTCACAAAAAGTCCCCACCCTTGAATTTTCTTCTGTGACTCCATCTTCCACTACAAACTCATCCTGCTCTTGCACAGCAAATCACATATTCCAGCTCAGGAAATACAGAGTAGGAAAAGAATAAAAGCAGAAAAGATGCACTTAAATCAGTGCAGATGTTTCCTTCACCACAAAGTTTCAACAGCTATGTTTTCTGGTTCATTTTCCCTCCCTTTTCTATACTGGCACCATATTTAGTGACTTCAGAGTGTACAAAATTTTTATAACAAGCATTTTGCTTAGAACCAGAGCTCAGCAAATACTGCAAGAAATAAGTGTCTGAATAGTCATTTAAGACCTCAGAAAGACCTTAGTTGTGCTCTCATCCCCACCAGGTTCCCTTTTCTTAACATCTAGGAAGGGGAATTTTGCTGTTAGAAAGGCTGAGTGGAACTTAAAAATCAAACAAGCTCAAATTCAGGATACAGAATATATTTCTAACTGTGAGGTTGATTAGTCATTGCAACAAACTACAGAAGAGAGCAATGGCTGGTCCGTGTCTTCACATCAAAACTGGATTTCCTTCTGAAAGGTACTTTTTTCTCAGCACAAGTTACTGTTCAAGTACAGGGATAACTGGAGCCTCATACTCCTTTCTGGCTTAAAATCTATAGTTCTATGACCATTAAAAAAAAAAAAAATCAATTGGAAAGCCTACATGACAGGGTAATTGCAGAAGCCATGTTTTCTATTTCTCATGCTTGCCCATCAGATGTGCTTTCTCATCCTGTGAGAGAACAGAGGGACTCTTTGACTAATTGCACGTAGGCAATGTCAAGTGTCAAGTGCTTATGGTGACTGCTTAAGAACAAGTTGTGAAGTTAAAAAGAAACTGTGGAAAGAAACCTTTCAAAAAAAAAAACAATATACCAAAACTTTGTGGGAAATTGCAGCCTATTCTCAAATATTCTTTGAGCACTCAATGAGGGCAAATTTGTCAAATAGATGATTGCTAACAAAATTATTTTCTCAGGTCCTTTTAGAATCCAGGTTTTATTAAATTGAGAGCTGAAGTCAAAGAGTAAGTTTAGAATTGCAATGTTTTATTGATTGACCTGGGATGGTATATTCCTATTCACATATATGGGAGTACACACCCTTGGTTATCAACCAGACATACTTCAAGCCCAGATGTAGATGGAACCTTATTTAGTCTAGATCAGAGTTCAATTAAACTACATCCACATAAAGATTGTCAGGAGACACTATAATCAGTTATTTTGAACAAATTTCCTATTTTATTTCAGTGGGACAGACTAACTTATTTAATTTAGCATATTGTTAAGTGAAAAACTGCAATACTATTCTATTAAATAGGTTTCTCTCACACTGTGAGTATATCCTTAATGAAATTATTCTTTGTATCTTACTACAGCCAAAGTCTTCACTAAAACTCAACAGATATTTGTGGATTTAGCACAAAGTGAGCACTTCCCCCATTCTTCAGCAGAGGTAGAACATAGTGATTTCAGAACTGTCAGGAAAATGACAAAAGTAACTAAAGCTATGACTGAACAAAAGTACATCAGGAACTTCTGCACTTCTTTAAAACACAAAAACAAAGGGACAGTCACTGAAATTAAATGATGGGAATTCAAAGTGGCTAGAAAAAAAAAATACTGTTTCATGCAGTGTGTGATTAGATGACAGAGCTCATTGCCAGGGGGGAAGGCAGAAGCCAAAAACTTATCTTGACTTAAATTGATGATTTGAATGTTTGGAAAGATATGCAGACCATCTACAGTAATGTCATTAACTACATGTTAAACTCCTTGTTTTAGCATTTATCTATTAGAAATCAGGATTAGACCTCTGTATTATAAAGTATTATCCAACATCTGTCATGTTGTTCCATTTTCCTCAGGATTACTGACATGACAGGCACATGTGTATAAACCACAAATTACTGTTTTGCAAACAGAAAAGAGAATTTTTAAAGTCTAATTTGGAAACACAAGAAAAACTTTCAGAAACCTGCACATTAGAAATGCATTTCCCATCTTTTAATGACAGCCTACAAGTTCCAGTTTTTGATGGTTGCAGTTCTATATATCTCACCTTTTGCAGAAATTCCAAAATATCCTTTTATTGCAAACCTATCTTCTCTATCACTCTCAATTCATGTAACTGAGACATGTTAGTCAAAGACTGTCTGACATTCAGGACTGAAATCTATAAACTGTTTTCACAGACTGGTTGATGACCTTAAAAGTCTGTAAAACAACAGTGTATATGCAAAGGTCAGTGACGGTTTCAGAAATCACTCCCACTCCCAGTGCTGACATTACCAATTGTCTGTACTGCTGAGGCCATCTGACATATTTAAGCTAGTTTACTGTTTAGAATCAAAGATAAGTATCTGGAACTTGAATTTCCACTAATGAAAGCTTTTGTTAAGAGATAAGGTTTGGAAAACTTCTATATAGACACCATTCAGGTACTCAGGCTTTCTTCCCCTTGCCTGAAGCTGCAAATGTCAGTGTCCTGTGAGCAACATACAGTATGTAAAATGTCATACGATGGCCTTTCGTTCCAACGCTGTTTGCCTCATTGTGGTAAACTCCATGGATTCTGCATTCACTCATTGTGTCAGCACTAAAAGTCCAAAGCAAATAACACTTAAGCTGATTTTGTCTGATAGCTGTAGAGAAGAGGAGAAGGATTTAGGACACCAGAGTTTATTTCCAGCTCCATCAAAAAGTATGATAGCCATAGGAAACCTCTGCAACCCAGTTTCTCTAGCGATGAAATGAGAGAAGTTATCACTAACTTTGATTGGCTTGTGATTAAAAAACTCATTGAGTTCATCAGTCAAAAGACTAGGTTAAACATTGCCTTTTATTATTACTTTTTCTTTAAAGCAGGCAAAAATAACCCAGTGGAAGTCCCCAAGTGGGGAATAAGTAGGCAATATGGTCAGGATTTTCTAACTTAAACAGTAACTTTTCAGAGTTCTGGACCATTTATCTCCAATAAAGACACTCTGCCGAAGACATCTAATTTTCATGGAAGTGCAGTTCTGTGAAAGACAGGCTTCTACAGAGGATGCCTCAAATTTACCTCTACAGGATGGCTCACGGAAACCCTCATCAAATTTTAAAACTTGGCGAGAATGTAACAATGATCAGTTACATGAATCACAGATTTTGTTTGTGTGTTTAATTACTGAAGTGTCATAAAAATGGGACCATGTAGGATATGTTACAAACATGAAACAAGTAGTTCTTGCCTTAACAATGTATTAATTCCTTGTCCTGTGTCTTTAATGGTGTTGTGCTTTCCTCTGCTTTTTAAGTCTTTGTTAGATGCTGATAGGCACTCACTCCTCTGTTTAGACATTAAATTGCTTTACACAGGCTCCTTGTTTAAAAAGGGATTAGGGTCCTGGAGCCTGAATGGAGCAATTTGCTCAGCACTCTCCACTGCCACAAAAATCAACACTAACCGAGAGTACAAAACTCAGTGTGAGTAGTGCTCAGATCCATGCAGGATGGAGCTTTCAGCTACACAGGTGTAGAAAGAGGATGCAGAGGACTCAATAAATGAATTACAATACTTTCGCCCTTACTACTCAGTAAGAAAAAGGGAGAATATTTTTTCTTGTAAATAGGTACATTTTGAGAAGCTAATAAAAAATAAAGCCAACTAGCAACATAAACAACAGGACTTTCTATTACATTAGTGCCAAAAGACCCACGCTGAGATTCAGTCTCCATTGTGCTCCGCATTACCCAAGTATAAGGTATATTACTCAAAGAGCTGGGTATAACCTGGCAGTGAATAATTCCAAGGCTGAAAATGAAAAAAGGATTTCTTACCATCAAATCTGAACCAGGCTTTCCAGCAGCTTAATAACACACTTTTAGCATACATCTTCATATGTTCATAACTGCCATCTCACGTTTCAGGGCCTGTATTCTCAGAGTCTTGGACTCTGCCATCAAACAAACCCTTTCCAGACCTACCATCCCATCTCAGCAGTTAAATACACAACAGATGGATGAATTTTTCCCACCATCTAGACAGGGAACTGAGGCAGCGTAACTGAATTGAGTTTTCCAGGAGCCACTATCAAAGCTAAGCACAGAAGTCAGACATCTTTAGACTCATATCAATTCAATCCATCCATTTCCAAATCTCCTTTACACATAGACTGATAACAAACATGTCAGAAGCTGCATGATTTTTTTAGAGGTTGGGCAATTTAAACTTGCTCCTGCAAACAGCCAATAATCCTGTGCAAGCCAATAGGAACACTTTCCACAGGTCAGGAATTCGTGTTGCTGCAGAGAGTTGCAGGTTTGGGCATCACATCTGGGAAAGAATTGTTTTCAGGATCATGTGTTTAAAACACACCATGAAGCCTCATGCCAATGGAAATGCTGAAACAAGCTTTTAGCACTACGTGGTCTGTTCCTTAACACAAGTGCCCTATGTTTTAAAGGCAAACCAAGTTATCTTTAGGCCAAATAACATAGCAACTGCCACATGGATTCTCTGGGGTTTTGTTTACATGTCTGAGAGTTTTCCATGCTCCAACACACTGTGCATCGGCAACCCTTAGATACATGCAACAGAGCAAAACCCCTCCTGGACAGCAGTTTCATTTATTCAATAGCACTTTCCTTAGAGCTGTCATCATAATGCGAATGTTTACACAAGAGCACTGATAACTGACTGAAGGGGTATTTGACTTGGATTAGTCGTAGTTTTAAACAACTGCCTTCAAAAAACCTTTCAGCTTCCTATCTTAAGGTCTTGAGGGAGTTTTACTTTTCAGAGGAATAAAGAAGTTATTAGCAAAAACAATTTCCATCATCCTACCCAGTACTTGTTGTACAATCCCTTGTTTTGTTTGCCTTAATTTGGGTTCAGAATCTGCAAAGCTCAAGCTTGGTAACAGACCTCTCAATGTACCTTTCAATGTTCAAGATCTGCACACAGAGTCACACAGAAAAGCTTTTGATGACCACTTAAGGAAATGCCACACCACATGGCAATTGTGCAGTTTTGCATTCTGGGGAGATCACAGATAAATCCAAGTAGCTGCCTGTGGCACGTGAAGCAGGAGATAGTGGCACCACACTGCACGTGTATCAGGTGAAGCATCAAAGCAAGACAGTCTAAGAAGGCAATACAATGTAAAAATCTTACTGTTAATGTATGAAATGGCGTGACAAGGTTGCAAATGCTTCCGAGTATAATTAAGTGCCTCAATCTCCGCTACCTGGCATCTCCAGGAACCTATGCAAATTTGGTGTAAAACATCCAATTTGTGGAGATAAAGACCATCTAAGTACTGACTTCAATTACCTTTAACTGTTGCAGAATTTCACCATTAGAAAAGTTTCACCACTAGTGTAAATCAATAAAGTTCCATAAAAGTCAGAAAAATTACTACATGCTACACTAGCAATTTCCCAGCCCCAAAGATTTTTTTTCTAATTGCTTCCTGAAAAAAAGTTTATTATATATATGAAAATTTAATTTAAGGGTGAAGACTGCAACTTACCCTTCTTCACTCTCTCCTCCTTCTCCATGAAGGAATTTGAAAGAGCAACAGACATAATGCATGCACATTTTTAATATTTGCATGTATAAAATACTTGCACATATGCATGCTGTGACTTAACGCATGCCAGAATATCTCAATATCCTGGCTACAGCCCTGCTAATCATCTCCATTTCAAAAATGCAATGAGGATTTATGAGCAGATTAATTGAGAAATGAGTCTGAGAGGGTGGGGGATAGCCTTGCCCATTCGGGAAATGAACTCAGCATCACCTTTAACCTCCAAGTAATTCTTTGTCACAGAGCACAAAGCAACTCATCATACCAGAACAGCAGCAGGAGAGAAGCCAAGCTGAAATCTATCTGGTTAAACACCTTCTTTCCCAGGGATTAATTAAAGGGATGGTTAGAACACTGGTGTTGTTATGGTCATAGCACCACTAAGGGCCAGTTTTGAGGTGATATCTCCTAAAAGGTGACCTAGCTGCTATCGCTAACAGAACAAAGGCCAGTGGATACCGGCGTAAGCAGCTACTCTCCAAACCCCAAACTCTTGTTTCTCTCAAGTATCCTGTTCCAACTCAAAAGCTGGCAGTATCCCAGCCCTCTACAGCAGCCACTGGGTGGTCTGTTTGGTGAATATTGGTACTGAAGGGCAAAAACAGGAGGGAAGAGGCTCCTTAAGCCCCAGTCCATGCATCAGCTGAACTTCAGCCATGCTGTAATCTGTTTCTCCACTTTACTTGCAACAGAAGTGAGTGGGTGAAGAAATGACAGGAAGAACAAAGCACTACAGTGGTTGTGCTGTTAGTATGGGTATGGAAAGTCAAGACTATATGAGGAAGAATGAGATCCAGAAGAAGGAATCCTCCAGAGGGACACATGCAGACCTGACAGAATGGTAAATCATAGTAAGGAAATGCAGAAAAAGAATTTTGTACATATGTTTTTAATTCTTTTTTTATTATTATTATTGTTTAAGGTAGAGAGGATGATTTAGAAGTTCCTCTCTAAAGTTTCTTTCATTCGCTGTAATTGTCTTCCTATAATCTGTCTAGAAAGGGTCAAATCAAAGCATACCATCTGTACCAGAGGAAAGTATCTGGGAGAAGACTTCTGGCAATTCCAGTTTTGGAATTAGGAATCAGAAGCCAATGATACCAACTTCTTTCCAAGACAAAGTTTGTACCCAAGGAATAAATTCGCAAGTCAAAAAACAAGGCACACCTAAGATGAAGATACCTTACAAGAACCTGGATCCAGTGTACAAAGCAGAGCAACAATCTGATGAGTCTTCAAGAAGAATGATGGAGTGCGTTAATGAAAGAGGCAAAGTTGGCCTGCACACATCTGAAGGTACAATGGAGTAAGTGCGTGTTTTCTGGGGCTGGCAGAATACAGAATCCTTTTCTAAGAATCCTACCTTACTGTTGCTTCTCAAGTGTGCTAAAGTCATTGGCAAAGATGAATGAGTGATGGATGCTAGTTTGTTATGCTGAGTGCCACAAAATTCTGCAGAGCAAATGACTTGTACTGTCTTTCTAAGAGTTTGAGTGTGTCATGCTTCTAACGTGCTCAAGAATCAGCAAGACCTCCCTGCAATTCAATGAAAGAGAACCTTGCTACGCATTTTGCAAGTACTATTTTTGTCCTTTCCTAATATAACTTCCAAACCTTCCTCCTCCCCCATGTCACTGCCACAGATCACTAATTCACACAACTAAAAACACAGAATGCCTCCTACAATTTTTTCCAACAGGTGCAGTCCTTAAAGATAAAATTAATTTTTTCCTTTCTTTGAAAATCATCCTCATTCAGTCTGGCTCCTAAGGGAAATTAATGAGTGCTCACTGAATATGTTTACATAAGATCTCCTCAGGATTTATGCTATTAAACATTAGGAGTGTTTTCAACTGCCCTCTAAGGGACAAAGACGCTGATGTGGCTGGCTAAAGATGTCTCAATACAATGAAAGCTGTCTGCTCACTACTGGCAGCACTCACCGCACTAACACGCTCTTGGCTTTGCAGCAGGCAACCACATCAGCTCTGGTGACGAAGAAGCTAGCAGCAAAGGATGGGGTTATAGCTGAATAAAAGCTACTGATTTAATCAGAAGTGTTCAGGGCTCCATTGTCAGGGAGATGCCGCAAGACCAAGGCGCACTCAAAGTCCAAGAGGCTGTAAGACCCTGGCTTTAGGCACAGCTTTCACTCCCCCTACAGCTGGCCCCTGAGCCACCACACTTGGCTATCCCCACTGTCAGCAGTGGTGGCTCTGTGCTAGTGCATGGGAAGGAAGGAGGCCTGTGGTACTCTTACAGTAACACACAAACAAGCATATTGCACGCTTCTACCTACCTATATGTATTTTCTCACATTGATCTATACTGGACCCCAACTGCTTGTTCCCAGGCAGCGTTTCTCAGAAGAGTCTCTCTACTGTAAGAACTTCATCACTGACTGTAAGAGATAAGTGGTTCACAGGTGAAATGAAACCTACAAATTCAAATTCCTGTCAGACTCCACAACCACATCTTGGCCTGTTACTATCTGATATAGGCTCCTTTGGAGGTAGAAAAATCCTTTTGCTCGTTCTGATTTGCATAAAAGAAATAATAGAGTTCTTTATGTAACTACAATAGTATGTATCATCATAGTGAAAATGTACTTGTGCATGTACAAGCATACATGCCACGTATTTGTGCACACACACACAAATACAGTTCATTTCTATATGATAAACTGTAAATCCAACTCTCTGACTAACTAGTCATCATGTCTGAGCAAGGAAAAAGCCAGATACCTTCTCCCTGTTTTAACTTTACTGAAGCAAGGTGTCTTACATCAGAAAAGACTGTGGTCTAGCACAGCTATTGGATCAAGAAAATATGATTTCAGCAATGATTAAATATACCTGTGGCTTCTGGGCACACAGGAACAAAGGAAACCTTTCTGTTGGAAGGGGGATTAGACTAAATTCACTGCTGCCTCCACATTTGCAGTTTTGTCTCCTTCGTTGGTTAACAAAACAATAGACTCATATTAACTTAAAGAAAAAGGAAACTGTTACTATACTGACCAGTTTACAATGCCTATCCTGCAGTTCCTTTTGACTCCATGTTTCCCCAGGTAAAGTTAGCCAGCTAAAGCAGAGTGGTATGAGACCTATTATATCATGCAAATTCAAGAACCAAAATTTTAATGGGAGTCATTTTTACTTTCAATAAAAGAATATAAAAGCCAATGCCACCCTGAAGTCCCAGAGTACTGTATTAACACTCTTGTCAGCTGTAGGGCTTTTGGACTGCTATTTTTTTCTTTTTTTTTTTTTTTTTTCTTTTATAAGTCTATTTAAACCTGTCTGCATTTCAGTTTGCTAAAGCTGTTGAGCCACATATGAACTCCATTCTGGCCAGCTGTAATAAACATCACATGCTGTAAACCAAGCAGGCAGTTGTGCTAGTTTGCTGGAGATCCTCACTGAAAAAAAAGGAAGAGGGCAAGATTAGTTTTAGAGATGCTGTAAATGCTGAGCTGCTCACTGTGAAAACTAATGCGTGGTACTTGTTCTCCACAGAAAGACAAGGCCTGCAAGTGGAGTAGGAGGGAAGCCTATTTACACCAGGCTCCTATGAGCTAACCATGTATTTGTGATGTTTTACTTTAAAGACAATATCATACATTTGATTCAAAAGACAGATATAGGTGTCTTATATCCTTGATGGATACAGAGACTACTATGTAAAATTCCTGCCCTGTGGGCTGCATGGTAAAGAGCAGAACAAGTCTCCTCTTGGTATAAATTTAAAGGGAAGACCTACAATATGGAGAAATCTTCAAAGGCCAGTCAGGTTTCCAGTCCAACAACCCTGCCAAGTGTTCCTTTAATCCTTTATTTACCAGTAAATCTGCCGCTCTGTTCAGCAGGCTTTTATTGGTATTGGGTTTCAGCTTGAAACCTAAAAGCTGTAAGCATATGCTGTGTAGCCCTAATGAGAAACTCAATCTATTAATGGGCAGACCTCTCCACAGGACCAGGTCTTGGCAACATGAGTCAGTTCCTGAACTTTCACCTCCCACTTGGCAGCATACCAGACTAACTCCACATCTCTCAGCTGGCTTACATTATCAGCTCATTATTAACATACATCAGGGCCAGATCTCTTTTACATGCACCCAGCAAACAGGAAACCTCACAAGGGGAGGGCTCCTCATTTTTGTCTGACTGGAGCTCATAAAAATGACTAATTAGAACCAGCTATAGTGGAGGCAACTCTGCAGATTTGCGCACATGTTCTCTGCCCGCCCACCTTAGTCCTGACGTGGGATAAACACCATGAAACACTATGGTAGTCCATGGCTGGCTGCAATAATCAGGCATCTCTTCCCTCTGCCACAGTATCTTACAGTTATCATCACCAAGAGCTTATGTGAGACAGGGATGTGCTATTCTCCTTATTTTATAGTAAAGGAATCAGTAGGCAGACAGAATAAATAACTGGTCTAACATCACACAAAGCCTACAGCAAAGGAAGCTGGATTTCTTAAATCTGTTCCTTTGCATGGACTCCTCCTTGCAGCAGAGAGAACTGTGGGAACTCTTTGCAGCCAATTTCAAAAGAGAATGGTGTATATTTTAGATCTACATGCTTGCATGGATTCAGAGACCTAGGCTTAGAGTTCCACTTTGAAGTGGTGTGCAAACCACTGGCAATGTACACACCACACTTTGGGAAAGCATTATAGGGAATCTCTCATGATAAGAGTTGTCTCTCATCAAGCATGGAAGATTATTCTCTTGCACAGTAAGCACTGTCATTAATGACTTGCTACTATTTGTTATGAGTTGTCCCCTCCTTCCCCCCCCCTTAGTATTTACTTTTTTTCTCTTGTTCCCTCCTCCTTATCAGTCATCCTTATACTCAGGAGATTTGGCAAAACTAAAAGAATCTCTCTCCTCTTGATGCCTGGTTCAAATCTGGTCCACCCAAGCAGTAAATGAAAGTTTCATCAACCTGATAACTGTTTCCATATCATCTGAGCACAGACACTAGTGCACAATCAGTGCCCACATTAGAAAATGTAAATGAAGATGCTCAGGAAGCAAGAAAGGTCAGAAAAGTCTCCTCAGGTTAGAGGGGGAAGGCTATTAGTAATGTGGATTAAAACTAATGTTGTTACACAGCGTTCTGTACCTGTAGTTAGATTAAGGTACAAATCTTCTTAATGCATAGAGCTCACACCTGTTTTGAAATAAATTTTCAAGAAAACTAGTCTTAACACAAATCAATTGGGAAAAATCAGAGAGCCTAGCCAAGCCCCTAATTTTCTTTGGCTGCCCAAAAGGTAGCAAATTTTTTTTCTTTTTTTTTTTTAATTAGCTGTGGTTAGTATTATTTTTCAGAGCTGATCTCATTTCATAACTTGCCTCCTATTCAGACTGAATTTATGCACAGATGCTCAGAGCCAAAAATCTGTTCTCATTTAATCCACAGCAGAACAGGTAAAGAGTAAATATATTCCACACAGGTTCTTGTCTTGCTGCTTCAACTTCCCATAGCACAGCAGTAGGCATGATGAACTTAGCAGCTGCCAGATGACCTGCTGTTCCAAGAGGGTTTTGTCAGCTGTATTCTTCTGAAAGTTTTCACACTGATAACTAGAGGAGAACTAATACAAAATAGTCTTATAGGACCAAGATCTTTCAAATGCAAAAGAGCTGGAAACAGATTTTAACTATTTAAAATGAACCATCTTTTCCAAAACTAGAGTTCAGAAACCTGCAGTGATCAAAAGCTAAGTGACTTCTTGTGAAAGCCATGGTGATCAGAAAAACTGAAAGCTTCCGATCAGCTGATCAAGAAAAAACCATACAACTCTTCACTGTAATTACATTAAGACTGCAAAAGAGAGTGAACTCTGAATTCCGATGAATGTTTTGTTATCCACAATAATTTTAAGGTAATCCCACAACAGAGGCATCACATCTGCAATTCTCCTAGAGCTGCTGAATTACATTAGGCCACTCACTTGTAGGCAGAGGCCCCAAGTAAAATAACTAATAGTTCTTTCACAGAAAGAAATGACTGTGGCCTTAATTAGTGCTCAAAAAATGCTTTGGGACCTTTGAGAGGGTGATTATGTAATAGAAAGTGGTATTATTAAAATTATAAAGCCAAAAGATATTAACGTGCATCAATACATTGTGGTTAACTCAAAGATAAAATGTATATTTAAATGTATTTTCATAAAACTAATTCATTTATATTGTTCCACACGATAAGAGATGCCAACATTAATACAGAAGGTAGAAGAGGGGACACTAAAATTTGGTAGATATTTGATACCAGCCTTATTACAAAGAGTTGACAAATTTCATTCTGAATAACGTTTCATAATGGGAGTCAAACTTTCTTTACCTACTAAGAATAAAGGTATGATACTAATCTAGTTAAGCTGTTGAACTTTCTCCTTCTTTCTTGCTACTTGGAACTGACCTGTGAAAATCTAGGCAAGATAAATTAAGAACTTTTCCAATATATAAAGCTATACTCTTTTCTTATAAAAAAATAATCTGGATTTCAGCAGCATTTTATATTGTTTCCCAAAACCACCATGCAAATGCAACTTGTGTGCCCCATGGTGGACACCCACAGCTAAGAATGGGACCAGCCTCTTTATCTTAAATACCTGCATAGGCAATCTGATTTCAGAGATGCTAAGGTCCCTCAAGTCTCAGCAAAATTAGCCCCATTAAGAAACAAATCACAGTCTCGTGCCTACATATGGATTTAGCAATTTTACTTTAGGTTATCCAATTAGAAAAACACCGGCTCTTTTCCTTTCCTAAATGCTTTGAAATTAATGAAAAAAAAAAAAAAATCACATAGTAATGGCTGAACAAAGATTGGTACTTGATAGAATTTGCATGTAAATCTGCTGAAATTCAATTTTAAGTAGAAGCAAACTTAAGGAAAATGTTTACTGCTCAGCTTTCAAAACCCCACACCAGCCATATCTAACATTTAAAGGTTTTAGAGGCACTGATACTACTTTTCATTAGCTTATATCCTGTCTTCAGTTTGAAAGCTATAAACACTGCTTTTTTGCTGAATAAGCTACCAAATATTATGAAAACTACTATCTGTCAAACACCAAAACCAAACACAGCAAACAAGGTGCTGACTCACGGCTGTCCTGTTACTGTTAACTCTTCAGTCTATTTTAAACCTTCCCATTGCACATTCAATTCTGACATTGAAATGGCAAACAGACAGCTGGTTTCGCAGCCAAGAATCTGTCCTGCCCTGGCTATCAGCCAGCAGAGAAGCCCTTTGAGTAACTCAATCAGCAACTTTCCTGCAACACCAAGGTTGCCTCTCCAGCAGGCCACATGGCAAAATGAGTTGGGCCACCTCCATACCCCTAAATCAGGCACATCTTTCATAGATTATCTGAGAGCAAGTACTGGCACAACCTTAACCCTTCTCCCACCACTCTTCCCAACTGCAATCAAGGGATTTCTGCACTGTTAGATACTGCAAAGCACTGCTGTATGATGACTGTTAGTGCAGGGTAATCTTACAGAAACCAACATCCTTCTACCTACCTGGTCAAGCCCCTAGCTTAGATGGAAATCTAAGGAATAACCTATATGCAAGTCTTAAATACATGAATCTTATTCAATAAGTCCATATTGACTAGTTAAGTATGCTACTGATTTCTAAAAGATTAATAGCAATTGTCAGAGCTACCTGCAAACTCCCAAAACTTACAAACTGGAGCTGTATTTTCTCAAAATTTCTACCAACCTCAACCATGCATGGCCTAGATGACTTGTCTTCATTGGTTGTTCCATCCATCTAGAGCACAGAAAGAAACCTGATTCCTGTGAATGCTGTATCAGATGATGAATGTGCTTGGAACGACAGGAATAGACCTATTGAATATTTTCTGGCAAATATCTCTGTTCCATAGCTGCAGCTACAGGATCAGCTCTTAGCTATCATATAAACCAGTATTTGAATCTGATGTGGGCTAGGAACATTTCCTAAGATCTGAAAGTTTTAGCTTCATTTCCTTTAAGAAAAACAAATTCCCCCAATTTTCCTTCAAGCTTATATACTTGAATTACCATATGTCCTTAAGCAGCTACAAGCTATAACCACAACTGATTTATGAAATATTAGTGGCACTATTAATGTAAATAAATGGGTTTCTTATAGCATTTTTGAAGTTACCAATACAACAGCATAAATAAGCCCACTCGATGGAATGTCAGTAGTATACGTTGGCAGGAATCCATTTCATGCTATAGTCAGGTAGGGAACGTCTTGGGCACTCTTAATTCTTCTAAGTGGCAAATAACAGCATGAACAATTTTGTCCTGTTCAATCTCCTTCTGCTCTACTTTTTCCATTCACTTCCTTTCAGCCTCAATACTATCACCAACTCAAAGAACTTCTACTGAACCACAACAAACCTCACAACAAAATACCCCAGGAACTAAAGATGATAAATGTTTCTTTGGCTTTTTAAACTTCTATAGTTCTCATTAGAAGTGCTGCCAACTGAAACAAATCTTGAAAAGATGAGCATAGTCTAATGGTCAGAGCAATAAACTGTAAATTGGCACACCTAGATTTTATTCCCAATATCTAGATTATTCACTAAAATACTAGACACTGGTTGTTTTCAATCTCATCTTAGTAGTAACTACTTGCAGTCAGGATCATATCCTTCGTACAAAACAGGATGAAATTCTTAACCATGACTGACATGTAGCAAATAAATTTCCTGCTAACATGAGAGAATACCCATCCCAGCCATAGCTCCATTCATGCTTTCAGCATGCTGAAGGAAAGATATCAGAGACACACAGAGCAGTACTACTTCAGGCCTTCGGAACAGCCTTCCCAGTTGAAAAAGTGCATTATCAGCAGGAAATCATCATATCTAAACATTTCACCCAGTTAATCTTTCCTTCTAAATCCCCTCAAATCCCACATTTTACACACAAATCCTTATCCCATCTCCCAGAATTCCCTTGCACCTACGATGAAAGCATCATGAAACACTTGGGAGAGCAAAGCAAAACAGTTGATCAAAATCATGATTAAAACAGCATGTTTCAGCAATAGGTTTAGATCTGTCTAGGTTTTTGTAACTACAGATATGAGAGCGATTACTGGGTGTGTCAGGCCTTACCAGATGTGGCACTCAATAGCAAAGGGAAAGAGTTCAAGAAGCAAAAAGACAATTGCTTCAGGAAAAATGAAAGCCAGCCCAATGAGCAAAGAGAATGAACTTGCATTATGTCTAGTCTTTTTCAGTGTGCTTGTGAGGGTGATTAAGGCACTCTTCTAATGGATAATATTTATTTATTTCTGTTACAGTATGTCTGCCAAAGAAGTTCTAAGAAATATGCATTAAGTATTTCCTTACTTAGGCATCTGACATCTAAATGGTAGTAGAACCTTGCTGCTATATATTAAAAAGTTATTGAAGATTTAACTGCTAGACTGCCACCAAAGTTAAATCCTATGTAGTACTCCAACATGTTAAAACTGAATCAATGTCTTTTTAACTTCTGCTAGATGGAGATAAGAACAGTATGAACTGCTTTCCAGAATCAATTCCAGATTTAATACACACTGCAAAAATGCAATCCATCCTAGAACAGGAAAGATAACGCAGGGACTTTTTTTTGGTGGGTTTTTAATTATTTACATTATCTGTCTGAGCTCTAAATACAGTCACTGTTGGGGTAAATGTATTGGTATGTCTGCATCTCCACAAAAAAGAAAAACTCTGAAGTAAACATGCCATTTATTTACAAGTACAGTTAATCATGCTGTTTAAATTTCAGTTATTCACATTTTACTATCAGATACATCACATATACTTAAGAAATCCAGACCTGATGCAAACACCTGTGATGTCTCAGCACCACTTCCCTTCCCAGTAGAAGTCAATATCATTTCCATAGTTTTACAGATGGTAATACTGAGGAACTGATGAAAACTTGCCCAACTCATGGCAGCAACAAGACCAAAATCTAATCAGAAGCATAGGATGAAAGGACTGTCTTCAGACATCAGGAAGAAAAATACTGGTTTGAGCAGTTCTGTTATGCAAAGGACAATTATATTCATACATATTCATATCAAAATAATTTTATTTATTTTCCATGTGTCACAAGAAAACATCTAAATAGCTCTAAACCACTGGGAAGTTAACAGCCAGATTTTAAATCTAAATCCTATCCCAACTATTTACAGAATTTACCCATTTCTTCCTTCAAAGACTTCTGAGATTATTGCTGCTCTAGTTCTTGCCCCCACCAGAAACTTAGCTAAATTCTGTCTTCTGGGTATGTAATCATTGTACATTAATATGCCAGTGAAACAGAAGGCTGTTCTGGTGTTAAATTCCCTAGTTACCCAGATAACTGCTTTCTCTGTTCATTTGCTAGTTGCTAGGAATCTGAAGGTTCAGCGGTAATTGCAGTGGTTAAGACTTCAGTGTTACTGGAAATGAACCAAAGTGTCTGAAGTGCAGCAGGAGGTGCAGACTGTCCTAGTGTATTCACCGCCTGTGCTGATAGTTCCCTCCCATCGTTAAGGATTTTTTTTTATTTTTTTTTTAAAAATGGCAAAGTGTTTGCCTTGAAATTTTTAAGTGATCCCAGAAAACACAATGGTCTCTTGCTTCAGTAAGGCATGCTGAGGAGATCTGGAGAAAAGAAATATCCTGAGGGTAGAAAGAAATACCTTTGAACTCAAGGAAGGTCTACTGATTAGAAGGAAAGGAGCATAACACGTCATTCATTTTACTGCTTATTTTTGGTTATTTGTATTACACCAGATTCAAATAGAAAACCTAGTTTCTCAACAGATTTCTAATAGCCAAAGAGACAACAATGTATTTACATTCAGAGTGTTCACAATGGATTTTTGCCTTTTTTTAATAAATAAAATAATTCCTAGCATGGTTTAGGAACATCTAGATCTGGTCTAGAAAACAAAACAAACAAAAACATTAGAATCCACTGAGAACCTCATAACATCTCAGTAAATATACTAAAACAGGTACTACCCACAAAAAAAAAAAAAAAAAGAAATTATAGTTTTTGATATGGTTGTACACATGCTATAGAACATAATACCGAATACATATTCAAAATTACATAAGAGTTATCACAAAAGGATTAAGGAAGAGACTAACAAGACTGATAAATTAGGAAGTGCAAGAGTTTGATCTACATGCACTCAATTTCCCTCTGTTGTGCATATGTAATTCTAGATTATACAACTACTCAGCATTTTTACAGTACTCATGTTCATCACATAAAATGGCAAAAAAATAAGCCTTCCCACCACTTTAAAGTCCTTTCTGTTCGGACCATGAAGACCTTGAAGAGTCTCAATAAAAAGATATTAATAAAGGTTCAGACAAAACAGTTTTCCTCCCATTTCTTCCTCAAACTGAATTGCATTCACTTTTCAAAATATAAAATACAGCCAGAGACAGATAACTGGTACAGAAAATTTCATTTCCAATTATGATGTACTCATAGACAACAGAAAAAAGGTCTGATAATAAGAAATACCAAGGCAACCTCAACTCTAGATGGCGTTGCCAGCTCCTCTTAGAATTCATTAGCTTCTTCCAAGGTATCAAACTCATTGATATTTAGACTGATACAGTCTCACCGCAGTCAAAGAGAAGTATTTTAACTGAATTGATTGGAAAATTAAAGTCGTCTGTGGTTAGTAATGCTAATAGTGACGGAATAGTTAAAAAGTATGTACCCATTTTGTTAAGAATTACTATTATATTCCCAAGAACTGAATATTTATTAACTGTAACAAACTATTTAGACACTTCTGTAGAGAATAATTATGCCAGCAGGCATGAACTGGGAGCATAATTCATACTACATTGAGTAGGCACAGGTCAAACTGTATCATTTCACTTCCCTGATTACATGATTGACACATGTTAAAACCATGAGTAAACTGCAAGTTCCTCAAATAAACATTTTCATTTTTCATTCTGTGTCAGCTGATTCACCCAAACAGGAATCCTAAAATACCATGATCCCTAATAAACCTAACCAACACAGCTGCTGAACAATAAGCCTGATTCACTTCCCATCTGTACTTCTAGCAAGGTGATGTCTTTTAGGTGGCACAGGTATGCATCTCATCTTTGTATGGGCCATAACATAACAACAAAATTTCTGCTGATGCTGCTACAATGATGGAAAGACATGCACTGAAGGAGAAGCAGGTAGGGCATATGCTTATCAGGTCGGGAAATGGAGACTTCCAGGACAGGGAAGGCTGGAAGCTTGTGACCTCTGGCACGAGGAGGAAGGTCTCTCTTCACCTACTGATCTGCAACTACAAATTAGGTTCAGTGTTCTGGCAGCAGAAGAGGGGCTGGGAAGACTGTCCAGCAAAGCCATCTAGGGAAATTTGCTGCTTGCAAGGCACATCATGGTAGAACTGCCGATGCCTGTTTGACCCTCAGACTATCGCCCTGTGCACCCACTGCTAATGGAGACCTGGAGCATAACAAGCATGAATATGCAGTTCTAGTGATGAGAAGTCAGGGCACAGAGGGGTCAAAGTCAATTTTTCTACCTGATCATGCCAAAAAACACTGCCAGAAGGTTGAGGGAGGCAATCCTTCTTCTCAACTCAGCACCAGTGAGACCACATCTACAGCACCAGGTTCCCCAGTAGAAGACATAGACACACTGCAACAAGACTAACAAAGGGCTCTTAAGACAAAAGGACTGGAGCACCTGCCATACAGTGACTACTGCTTCTATGCATTGCATTCTGGTCACTTCTCTGCACTGACCAGATATCATTTGAGTTCCTCACAAAGCAACTTGAGCTTTCTACCACTACTGAAAGCTCTCTAGTCCTCACTTCTAAAATGAGTGGCAACATCTGTAGACATTCCTCATGAGCTGGCTGACTGCTGTAACTACTGATCACTGAACAGGGAAAGTTTCAGTAGGAAGATGGGTTCATAAGGGGAAGACCTGAATGCCGTTTCAGTATCTAAAATCAGTGTTTGTAGCACTCAGATCTCCTACTCAAGTCAGGTAAGTATACAATGTGATGGTGCCCTTTAATCATACAATTTAAAAAGTGGATACAGAAAAGAAAATGTATATATTCTTTCAGTTTGGCCACGACATTCATTGGTTTGAATCTATTACTGTTCTGCTGCCACATTTCTTCATTGTTGAGAATCAATTCGGTAACAGAAATAGCTCATACAACCAGCCAGAACTGACATACATACTTTGTGCGTGTTTCCAGGACACATGCCAGGAGAGGTCTGGCTGCCTTATGATCTCACAAGTGACATATCTAACTTCCAGAAGGAAAAGGTAAATCATGTACAAGTAATACCTGGCCACTCAGGTGAGTATGACCAAAAGCTGATGACCTTTTCTTTCTGTCTGAAGGGGAGTTTTATAATTCTGTCCACCGTGCAACAGTGTCTTTCATACTACATTAAAGTGTTGCTTAAGTCCACTTCTGCGACAACTCTATTTCAAATGATTGTTTATGGAATTTAATAGCAGCAGTTCATTCCAGTGTGATGGTGTCTTTGACACAGAACACTTAAAGTGAAATGTGAGTGGCATTTTAGTGTGGCTCCTGCACTAGATATGATTGCATGCCTAACTAATTAAAGTGCAGATGAGCTGTCATTAGGTCTGCAAGAGCAAATCGCCCTTCTTGGGGACCAAAATTACAGTTACAACACATCTAGGGTGCAATCTTGCAGGCATTGATTTGCATTGGTACACTTGGACTCTAGCAGCAGTAGGGACCCAGAGGCAGTAATTCTGAAACTCAACCTACAGGGCTCCAGAAATTTGGTTATTTCTTTCCATATTTTCTTGAGGGCAAAGCTCTTTCAAAAATCTGGCCTCTGGGCTTTAAGCAAAATTCAATCTGTGGTGTAAACTCCTTATTTTGCAGTTGGAAGTTGATGTCAATGATTTTTTCCACATACTGAACAAGCAACTGACAGGCAAGGAGTCTCCTCACTATAAAGAACCTGAAGTACAGATAGGATTTCTTTTCTAACCCTTCTATTTCTAACTTTACTTGATTTTGCACTATCACTATTAATTTACCAGTTCAAAGTGAGGTCAAAAATACTGTAAATTCTTTGCTGAGACCTAAAAACCAAGCCTGAAGCTTTTTTCTTGGAAACAGTTTGATTACTCAAGTCTTTGTTAAAAAAAAAAATTGCATTTTTTTTTTGTTCCTAATCTAGATGAGAAGCATAAAATCATCTATGTGAGAAAAAGCTAAGGAAAAAAAATAATCTCTCCAGTACTAATGATCAGTGCTACTCAATGAGTAACAAAGTATGAAGAACCAGCAGCAACAGAATGTACCTGTAAAATGGTCAGGCTGTAATGCACTTTATAGCTCATTTTAAAAAAGTGCCCAACTGTCCCTCCCTTAGATTTTTTGCCTTGCTCCTTTCTGAGAGTACAAGTCTCTCAAGTTATATTCATGAGAAAAAAAAAAAAACATTAAATCATTGCTGTGATTGTTCAGGGTCTGGGCAAATATAGGAATTTCAGAGAAATAGACATGAAGATAGTTAACTGCTGAACAAACTTAATATTTATGGTAGCGTCTCCATTATGAGCTACTTTTAGAAACAAAACCTTTGGTTTTGTTTGTTGAATTAAGCACATTCTTCCTTGATTTGTGTGCTTACAGGATATACCAACTCAGAGAGAACCACACTGATGCCTGAATGCTGGTGTTGCCTACTGTTAGCCTTTGTAAGCTGTATCAAATGTCACCTATTTGCTGCTACTTTTCAGTGGAGGTTTAATATATCCATCCACTGCTAAATCCACTTGGATAGATTCATTCATTTACTCTTAGTTTTGCCTTTAAGCATCTCTAGATGTCTGAAAAGAAAGAGATAAAGCAATTACTTGATTTCATCCTTAGGAATTTAGCTCTCGCCTCTGCATGGTGCCTCTTTAGTGCTTGATTAGTGTCTAAATTCTCCACAGATTAAAGAGGGTTGTCTTCTCTTTCAGTGCATTATACACATGGAAGAGAAAAGAAAAATCAAAGGGGTCCAAACTTCAGTGAGTGTAAATAGTTCAGTTCCTCTCTGCTCTGGAGAGGCTGTGCCAATTTATACATAGTAAAGATCTATCTCAAAATGTTTTGCAAATAGATATGTATATTTAAGTGTGTTATAAAACCTTAGCTATGATATTAGAGTTTGAATTAATTCCCTAGTAAATAGCCCCTTTAAAGACATAAATATGCTCTCATCGAGTCAGTTTCTAGAATAAACTCTGCAGGATGTTTTGAATCTGTGCCCCAGAGATCATTGACTATAAATTGGAAGAAGAGAAATGGTTTGCTCAATACATGAAGTAGGGCTGAGCACAGAAAAATAATTAGAGAAAGCTACTGTTGTAGTTCTCTGGTTTATTTCTGTCTGAAAGTCCTTGAATAATGATCCAAAACACACCACTAGTGATTACTGTTTCCCAGTGATTAATCAGCTGCAAAGTTGTCATCTTTTTTCTTCTTCATCATCTCCCTGAGAACAGAGAAAGAAGCCATGCAGTGGCTTTTTGAAATGAAGCATTTTGTGCGGCTGCTCTGTATGAATCCCACATGGGGGGCACACATTTCAGACTTCAGCCACTCTTTCTCATCTGAAATCCTTAATCTGCAAATTATTTGTACAAATAGAGATTAAAAAGAATTTGTGCTTCCCCCCCCCCCCCCCCCCCCCGCCCCCCAATGTCTTCAGAGTCTGCATTTTAAAGACAGCTTTCAGAAGCACTCCTTTTCTGCTCTGTAGAACATATACAGCAAATGCAACAAAACTTAGGTGTGGGAGGTAACGTTGTAGATAAAAACTCTTCTAAACAAATTCCAGTCTCACAAGAGAGATGAGAGCTGACCCCTCCAGCTATTTTCAGATCTCTCTCCATCAGAGGACTGTGGCCTAACCATTTTTATGAAATACTGAGGTCCCCAAACTTCCAGGGCCAGATGGACTGACTGCAACTTACACTGGCTGTTCAAAGATAACAGTAATAAGTTCAGATGTTCTTCCTTTTCTACAACTCATAACTACCCACTTATTCTGCTATAGATCATTAACATTTGAACCTAGTATCAAGGAATCAGATGTATATGTTTGACTGTAAATATATTTAACAGTAAGCAGTAATCCAATTTTAAGATTGTAATAAATATTCTACTATCATATCAAAGTTTATTTTTTCCTTTTTTCAGTTTTTCTGTGAACATAGTTTCATATCTTTAGAAAGAGAATATTATTTCAGGCAGGGGAAAAAAAAATAATCATTATAACACCCACATTAACTGCCTGTATATTGTAATCTGAAAGGCACATTTCAGCTTGCTACTTATGTCCCTGAAACTGTGATAAAAAAAACAACTGCAAAACAAAAGTCTTCTGGTCAGCTGTTGACAGGGTTTTGTTTTATTTAAAGACAGACACATAAAAATCATAGCAAACCTCTTTGCTTCTCTCCCTTCCTAACATAACTTGACCAGAGAATTTAAAGGGGTCAGACCACACAAATACATGAATCATGTTTGATCCTGGTTTATATAAGTCAATGGACTCATACCACAGATGGCCTTTAAATCTGCTCTGAGCCGAAGGACTGATCAAATATACTGGTTAAAGTATACTAGATATTTTTTCGCCACTGTCACCATAATATTTTAATCTTGAACGTGCTTAGTTTCCAAGCACACCTATGAGACTATGCTATCTCTTCTTGTATCAGGTGAACACAGACATGATTTGCCCAAGGTTACACAGTTTGTGGTGGCAGATCAGGGGAATTATCTACATCTTCTAATTTCACATTTACAAATGTAATACCAGCAGAGATAGGTAAGATACAAAGTTTTTCTAACTCATAGTAATGAGCTTGTAAAAATTGCTTACTGGCATCATACAGACTATCTGAAGATTGTGATTATCAGTTCATAGTCAGGCTCGACAGCACAGAATTTCTTAAGTTCTTAACACATAACCCCATAGGTACTTACTATAGATTTTATTTAATATAGTCTTAGGAAAGACTGCTCCAAACTCTGTAATTAGAATAACAGATTCTAAGTTTTAATTACTCGTTTTAGGACAAAGTAAACCCAAGAGGTATAAATGAGGTAAAAATATTGTTCTATATCATGAAACTCAGGCAAAATGAGAACTAATCTCGGAAAGATCAGAAGCTGAATGTCATTTAAATTCAAAGCCACAAACTCAGATCAGATGCTTTTAAAGCTTAAGGGTAGTCCAAGCTGGAAGTTTGTGATGAAACGTGAAACCCGGAAAAGTCCTATGTGCTTGTTGCCAACACAGTCAAGAGAAGAAAAAGCCACAGAAACTATTGTGCATTTTAAATAGAAAGAATATCATGGTTCTAGAATGGTATCAGCATCCATACTTTCGGAATGGAAAGTCCATGTGAAAGCTGCTAAACAGAAAAAAAAAAAAGAGGGGATGAGGGGAACTGAAGAAAACTGATGAAAGAACATAAATCCAATTACGGAATAAAATTGTTTTGGTGTCAGCCCCCCCAGTTTTAGGCATAAGGGCAGGTCCATCAGCTTTCAGTAGGAGCTTGGTGATTATCTCTGCTAGTTCCTTCGCAAAATTCCACCCCCATCTTCTCTACAGGTTCATCTACTCAGGCTCCAAATGAATTACACCAAAGATTTTGCTTTCTTTATTGTCTTTACTGAAGAGAGTACATATTCTTGAACTGCCATCACCCCATTTTCTATTTCACTGAAAGCAGGAGGAAAAAATAAAAAAAAGAAAACACTAAGTTCATTTTTCCCTTTTTTAAATCCACATCTTTCCTCCCTGCACTCAGCAATGGGAAACAGATTCAGCCAGCCTTAAAACACTATCTCAGCAACAAAGCATGCAATGTGCTCCATCTCATCTCTCCACTCCAACTGAGTTTACAGCAGTGGGTGGTTTTCAAACCTAACATTTGATCAAAATGAAAAACCGGGCATTCCTTTCACCCTATGACAGGCAGGCTGATATAAATCACAGCCTTCCCAGCAAGGGTTCTTCCACAGACAATGAGTTGTGGCAGTGTCTCAAAGCTCGGCCCTGGCCATTGTAAGAGAAAGTTTCAGGTTTTTAAAGCAGGCCTGGGCTTTTTACAACAGCACTAAAACCAAAAGAGGGAGAAAATTTATGGTAGGGTTGGTTGAGGGGTGAAGAAGGTGTTTCCCCTTCAGAAATTGTATTTTCAGTGAGTGCATTGCTCTGGGTAGGTTCGTGCCAGTTTCTGCTTTTATTATTTGTATTTCAATAGTAAATGAAATATATAAATCACGGCAGCTTCACAGCATTTTACACACACACCTCCACACACTTATAGGGAAAGTCAGAGTTCATGCATTGCTCCTTCATTGTTTTATCAGTAAAAAGAACTGCTTCATTAGTCACCACCTCCCAAAAAAAAGCTCTCAAATCTGTCCATACAAGGAGAGGACTGTATTGCAGACACATCTCTGGTTCTGATTTGGACAGTGTAGGTAAGCATTAAGTAGCAGCTATTAAATTCATTGTGTACGTGCACAACACTACAATATCTGATCAATGCAAAGCTGATACCATAGCAAGGAAAAGCAGTGGTACTGTGTTAACCCAGTAATCTATTGGAAATGCCCTCCAGTCTCAACAATTTTAAGCCTTGACTTCAAAAGATCAGCTTATCCTTCAGGGCTAAGCTGACTGACAGGTGGGGGTCAGGAAGAAATCCAGTCCCCTCCCTCCAGCCCAATCGTATAGAGTTGCACAATTGGTTAGGCACATTAGGGGGTTTCTTCTACATTCCTCTGAGGCATTTGAAAGAGGCCACCTCTAGAGCTCGGACACTATATTTGATGCACCACTCATCTGTTCCTCTATCCCAGCTTTATGAAACAATAGCTAAGTTTACATGAAGGCTGTACCATGAAGAGGCGAGAAGTTGGTGCTGTTGTAGAAGCTAGCTATTATATTATGCAAGGGAGCTGCAGCAGTCTAGCTGCCTTTAGAGACCTACATACCTGCCAGTAGTGGAGGATGTAAGTGGAGTTTGAGCAGCACTATACGTATCAGCTGGTCCCACTTAAACAGATGCTTTCTCAAACCCTTGGGGAATCCAGCAAGTATTTGAAAGGATGTCTATCCTAAAAATCTACTGTGCTGCAGAACAGTAAGCATTAATAGTAGTAAGAGTACAATGAATATAATGAATGCAGATTGAAAGAGGAACAAAAAGGCAGATGGCATAAGAACATGCACTGAGGAAGGAGGCAATGGGAGAAAAAAAATACAGTGCACACAGAGAATAGAGAGGAAAGATGAGGCACATGTGATCTCAGTGCAGAGAGGTTTTAGAGCCATCCATTGAGGTGCACGTGGAAAGGCACTCAAAGACTTTTCCCTTGGGGTGTATATATCTGTGATCAAAAGGTCAAGAAGTACTGCAACAGACACTATGGTACAACTGTCTGTCACACCCCCAGAAGGAGAGTCATAAGCTTTGCACTCTACAGCTTTGTAATGCAGATGACATAAGCCACACCTGGTCAGCATGATTTTATAAGCACATAAATACCCTCCACAATTAGAGGCCCTAATTGTACTTTCCCCACACACACACTCCCTTCCTAAAATGGAGGAATATTAAGACAGAGCAAGAATCTCATGGAGCTGGAGATTTCCATGCACCAAGTTGATCATCCATACTGAGTTTCTGAACATTACTTTCCATCAATGATATTTTTTCTTCCCACAAGTGTATCTGCTAAGTTGAATCACTTTGCTAAGCAGAAGCCAGGGTTATATCCCAGCAACGCAAGAGTTGTGTCCATTAGCTGGGATTGCACTCTGCTCTACCTTACCAGGTTTGGCCATGTTACTAGTACTCAGATAACATTCTCATGCAAACTATTTGCAGTGCAAATTGTAAGAGATGCAATAGTAGATATACTCCTCAAATTCATCTTTCCCCCCAACAAACCAGATGTTAAACTTCCCTTCACAAATCTTGGAACACAAGCCAGGCAAACAAGGCTAATAATTACCTAATGAATGTAGAGTGTTGTTTCTCTGACAGACTAGAATCCACTGTACAGAGAACTACAACCACATTTTCTGCCACAAAATACAGGACTCTAGAGGAAAACCAAGTAAGAGATGATTTACTCATAATCCAGATCTGCGGGGGGTGGGGCAGCGGTGTGCAACTCAAAATTATAGGGAAACCAGCTTGTCCATCTTTTGCTAAAGATGCACATAAAGCTGGCTTTAAAAGTCATTTCCTGTTTTCAGCCATGAATTTGGATTTCTGCAGCCCACTGCTACCCAAACCAGGCCACAGCTTCAGATTCAATAGCCAGTTCACCAGTACCAGAACTTTCAACTTCAGCTGCGTCTCAATTCTGTGAAGTCTCAGTGTTAAATAATGCATATATATATATATATATGTAAGTTCAAGTCTTGGAGCAGCAAACTCAGTGTCCTTCAATTGCTAGAGTTACTCTAAAGGTTTGCAGAACAACATTCACATGGCATTGCACATCACCATACATGTCTAATGACTAATTTTTCATATATGAAAAATAAGCATAATAAGCCACAGGAGGAGAGCAGGAAAATAACACAGGTGTATGACAAAACCAGTGGATCAGTTCCAGTTCTGTGACTGTCAGCATTTTATAACTTCAGGAACAAATATGCCGGGATCCCTGAAAACTCATGATAATGAGCGAAGAGAATAAACAATACTTGTCTGTACTCATATTTAACTACCTTTAAAAATAACCTTTCCTTTCTCATATCAGCATCATGTCAATACAATCTGATGTGTGAACTGACGCTAATACACGGGACCAGATCCTCAGCTGATTTACATCACTAACTTTAAATAACAATGCATGAATGAACAAAGTGCCTGTTTTATAGCATCCTCCCTGTCAGCTTTTCCCTTGTCTCAGTTCATTTCCCCGTGGCACGCTTTGTTCTTAAAGCAGTCTTAACCACTCATACATCAAAATATTTAATCAACATTTCTTAGTCAGAAAATAATCCTGCTTTAGATTGATTCAGTGGGAGACTCTGCAGTGAATTCAACATAAAAAAAAAAAAAAAAGGGTCAGAATGCATTTCCGAGGGTGCTTTAGAAAAATCAATACTGACATGTTTTTAATGAAAATCAATAAGTGACATTAGATAATGAAACAAACATCCAGTGGCATTGCAGGCAGGCCATTTAGGCAATCAGTTTCGGAAGCAACTAGTGAGGTTAGTGCTTGAGTGTGCAAGTAACATGCTTAAATACTTTTTTTTTTTTTTAATAAGAATTTCAAAGTCTGTTTCCTGTGAACAATGACTCAAGGGCTTACAATTTCCCTTCTCCCCATTCCCTCACTCCCCCCCAACTTCAAGTAAATCAGTCTTAGGAACCAGTGTCACCATTCCTCTAACACTGTCTCTCCATTGGGAACCACTGACCCGTGGAGCCAGTGCGAATGCTTTGACAAGCTGCGGTGCAGCCTCAGCAGGGGAGAGAGATCCATTAAAAGCTGAAGTTGTGAAACTCTTTAGAAGAGGCCTGTCCCTTCTCAGAGTAATTAATTCTTTGACTGCCACACTGAGATGCAATGAATGAACACATACTCTCAGGAGTAACAACTATGCTAACGGAGAGAAGCTGTACAGACAAAGAATACAAGTGCTCACTTGAATTGGGTTAGACTCTCTATATGTAAAACCAATGGTGCTATACACATGCCTAAAAATCAACAAAACGCAGAAGAAACCTACCTCAGACCAATATTTACAATGGACATTAGTTTACACTCACATATTCTTTATCTACATCCTGAGGGAGGCACCAATAACACTTCCACACAACTAATAACAATCTTTGCATCAGTTTGTAACCTATAAAGTACATTCCCAAAGCTCTGGATGTAGGCAAATGCAAGGTCTCTCCCAGCCACAAAGATGGTCATCTCAGTGGGACTACAACAGAGTCACCACTCCAAAGTACAGTATGCAGACCTGCTGATTGAAGCAACATGGTTGAAGAACATTGCTCAGGCCACTGTAGGACTCTGCCGCACATAAGTGCAACAGAATTGGTCTCACATGTGCTTTTCATACAGGGGAGGAGCGATTCTATTTATTTAGGCTCTGTGATCTGATTACAATTTCAATAAGTCATTCTCAATAACCATCTGAACTCAGTATCTTCCTGGGTCTAACTGTACCCATGCAAAACTGTATGGTCTGTTTGAAAGTTTTAAACTAAAGCTAAAATAAAACAAACACAAAAATTAACCAACCTGGCTGCAGAAAATAAATTAATTTGAGGAAAAACACACACACATGCAAAAGTTACTTATTAGAACACAAGTGTTCATGTGTTCATTATTAAATGACCTGCCAAGAAACTGGTGGCTGTGAAAATAAACCTTTCCACCTAGAGATGCACAGCAATCCCTCATCTCTGTGCTAGTTCTGTGACTCAGTTTAAAAAAAAAAAAAATATCAAAGAAGAAAACTAAAATGTAAAATATCAATAGCTCTAGTCAGTTCCACTGTTTTATATCCCACTGTTCTAAAACTAACAAGGAAATGAACAAAAAAAATTTCCCTAAAGGGTATGAAGTATTCGTGCTTTCCAGGAAAGTTAGCAAATTGAGCTAAAGCACAAACATAGGATGCATTGTACATTTCAATGAAAACTAGCAATATTTGAGGACAGATTTAGAACAAAAGCCTACCCATGGAGTCAACAAGAAGACTGCAAGATTCATTACAAAGTCAGACATGGTGTTTTGGCTTCTGGCTGGACAGAAGGCTGTAGCATTAACACATGGTTCATTACAACAGAATTAGAGCCTGGTTATTCAGTACTGCAGAAATTAGGGATGGTACACAAATGGATTTTCCCATGAAAATACAGGGCCTCCAGTCCAGCCCTAGAAAAAAAAAAAAATCACTAATTAGGGTGCAGAACCTATTTACATTCACAGAATACAACTTCTGTTTGGTAGTTCTTTGTCTTGATTTTCTTCTACTGCAAAGGATTTCAAAGTCATCTTCATGAAAAGACGGGATTGAATATTTTTCTTTGTGCTACAGCAGAAATTTGGACAGAACTAAGATATAAAAATATATAGTAACAAGAATGAATTTAATATTTTCTCTTAGCAAGTGTACAATGACATTTTATTAGCAGGAGAAAATTACTTTGCACCTCATAAGCAGTGACTGTTACATTGAATTACTGTTGCAATTCAGGCAGTTACATGTAATCAATCAAATAAGGTTTTAAATTGTTGCTATTTAATGACTAGTTCCTCAAAACGCAAAATATGTGAGTTCATGCAATTAGTCTCCTACAGAAAGCAAGTAACAAAGATGTTGCAAAATAAGTAAATGTTTCAAACTAAAGAAACC
>VXBL01005970.1:1462898-1483166 GCA_013400195.1 Aramus guarauna | reverse complement strand
GGGGGGGGGGAAGAGAGGACTTTCCTTAGTATCAATAAAACATTTTCAAAATACTTCTAACAAGTACAATATTCTGTATTGATTTTCACTTAAACTCTCATGATAAAATATGCTATTCAGTATAATGAAGAATGCTGCAATCACATTTAACAAAATAGGATGCATTTGACGAGTTTTTACTGAAAATAGGTTTAAGTCATCCAGAGCAGAAAAAGTAACTGTATTAACATCTCCATTTTCTTAACCCCTATTTATAGCTGATTACAATATTTAAATACTACCAATGAAAAAAGGCTTCTTCCACTAAAAAAAGGCATTAAAAATACCCAGCTTTTAAGCATCTTCCTTATTAACAGTCTTTTATGTAACATCAGATTCTCAGTTGGTATAAGTCAAAGGGCTCCTTCAATATTAACAGAAATATCTTTTTCCCCACCAGCTAAATTTTCATGGCCTTTTAATTACACACAAAGTTTTACAAAAGATACAGATAAATGAGGTACTGTTTCAATAGTTTACATCTCTTGTTCTCCATTTCCTTCTGCAAAGAAATATATCGTGGTTTTGATGCCACTAGGAACCCTGTTTTGCAATTCAGTTTCCTGTGAGCTCATAGCCCCATTTTTGAGTGCCACTCTCCTTAGTTTACAAATTCTTACCCACCTCCTGCTCCCCGTTGACTGTAACATAAGCTGGCCTGGGTCCTCACTGACAAAAGCAGGATAAAAAAAAGTGATAAGGGATACAAATACAGGTGTTTCCATGATTCACATGCGACAGTATCAGGAGTTTTCTTCCACCACATGAGGCTTTAAAGAAGGTGAGAAGGGGGTAATTGATGAAGGATGGTTGACAGTATAGAGACCAATATGAAAGGAAGCAATAGGGGAGGAGCTGGGAAGAAGTAGACTCAAAACCAATATATGTCTTAACCCTTCCAAATTGATCCATGTACAGGTATTAACAAGAAAGCGTAACCACACTGGAATAAAGAAATATGCTAAGTCTTTATAATTTGAAGTTACATATTCATGAAGAATACTAGTTATTATATTTGTTGTCACTGATTGTTTCTCTTTTAGATGGGCTACTTATCTAGCAGCCACTTGGTCAGTTCTCTTCTTGACACTTGCTAAACTAATCTGATTAATTAAATTAATCCCCAGAAGCAGCTAGCACATTTTCTAAATGGCTGGCTAGCTGGAAAGTTTCTCCTGCTTTATTGCTCTAGCTGACTCAGCTGGCTGGATGGCTGACTCTCCCCAGAGGATAGCCAAATGAATGGCTTTATAGCCCTCATTCCCCTGGCAATCTGTCACTGAGTTTAAAAGCAACTTTCCGATTCCTCATTCCTACTGGTTATAGTCAGTGCATCATTAAGCAAACAAACCTGAAGTAACATCCCTGCCACCTTTCAACATATAAACTTGTGCATGGCAAATGTAAGTCAGACATAGAAGCAGTTCACCAAAATATTTTTACATGTATATTTACACACATACAAGTTTTGCATACACATATACAAAGAATTTTTTGCAGAAAGGGAAACAGCAATGCAAAAAGTCAGGAACACAGTTTGAGTATGTACTTCTAGCATAAAAATGCCAAAGTAAACAGCTAAATTAATGTACTGGTTTCTCTGACATAATGTAGCTTGATTATAGTAAAGGAAAATGAAGCCTCATCCTTTTACAAAAGGAAGAGGATAATGACTTCTATAGCAAATTTACTCAGTCCAATGCAACACAAAGCATGCTCACTCAATTTTCAGGTTAGGTTTTATTTTATTTTCAAGTATCAGGTGGGGAGCAGCAAGATCATCATAAATCTCAGTCCAAAGCATCACTCGGATATAGCCTCTCATCCATAGGCCCAAGTGACATTCTGAACCTCTCTGGATCCAGGATTCCCAAGGTCAGACTCCCCCTCAGTGCTCACTACCTTTCAGTATCAAGTCCAAGGCTCTACAGACTCATTATCAGTTTCACAAGCTCTACCATTTGTCAGTTTGGTGAAATATTCCAAGTTATTTTATTAAGCAGTAGTAAATATTTAATTGCACAACGATGACAAAAAAAAAATTAAATTGGGCAGGGGGAGGGAGAAGTCTTAAAGATTTTCTCTCTTCCTTCCTTCTCCTGAATACCAGGATTTGATTTCATAAACGATCAAGAGGGACCTTATATGTCAATCTGTACTAACAAAGTATAATGAAAAAGTCAGCCACTTCCTCAGTTACTGTGAGGGAACATAAATGAATTCCACAAAGGAACAATTGAAAGCAATCAGATTCACTTTCTGCACAGTCGGGAGAAATGCAATGCTCTTATTTAAGAAAAAAGGATTAAAAAAAACCCCCTTAAATTTGCTTTCTTCAGAACCATCAATCCATTTGAATGAAGAGAGCCCACCTTTCAACTACAAATTGGCAGAAGTAGTGAATCATCATAGCAAATGCTGTGCCCTTCAAAGCTACTATAAAGTCCTCTAGGCATTTCAGAGGTAGAACTCCCTCCGCATCTTCAACAATCAACATACTCCTTTATCCACTGCATGCTAATGCCCTTGTTTGCTTGCCGTGGCTGGACAGAGGTCATAACAAAACAAATTGCAAACTAGATGCTCAGCTTATATCCCATCTCAGAAATACAGTTATTATATAAGTTTTCTAGCAAGTGATATTTGAGAGAATCTTCCTGGACAACATCCAGCATCATGTATCTGGCCATATCACACTATATCACTTCCACAGATGAATGTATCTGAAGAGTCGGTTCTCAGTGAAAGCATTTCTACACTAACTATTGAGTATGCCCAACAAAGAGCCCTTCAAAACAATTCTAGGAGTGCTGCTTTAAGGGTTTTCTGTACTTGACAATTTGGTGAGATGTGGATACTCAGCCTCTCTCTAGATCGCACTTTCAAATCTAGCAGGTTACAAAACCCTGGCTTACATAGTGTGAAAACACCTGTCAGGAAGGGCTGGCCAAGAGGCAAAAGGCAAATAGCTGTACTGTTTGGCTACTACTAATGCAATTAGCCTGAAACAATTCACCTGTCCTCCTCACCCCCCTGAGTCACCACGTGGAAGAGCCAATAAGAAAAATACATCTGCTGATGAATTCAGCAATCTCCACTGACAATGACTGATACCTTGTCTGGGGCCGATAGGATTTGCCAACTGTGTTATCCAGTCCAGTCATGCTGACAGGCTGCCTAGATACCCTAATACCTTCATACAGTAAAGGTATTGGAAACGAAGGAATACAGACTTTCCTTAGAACTGCATCAAAGCACATTCCTTGATGCATAAACTTCTGAAAGAGGAGTTGAAGGTCAGGGGAATAACTGGAATCCACTTAGCATAGATGAAACCCACAGCTTAGCTACCATGTAGCTGAAAAGCACTCACTGATGAAATACTCTAAGAGAACAGAGTAGACCAAGTCAGTCCTTCCCACACTGAATTCAGACTTCACTCATGAATGCATTACACCTGGGACTGTAAAAAGTAAATCCCAGGCTGAGTGAGCTTCTCACCTTGACTGAATAGTTCCTAGTTACATCACTGTCACAGATGGTAAATAGGATCATGGTAACAATAGTATTCAGCAGTCATTTTTAAAGACACAGCGCTGAAAATCTTTTACCAAGAACTGTGATACTTTTATAAAAGGTACACTGCTATTACAAGCTAGCCCAATCAAATGGAAACGATTGCCAGGAAGCACCAATGCTTATTTTCAGAGGTCTTACAAACAGGACACCAACCCTCTTCTCAGCGTTTGTTCCCTAAGCCATGCACATAGTATAGAATTAGGAGGAACTGGCAGATGATCAAGTACTTGGACACAACTGAGTAGAAGCCTGGGTTGAGAATCAGCGGTAGGTAAACATAAAGATAAAATTTCCATTTCCCACACAGTGGTTGTGTGTCACGTGCAAGCAGAAAAGCTTCTCATCTATACATAAGTTTCAATAAGCAGCTATCAAATTATTTTAACCACGTAGATTTCAATCTTCAACTGGTGGCAGATATCTTGCCAGCCTGGGATCAGACTCCCCTGTTTGTTTCTCCAGTCTTCATCTCCTTGCCCCATGCTCAGCTACAGGAAGGACTGCCCATGACTGCACATGACAAAGTGCTCTGTCAACACATGACAATACCACCATTACTGCAGGTACCCCCAGTAAAAAACAAAGAGTTTTAAATGGCAGCTCATACTGGGAGATGGAAGATGAGAAAACAGATTCTGCCAGGAAAGGAAGGGAGCTGGAGGAGAGCAGATGATGATTTCCAATAGAGGAAGGTAGCAAGATGAAGTGGAGTAGCGAAGCTCCAACTCTGAGCTGTGAAGAGATCTGTTACTTCAAGGGTATCCATAACAACAACAGTGATGAACAGGAAATGATGTGCTGCACGCTGCTTGGAACCACTCCTTCCCCTTGCACACTGCCTTCCCCCATCCCCATGTACCTGACAATATTCCCTAGATGCTCACCAACTGCTGAAAGAGAGAATACAAACTCTGTGCAATCTGAATAAGGGAGAGGAGAAAAAGGGATTACAATTACTTTTTCATTCAAATGTGAAAATCCAGATATAAGCATGGGTACAAGTAAGGGCAGAATAGAGCCTTAAATATTTAGTCTTTGAAGCCTTCACAGTAATCATCTAAGCTAACCCAACATCTTAAAAATCTATGAAATTATCCAAAGCCTTTCTGTCAAGCTAGTTCTAAGGATACAATCTGTTCCTCTCCTGCCCTGACATCACACAAAGTAACTCAGGTAGCAGTTAATAAATCTAAGCCCCTGTGATAGATTTCATCTTCCATGGAAGGAAAAAAAAAAAAAAAAAAAAAAAAAAAAAAAAAAAAAAAAAAAAAAAAAAAAAAAAAAAAAAGGAAAAAAAAAAAAAACATATACAAAAAAAAAAAAAAAAAAAAAAAAAAAAAAAAAAAAAAAAAAAAAAAAAAAAAAAAAAAAAAAAAAAAAGCTGGAGAAGAAACCAAAAACTAAAAGAGGAAAATTATTCATTGATCAGAGCAACAAGAGTACTAAATTTGCTGCCAAACAGCAACCTGGCAAAGGACTCATCGAGACTGCTTCTGAGTGTACTGTCACAGCTTTGTCCTGTATTATATCAACTAAGTGAGAAACACAGCATGTTTTGATATGGACCCATCCAACACTGCAATAGTCAGACCTTTGAGATCCAATTTTTGGATCCATTCAAAACAACTCTATCCTGTGCAAATCCAGACTCAGATTCTAAAATATCCTCAGTGCCAAAATTGTGTCAAATGACTAGCTCATCTGTAACTGGCATATTGTAGTGGAGAGATCCCCACGTTCCATAACAGAAGGAGTCTCACAAAGGGAAAGACAGTCACTTTCTTTTCACTGATCTCTCTAAAACAACTTATAGTAATCCCACATCTAAACAAAAAAATTAGAAGCCATAAAACAAAGCAGCTTTTCCCCTATACTACAGAGGATTACACATAAATTCACATACAGATTTGTTGAAGAGTGGAAGGGGTTAAAAACCTGTACAGAATGAGAAAGAAGGCTAAAAAGCACTACCACAGTTAATGTTAAAAATACCAATTTCAGTCCATTTGTGCATTCAGAGGCATTCTCGTTTGAATTTCTTCACTGAAACCAGAAGATGCATTCACATCAGAATGCATATACTACAGCATAATCAGCTTGTCCTGGGCACACTTTGTGGCTACAATGCATCTGAAGAATTTAGGAAATCTCAGAGAGGAAGCAGCTAAAGGTGTAACCTGTTGGTTACTCAAATACAGCTTTCAATGTTGAAATTGGGAGGGAGGGATGGAAAAGGATAACAGCAGTTATGAATCCTGAGCAGTGTCAAAGTATGAACACATCAGGGAAAAAACGTACATAATCAAGAGACAAAAAACCTCACAGGGAATTAATGCTTTCTAGTTGCTCTGTCATTGCATATAATCAAATAGATGTTATAATACTGAGACAGCATGTTACGGAGACAGCTGTAATAATTAGAGCTTTAACAAGCTCTAACACAAAACGCTAAGACATGGCAGTGTCATGATCATCTTCACACTCAAGCTGTCCAACTGAGAAGGGAGGTTGTGCTTATATTAGCTTATATTAGCACACCACTTATCTAGTTTCTAAAAGCAGAATTAAAACCTTCTGCCATGTGCTGACACCTGGCTGCTGTCCAAACTCGTACTTCATTTAGTATTATCACTGAAAAAGGGAAGACTTGAGCAAAACTGGAGGGAGATGAGAAAAAAAGATGACTGCCATTACTGTCAGTTCATTCCATCTGCCCACTCCTGCAGCTTTCAGGAGACAGGAATCATAGAATTGCTTTGGTTGGAAAAGACCCTTAAGCTCATCAAGTCCAATCCTCTAGAAATCACTTGTCAAGAAAAATTAAGTTTGCTAAATTTACCAGTTTAAACTATTGGTCCCCAAAAGTTTATCACAACATCAATTCTGTGCAAGCAGCCTGGATGTAAGTTTAATCTCAATACTGAATTTTCTGAGTCTGTAATACATGCTTTGTGCATAACCAACATCCCTACAATGTATTTCCTGACTTCAGAAAACAAGATGAGCATTTTCAGGAAATGTGAATCCCACACCTAGGCTTTGCATAAGGTTTCTAACATTGTTTCCTACCAACTGACTCCTGCAATACTACTCCAACACTATTCCAAGCACAGAAACAAGTTGTTCGGCTCTATCCCAGCTCCATCCAGTGATACAATGGAAATTGTTCGCTCTACGCTAAGCTGAGGGCACTAGCTCAGTGCAGGTAATGGTTTCTAGCTCTAATAGACTCTTTTTNCCAATGCAGGTAAGGGTTTTTTGCTCTAATAGACTTTTTTTTTTTTTTTTTTTTTTTTTCTGCTTAACCACAGCATATCTGCTCAATTGTTAAATCCTCTTTTCCCTATATTTCCAGGAATGTGGGAAATAAAGTGGTAGAAGAATTATCATTTAACTAGTTTGTGAGCCTCCAGCAGCCCTGTTCTGGAATGCCACATTCCAGAAGTTCCCAGAACCTTGCCAGAGCAGCAGTGGTTTATGTGCTAAACCTAGCTAAACGACAGAAACATGAATATGGTGATTTGTTCATCAATTTGCATACATATCCAATAATGATAATATAAGAAAAATAATGAATAAAGAACACAGCAGTCCATAAAAGAAGTGACTAAAAGATTGAGCAGGCAGGGTCATGTGTTTTAGCAAAGTTTCCCACCTGTTTATTAAGAGAAATAGCTTTTCAGAAACCTTACAGCAACAGAGGTTCTCATTTATTCAACATGAGGACAGTTTAACTGCTAAAGACCTCTGTCTGGGAGAAAGTATTTTTGATGTCAAGACAAAAAAAAAAAAAAGTTACAGACACACTTCCAAAGAAATGAAAAGAGTTTGAACAGAGGAAAAGAGGTTAAGAAAAATACCATCTTAGTTTGTCATGAACACATAGTGGTCTTACACAAAGGGGAGGAATTTCTTCCACTCTTAGGTCTATGTTATCTGACCTGCTGGATAGCTTATTCCATGAAGCTATCACTTTGCAGTGGCCATTCCCATATAATCAGAGATTCAGAAGAGAGCAGGACCTGCAAAGTACATACACCCCAACACCTCTTTCCATCAGGAATGCCATTCATGGAGAAAGGAAGGATAATAATAGCCAGGACTTATGCTTTATCATTCTTTTGACAGACAGAAAGAAAGCTCGAAGTGAACCCCTTTTATCCAGTTCTGCCCTTTCTGTCACTGGGTCTGTCTAGTGCATGGGGGTAATTAAAGTATTTTACCACCTGACAGCCCAGTGCTCCATGAGCTTCAAGGCCATTAAAGGCATGCGTATTCCAGAAGGAATGCAAACAGCCATAGCAAAATATTCAGCAGTCACCTATATAAGCATTCCGAAAAATCAGGAAACACTTTGCAGAACTTCCTTTCCACATCTCCTCCTCCCCCCATTGATTTTTATATTAAAAAATCAAATCCAGTCTCAAGTGAACAAAGATAAGACCATGGAAGTTCTCATTTTCCTCTAAGCATTCAATTTTCTAACACATTTTAGCTAAAATTCCTGCTTAGTCACGCCTGACACAATCTAGTCTTTTAGGCAAACATTCCCTCCATTCTATGTGCTATGGCTGCCAGCCAGTTTTCAGATGATGTACCCAGTGTTTTTCTGCTTGTGTCCAAGCACAGCGAGATCTCTTAAACCTGCTCACACACAGCAGTTTTATCCTTGCATATGCTCCCCATTTATAAACAAAGCATATGCATATTTATGTATGTATAGGCAGATCTAAATATGTGTACATTAATTTTAGAGACATCATACAGAAAAATATCAGGCTATACACAGGAGACATAACAACTGTATGTCCTGAAACAAATAAATCTTTCTGCAAGCATCTAGTGGACATTATTCTTCACCCTGAAATTCAAGCTTTGTTGCAGGTTTATTTAAAAGAAAGGCTTTGTCTCTATGCAAAAACACCAATAGAGAAATATAATAATAATTTCCATTCTTAAAAAAAAAAAAAGCACAACAACAACAAAAAAAAAACAACCAAAAGCAAACAACTTTCAAGGCTTCTGCAAAAGGAGAGTGAAAGAGAAGGACAGACCCAAATCTTCTGATTAGATGTCGGCCTCAGAAATTCTGCCACAGAAAATACTGTTCAGTAGCATTTCCTTCTCAGATAATGTCTTTAAAACCCAGTGAGTTCCATCTAAGATCACAGACAAGATTTTTGTCAAACAAAAGGAGAAAAGATGCCAAATGTGTTGGTCCACTAACTCATCACCATTCCCACTGTCACATCCTGCATAATTTGGCTAATTACTCAGTCTTGATATTAAGGGCAGGAGTGGGCTAACATGTTCAGAAGGAAAGAAAAGAGGAAACAATTTTTTTTCCTGTTACCTGCAATAGCGATCTTTGGATGGTGGATAGCAAAATGGCTTCCAAAAAAATTCTGCCACATCCACATAGACAGGTGGGACTTGGAAAGCAAGGGCAGAATATTCAAGTTGCCCAACTCGCTCTCACTGATGCTGAGGTGAAACTCTTCTGCTCTGGGCAGGTAGCAGGTAATTCCACTGGAGTCAAGAAAAGTTGGGAAAGAACTTCTCAGTCAATTGGGCCACCAGTAATCTCTTCTACTCCTGGTAGAACACAGCCATGCCCTGTCCTTCTGAATACTTGGGAAAATCATTAGATCTCAGTTCTCTTCCTGTGCTATTCTGAGGTTTCTGATGCCTGAAGCTGAAATGATATCAAGTTTTCTTAGGCTGAAAGATCACGCTGAAGGTCTCTGAACATTCAAATTGTTCTTCTCTAAGAGCAGCAAGTCGTTGCTTCAATTGTGCCAGCTCAAGGTTTTTCCAGAAATGCAGCAGAATACCTCCTGCTCTGGAAACTGTTAATTGCTCCCCAAAATGTGATTAATTTCTGAGTGATTGTTTTTAGACAGTTGGTCCATTGCCTCAGCTCTAATTACATTTCTCATGTCAATTAATTAAAACCATGCTAAATGAAATACCAGTTTTTATTTAAAGTTTAGGAGGAAAAAAAAAAAATCATGGGATACAATTAGATGTTACCAGACGTGATCTCAGCAGGTTTTCAATTATTCTATGAATAATAGGTCCCTAATTCAATACAAAGCTGTAATTAAGAATGTAATTAACTTGTGGCATTCTACTGATGTCATACACCACAAGAACACATAATGAGCTACAGTTTTTAGTGCAGAATCCTTAATGGATTAGTCTGTTTCATTGAGAATGAATTAGGTACATAAAAATAATTTACTATGGGAACTTGGCCAACATAATGGCCACATTTGGAAAAAAAAAAAACAACAAAACAAAAAAACCCAGCAAAAAGCAAAAAACAAAACAAAACAAGAGCAAATAAACTTTGTCCTGGCAAGAACAATCTGGACAGAACCCAAATCTGCACCTGGTACCTATGGCATGGCATCGGTGGACTTACCTTCATACCTAACAGAGAGCTCACTGGCTGCATCTACACAGCACTCAAGAACAAGTCTAGGGATGGTAAGAAGTACAGCATGTTTGCAGATGTATCTACTTATAATCTGGATGTGGGCAGCCTGTCTGAATAGGAATAGTAGCAAATTAAGCTGCCTGATGTTGTTTTGGTGATATATTGAGCTGTTCTACGTACACAGCAGGCAGAGTGCCATGTGCTTTGCAGATCATCTTCCAGACTTGAATGAAGCAGAGCTTCTGGGTTCACTGTCTGCATTAAAATTCTGGATTTCAGTCTGGGTTTTATAATATACCATGATGCATCCAATCTCTGTGCTATCACACCACTCACTAAACTTATGAGAAACCCTCCAGGTCACTTCTGCTTATTAAAGGAAAGCTTGTGCTTCTGAAACACGGACAGTACTGCTGTGCTGTCTAAATCAAAGATTTCTGTTCTCAGTTACAATTATTTGAACACCACCATTTCCTTAGATTTTTCTTTTTTTAAATACATGGCATTTAATGGGAAAAAAAAGTGAGAGAATAAGATAAGTTTCTCAAGAAAACTAAAACAAGTTCCAGAAACAAGCCATCAGAACTACAAAAAACTGGTCTATGTTTACACAGTGAGAACAAAAAAGCTTACAAAATATTTCTTTTTCTTTCAAGTAAGCCCTCTTGCAAGAAAGATATGAGGATAAAAGCCTGATTCATCAGCTAAGGAATCTACTGCACTGTAGTTTACTTGTGATATATAAGTAAACAGATGAAAATATAATCATGGAAGGCACTGACATATAACTATTGAATAGACTTCTCTGAGTCTTAAAAACAAACAAGAGACACTTCTGTTTTCCTTCTCTCTAAACACTTAATATTTCCCAATCTTTTGGAAAAGAACTGAAGTAATTAATGGAGAGTCTTATTACCCTATTTCTGCTACCTGCTGAAGGTAATTACCACTTTGACATTCAAAGAACAAAGTTTTATTTTGTAAGCAGACTGTAAGAAACTTCTTCATGCAAGAGACAGAGGCATACTCAAAACATTTACCACTATATTCAAAAATCTGTAAATAGATTCTTCCTACCCCACACTCTGAATAGCACAAATATTAGCAGAATATTTACAAAGATCTTAAAGGAAGTCTGACTGCTTTCTATGTAGAGGCCTGAAAAAAAAGTTTAAATGAAGACCTAAAAAAAAAAAAAAAAAAATCAGATTAAAAACTGGGAGAGGTGTTTGTAGTATTCTTATCAATCATGCAGGTCAGTACCATTCTTGACCTTGAACATGCTCAGTCTTTTCTACAATATGTTGAATCCTCATTCCCTGACAGCTGCAAAGAACTTTTAGGGTATTCTATAGCATCTGAAATCTGGTGGGGAAAAAACTAATTCTTCTGCATGCAGTGTGAGACAGTGGAATGATAAGCATCTGCACAGATTAATTCCATTAAATCTATGCTTTTAATTTCAGTTCCCTTTCAGCACTTCCTATAATCAAGGAAGAAACAAGGATGTTTCCAGAAAAAGTAAGGAGTCAGATCTCAGATGGCTTCAATCACTATTCAGTGTTGTCTTTCAGGCATAGAACTTGGTCCTTTTCTTCTAAAATAAGGTAGTTCCTAATTAACATACCATAGTAACTACAACCACGAATTGACCTGCTCAAAGATAAAGAAGAATTATTACAGAACAGCAACATTAACTGAACTTAAAGTTACTAAGTCCCAGCCACTGCAAGTCCAATACCAAGATCACTGACCTTGGCAAGATCAAGCCTTGAGCTGCAGCTTTGACATCTGTGTTGCTGCAGGATCCCATTACAGTCAATCTTAGCATCTCAGACTACGCCCATGAGAAGCCATTATCATTTTTCTTGCAGGTCTGTAAAGTTACACAGGTAAGAATATGTACAGTTTCTATTGCCCTATTTCAGCTGAAAGCTACTAAGAGCCATCTTATAAAAGTGTTCCTAAATCAGAGATACTTCTGAAACAACTCAAACACATACAAGTCATAAATGAGGCCACTTGACTAGCTTATAGGGAAACATTGCTTTAATTTTCTTTTTTTTTTTTTTTTCTGCACTCTGTTCGAAGACCTATTGAAAAGAAGCCAAAAAGTCACAGGTTCTTCTTCCCATGACCTCTACGGTTGGTAAATTTTCAAAGCATGCACTGCTCCAAGCTGGTTGCATTGTGAGTCCACCACCATCCCCTACATACGTGCCAGGTATTCTAACATTCTTTCACTGAACTCTTCACATCCATTTTCTTTTGTTTCCTCATAAGTTCATTCTCCTGTGATGAGCTGTCAGCTAGTGAAATGGAAACACACATTGACCTATCCTACACCAGGACATTAATCACTTGAACGTCACTAATATAAAAATGTTCTTGAGTTCTTCTACCCACAGAGAATTTTTTTCTCTAAGCAGTTATCACATACAGACATGTTCAAAAGTTACCTGAGAAACCTCTTGTAGTTTCCTAAAATATAATTCCAATAAATCTGATCCAGATGCTGTCTTTATACACTTTGCTAATGCTATCAGTTTTTCATCAAAATGGAACTGATTGAATTAATAGCCCTAATTAACAGTAAAGGTTCTTTGAATCACAAGATGTCTCTTTCAGATCAAAGTGGCACAGAAGGCGTCCGAGTTCAAATCTATTCCCATGTATCCAGGGTCTTTTTTTAGGATTCTTACTCTTTTTCCACAGCTCAACATGTTGGCACTTCATGAATCAATCTCAAAGGATATTAAAAGCAGCAGGAATAGCCTACAATGAGCCAGAAGGTTCCTTCACAAAAAAGAATGTTAAGTTTGCCAAGAAAAGCACTAAAAAAAGTAATAAGGAAATCCAGACTTAAACTTAATTCATACCCACATACATATGCATTGAGATATACCCTTTAATGACATATTATTTCTTGCAGAGAACTTCTGCCTAAGGCTAACAGAATGGACAGCTGCTCGCCATTTCTTTATCATTATGTATTACCCTATGCATTAATTCAAGACAATATTTAAGTTTTCCACTGTATTATTAAAATTCTGATAAACTTTTTATGCAGCTTATCATGATACTATACAGAACACTTCAGAATTATTAATACATTTACTTACACAACACTTTCCTGGAACAGAATTTTCTGTAATTATAAAAAGGTGAACTGCAGCACAGCAAAATTAGAAACTACACTCTCAGAAGCATCTGGTAATAGAGATGCCTAATTTAGAAAACCTGTGACCTGATTTGCTGAAGAATACGGTATTAGTATAAGTTCTGAGCAAATCTCTTGCTTACATTAGGGACAGCTATAAAAAAAATAAATGAAAGTATAACAAAAATCTGTTGTTTGTTAGTTGTTTTGGTAATTTTTTTACTCAAGCACAGGGCTAACTCTGGGGCAGGAACAAGAACAGAATGTAATTCCCTAGAGTGTTACTAAACTCTTTTTTTATCTTTCTAGAATCTTTACTCCTTCCATGAGATACAAGTTAACCTGCAAACTTATCCAGCATGTCAGGCTACAGCAAGTAAAGATAAAGGACAGATTCAGAAAATGGAGTCCTGAATGCCAAGAGAAGTTTCTGAGGTAACAGAAGATGCTTAGAACCAGATATCCTCTACCTATTGTCCTTCTATAAGTTGCATTTGGCTCATCAATCTTGATGTCTTCGAAGGGCTATTAAAAATACATTCTGGGATGCTGTCATCAACACCAAGTATGAAAAAGTGACAGCCACAAATGGTGTTTATACTCAAAAATGCCAAAGTTCCTCTCTGTATAGATTCAGAAGCTAAACACATGCTGACCCTGTTACATGTACACACCTTCCAGCTTCTGTAAGAAATGAAGTAGAAGTCCACAGACAACAACCTCCTTCAGTACAAAAGCTGGGATTTTTTTTCCCAGGAAGCTAACCAAGATGAGACAGCAGTCCCGTAGATAACCACCTGTTCCTTAACCCTTGTTGTGCCCTGAGATTGCTTCTTCCTCCTTTTCTGCATGAAATGGAATAAAAGAAGGAAGCATTCTGAGAGTGTGCAAGAGCCTCTGGATCTTTTGCCCTGGAAACTGAACCCATGATGGCTTATGGCAGTTAAAGAGGAACACAACCAAGAAAATCCATATGCAGCTCCAGGATCTAAGATGCAGTGTGCTCCACAAAGACAAGATTCTCAGAATAATGCTGCTGCCACCCTCTTAATTCAGCATTAAGAATAGACTAAACCAAATTTTCAGACTTGGAAGTCTGGCAGCTTTGAATAGATTTTTCACGGAATTAAACCAAAAGCTATACAGCTTCAAAAATATTTTTCTCCCTTTTTTATGTGCCTTTTTTAATGCAGGGACATGTTTGCAGAAGTTACCTGCAGTCATGAATCTTACTTAGTAAAAATGAATGTTAGCATTCATACATCATCATCACTTCAGAAAGATAGATTAAGGCAAACACCATCTATCTTTGCCTCTAACAGTGAAAATCACAGGATTTAACCCAACTAGTGCTGCTCATGGAAATGATTCTAGCTGGCTAGAACTCAGGATTTCTAGCTGGCTTTGTTCTCAGAAAAAACTGAACCACTTCACAGAAACTTTCACAATCAGTCAGAAAATATGCAGCATGGAAAACTTCAGCTAAAACTGTTAGACTTCAGAAAGTCACATGTTAAAATGGTATTATAGTGAAAATTGTTGAACACTTAATCTAAATGCAATTTTCTGATAAAGATATATGCCACTTTTTAGATAGAAAATTATAATTAAAACTCATTTTTAAACCATTAATTCAAATAAGCAAAAAACCCAAATTACTGCATAGCATTGATCCAATAGGAAATATCACATATGCAATGAATTAGACCACAGACCTTTCATCTCAAGCTGCTTTGAAATGTTGCTTAGTAAACCCACTAGAGTTCATTTTTCCAATGAAGAAAGATTTCTTCTAAGTCTTCACATTGTGAGTACACCATGTGGTTTGCATTTTCTGTTTCTTCAAAACAGTTTCCCAAAAGCTCACACTGTTTGATTTCATTTTCAGTTAAAAGGAGCTAAAATCTGAAATGTGTGAGACAAAATTAAAAATTACAAGGTATGAGAGGGATCATATTCACCCTGTACTTTTATGCAGGGTGCTATTTACTTTTGTGCCATGTTAGTATCAAATTTAAATCTCAATATAAACCCAAGTATATATCTTCAAAGATGATTAGAAATTAACAAAGTCATAGACAGGCAACACACAACTCACTTTATAAGAGGGTGGAAGGTTGGATGACATATTAGAGTAACAGCTTTGGATAACCAAATCCACAAAACAGAGCACAGGTACAGAAAAGGTAGTTTTCCAGCTATGTCCTTGAGCATTTAATGCACAGAAACACTAGCTGGTGCATTTCATAATTTTTGAAGTTTGGGGGATTTTCTATTGTGCGTGTCCAAGTTCAGTCACATATGCCCCCAGATTCATCCTACATAATGGAGGCTTCTAAACATGGACCTTACTTGTCCAAGAATTTGATGATGGAAGAATAAAGGTCCTTTTGGAGTTAAAACATCAAATCAATCTGAATTGCCCTCTGGAAACATTTCTTACTCTTCTGTGATCATAGGAACATAAGAGTAATTTGGGATCCTAACTTATACATGTAAGTTAGAGTTTGAATCTGGGTGAAGGAGGTGGATTTCCAAAAAGTGCTGACCACTTAATAGAAGGTACAAGCCCATCTGATCTTTGAAAAATAAGTCTATCTGGGTTGAATCCATGTCACCTATACTTACAATGATATAATATCAACATCTATGTATAAATCAGTTGTTCCCACCACAGTCAAAGATCTAGACATCACTTTCAGCTGAAACTCAGAGAGCACTGGTGACCCAAGGCTTCAATTCGGCATACTTTTATCAAATGATAAATGAAGAGAGTAGGTGCAAGAGCTACAGAGCACCAAAAAAGGTCAGAACATTCCTGAAGGTTAAGTGGGTTTGGATCACTGTTAGTTTGGTTCTATATATAAAGTTGAGAGATCCATTTCAGGGTCTAGGTCAGGATCCAAGATGTTATAGGCACTCAGAACAATACATTCAACTTTACACATCTGCGCTACTGACCGAGTGGATCCTTTTCCTCTGTCCAAATAAAACAAATCAATATAAGTACTCCTCAAATAAACTATTTGCATTTTGTGACTTTCCTGAACAATATTGCCTAAAGGCATGATTTTTACCTCAAACCAGTTCTGACATTACTGCACTACATGATCATGTTTAAATGTCATCTGATGATTCCTATTAAAGTGCCACAGTTTCATCACTAAAGCTAATTTAATTCTAAATGAATTTTCAAAAGCAAGGCTGAAGTTCAATGAAAGCCTGAAACTTTGAGAACTTGTGAAGCTTTCAGCCTGAAATATAGTGATATCCAACTTTAATCTGTGAAATACCCAAGGCAACACCACGCCTCTATGGTTCTTTGAATAACTGTAACGTAATAAAGTAAGACCTTCCAGATGGACATTGCACTGTAGGTGTTTCCAGACCAACATTTCTCTTTCAGACCAGTCAGCACCCTCCTTTCATCTCCAGACTGCTAATGACACTCCAAAGGAAAAAAGAGAATATACTAATTCCATTGTGCCACACACAATTGGAAAAATCCCTTCTACTAGTTTGCTGATGTTCCAAAGTACAACACATTAGTCATATTTTCATATTGATTCCATATGCTAATAAGCATGTCCAGTGAATTGCTGAATACGATCAGGTGATAATGATCTTGTATCAGAGTGGTTTTTTCCCTGGGTAAAAATGAAACAGTAATAATTCACATTACTATCTGATCAGTTGCAGATACTATTGTAAAAAGAACTTGCAATTTTATGCCAAAGAAGAAAATATTTTTCTACCCACATAGTGATAACAAAAAGTTAATCAAGTGCTATAGTCACTTCCATTTTACAGATGAACAAATTAAATCTGAGAGGTTACCTAAGCATCCACATTTGCACATACAGCTGGAGAGAGAATTAAAGAAAACAGGGAACCCTATGTATAATTACTTGCTTTTCCCATTTAAAAAAAAAGAAAAAAAATCCTTTTTCTTGCTGAGATGGAATAGCAAGAGGGAATGTTAAACAAATATATGGGAAGAGAGTTCCCTATTTCTGAGTTATTTTAATAGATTTCCTTCTGAAATTGTCAATGGGATGATTATGAACAACAGAAACACAAAGGCATTTAAAACAGTATGAGGTCAATAGCATCTTTCGTAAAAGACTGTCTATGTGAACACCTATAAAAGATGGAAAATATAACAATTAGTCACTCTGCCAAATAAAACACAGCATTTTTTTTTTTTTTAATAGTAAGCTTTGACATCTAGAAGACTAAGATTCAAAGATATACAATAAAAAACTAGCAGGATAGACACAAGAGACCCAGTCAAGAATAATCATAAACTCATGTAATGTCACATCTGCTTTTCCAAGAGGCACAGGCTTTGCACTTACCTCAGGCATGTGCAGCTCCCTTTGGCTATTAATGCCAAAGCGTGTCACACAGAAATTCACTGAACAAACATTTTACAGCACAGATGCTGCCTCCAGAAAGCGTGCAGCCCTTTCTAGCTGTGCTACCTGTGCTCTGTATGACTCGAGTCCAAATTACAGCTATACACACACAGAAGGATCTTTCCCATCTCAACAGTTCAATACTGCACACCTGGAGCTCTGAAGCACATCATCAAGTTTCAGAGTATCTACCAGAAGAGCAAAGCAGCTAAAAGAAATTCTAAATTAAACTCTTCGTTAAAAATGCAGAAGTGTGAAGAATGACAACCTGAATTACTATGAAGTATGACAAAAGTGTAATACAAATTACTCCTCTACAAGTTTTTACATAAATCTGTTGCAAAACTGAAACCCTCATGAGTTTTCAGGCTAATACTGTTCATAAGTAGGTACCCACCACCACAAAGGGGCAGCCAAATTCAATCTCCCTCTTCCCTGATGTTCTGATCAGCAAAAATTAACAAGTACTGAAAGTCAATACTATATTACCTTCTCCACAGTAGTTATTTATTGTATTTGCTACTCTATTTCATGCCAGCAGAGTGACAAATCATTTCATTCTACAGAGTAGAAACAAACATTCTGGCTCTTTCTACAGAGATATGAAATAAAAACAAAAAAAAACAAAAAAAAAAAAACCAACACCACGTCAAGTCGTGCAAAAATGAATCAGGTTTAAAAGAATAAAGATGGATACTACGTAATTACTTTCTCCACCAGCACATACACACCACCAACCAAGCAAATGCCAGAGATGAGTGTATGTAACAAACATACTGTAACAGCCCAGTAAATACAGGCCACTGCTCAGTTAGGTTTTGCTGTATCAACTCCAGTCTAATGCCATTGTACAATAATTGGCAGAGTAATTCAGCTGCAGACAACAAGAATTAAAATCATTAATTTAACCAGAAAACAGTTGGGCCTGACTCCATACTCACTGATGGCAACAGGAAGGTTCTACTTGGTTACGATGGGCACTGGAGCAAGAGACAATACAGTGAGTCTGTGCCCCACCTGTCCAACTTTCTCCTCCATCTAGAATACATCACTACCTCAGGAATGCATTCTGCATCCCAGGCTAGGACAAAAAAATCCAAACAAACTTCTAGCAGCTATGTACTTCTATACCTACTTTGTTCAAGCACAAGTCCTTTTCTCCATCAGCACATGACCCAAATCCGTATATGCTCCCCAATATGTTTCCATTCATTTTGTTACTTCAGTTCCAGCCCTGGATTCCTGAGACGTTCCACCTTACACAACCTTGGTCTTTCCTCAGTGTTTCTCTCCCAAGGTTCTTGTCTTTCTGCAAACTCTCATCCTCATTCTCCATAGTCAGACTCTTCCCCCAATTAGTCATCTTCCTCTTTACCCAGAAAGCCTGACTGTCCCTCCCACCTGTCCCCAAACTGATTCTAGTCCTTGCCAGTATTCAGACCACACTTTCCTGCCCCATTCTCCTTTTGCTCATTTCGCTTCCCACTTTAAGCTCCAGCTTTGTCCTTTCTTTATTCCAATTAGACAGTTTCCTCTTCCAGAAATCTCCCCTGCAGCTAGGGAAAGGGATGGAACACAGAGAACACAAGGATGGACAATGTCCCTAGCCACAGCTCTTATGCTTTGTCCAGGTCAGACTTCTACAATGAAGACCTGCAATTGCAAGGAAAGTAGAGCTCGCTCTGACATGGCATGTGCCTAGTGCACAGCAATTTTCATTGAATTTAGCTGTAAGGACACATTAAGTCTTTCCTTGTCATAAGCAAACTCATTCTTTCAAATGTTGCTAACTTTACAGCCCATCAAATCAACCATGGACCGTTTTCTCGGCAATCTCACAAGTCTCCTCCTGGCAAGTTTAGTCAGGGTATCAGTGCTTCTCAAAGAAGTCAGCAACTATTTTTAAACAAAGGAAAATCCAGTTCCCGCCCCTCCCCCCCTCCCCAGCTCTGTTCTTGTAAACCACTGAACTCTTGGCTGAAGTTTTGGAAAGGAAAAAAAAACGTATTCAATCTGAGGCAGATGCTTGGCATGGAATACTTTAGCTGAAACAGTTAATTGTTGGAGAATTTATACAAAACTAAAATCAAACTCTTTTAATGGCAATTCTATTAATAAGCAGTGCTACCAGTCCTGTTTGTAATAATAGCGCAAGGAAGCTGGGATTTGGGCCTTTTTTCTGTTGGAGGGTGGTAATGGTTTGGCTTGAGTTCAGGAAAATAGTTTTATCTTAAGCATCAAAAAGTACATTCTACCTGCATGAGGATAATGTAAGCCTTACTTTTATTTGTTCAAAATGATATAGAATCAGCAAAATGAGAAAAAACACCCAATACAGAAATCAAAGCTGCACAGTTTACCAAGTGCCTCTCATGTTCTCTAACATTTCAGTGTTTAATATCCTGCATTGGATGTATAATGTAAGCAAATCCCATAACAATCTCTTTTTTTACTATAGTGTCCCACAAACAAATTAAAACCATACCACTGTAAGTGCTAGGCTGCAGTACCATACTTGTTTAAGCTGTCCTTCCCTGACTTGGGCCCATCCTCTTTTTTGCTTATATAAGCAGTAGAGTTGATCTCAAGGTGATACAAACTTACTTTTTATTAAAAAAAAAAAAAAAAAA
>VXBL01005970.1:1383584-1462874 GCA_013400195.1 Aramus guarauna | reverse complement strand
AAAAAAAAAAAAAGAGGTATTTTATGTGCTTTATCTCCCTGAAGCAGCTTACAGAGGAATTAGAGGTATGCCAGAGTTGGCACGAAAAGAGGCTTGCTCAGTTTGGGAGAGGGCAGAAACCTGGCAGTATCAATTTACATTGGCTCAAGCTGGTAAGGAACTGCACCCTCAGGCAACACAATTTGTTGGAAAATGGAATTTCACAAGGAGAGAAACTAACATTTTGAATTTTACTTTCATCCTCAATCAGAAGAAAAAAAATTAAATTGTTAAATAAAGTTAAAATGCTTTTCAAAAGTCATTTGGAATGGGAACTCTTTTCATAGCAGTTACAAAGAGCTGGTTCATTTTTTTAATATCAAAACAATACTATAGAAAAATACTAATGATGTGCTCTGTAGAGTATCTATGCTACTATCAGTTTGTATTTGAATACATTTACTAGAATTCAAAATGATAATTTTATGTGAAATAGTTAACTTCACAAAAAATATTAAATTCTCTAAGATACAAGCACAGTTTTAAAAGGAAATTGTTTTGGAAATAATATCAGCTTCAAAAACTTTTTCAAATTAAGAACTACTCAGTTGAAAAATTTTATCAAGCAGAAAAATACAGCAATTACATAAGTAATACAACATTAGATGTATTGGTGGATATATTTCAACATACATACTCTGTGATTATATGTTGCAGTTAATGAACAGAATCTAGTGGGGTATCAGTTTACCTTTTATTTACTTAATATTTCTTCTTCATCCACACAGAAACTGACTTTTAGACATGCTTGGGAGACCATTAAGCCTTTTTCCCATCCAAAAGCATAAACTTTTTTCAAAGTCTTTTTTCATAATTAAGCAAGCTTCCCCCCCTTTACATTCTTATTTAACTTCAAAGTTTTCATGTAAATGTCAAATTCCTAACCACTGGTTTGGGGCTTAGCATCTGCTTCACAGCACTGAAAAGGGCAATTCACTTACCGACTCCCCTTGCAGCAGGTTTGTGTTTCTTGATCTTAAAGAGGAACATACAATTAAAGGCAAGCAACGCAGAAATTCTGGTAGCAACAGACATTAATGTTCTTATGATAAAATATTTAAGATTTCACACTGTCCTTCTACAAAATGATATAAATTTTATGACAAATGTAGAATAGAAAATATTATGTGAGAAGAAACAATTACAAAAAAAGGTGTTTGACCTTACACGACATTTGTAACACTAGCGGATGGCAAAATCAGATTAAATTCTTCTTGCAGTATATAATAAAGGAAGTGTCCACTTAAGGAGACTTGTCTAGCTGTTTACATCTGTCAAGCTGCTAAAACTGCACGGTTGTAAGAAAACACTTTTGATAATGACAGTGGAACTACAATTAGCATGATCTGTGTTATTCAGGCAAAAGAAGTGCCAGACAAGGTTGTCTCCAAGCACAAAGTTACTGACCCAAGATGTCAGTGATGCAATAGTAAGACATTAGCACACTTCTTAAGTATAGTGGCAAAGAACCACTTAGTCAAAATGTACTTGCCTAAAGAAAAGTTCGCCTAATTGACCAGTGCTGCAAAGATGCCTGTAATTTTAGTGATGGGGATGACACTTTGTTTATGGAATTCAAGCTCAACAGATTAATATGCTTTAGAATAGCAAAGAAAATAGAAGAGTAGACTCACTGGGTCATTTCACCAGATACAGTTGAAAAGAAAAATGGTGACCTGAGGCTGTGTATTGACCCCAAAAAATGTGAACAAATAGATAAAGAGAGAGTATTTCCATTTGCTAACTAAAACAGACACAGGCACTATTGGCCTGAAATTATTTCCAAAGCTAGATGCATCCGCAGGCTTTTACCAGATACCTCTAAGTGAGGAGACTGCAGAAGCTATGAACTTTCAATGCACCATTTGTCCGTCCCTGTTTCAAAGGGGTCACATCTGTCACTAGAGCCTGAGCCAGTCCACAGAACACAAAACAGTACAACTGCTTGAAGAGCTGAACACTGTGAAACTGTTTTGCTAGGGTACTGAGTCTGTAAGGAAGACTGAATAAAATATAAAGGACTCAGGCCTGTAAAAGCAAGTCAGGATAAGAGTTTGAACTAGACAAAAGCAAGTTTTCTGGCCAGAAAGTTATTGCATATCACTATGAAGGACAGAGCACTCAAATTTCAGCCAAATGCCTTAAGTTAACACCTTTTAGCCTCACAAAATATTACCTGTAATTGTATCACTGTAGTGTTTATATACTAAGCAAATAAAAAATTTTCCACTGGACAAAGTGTCCAAACCAGGATCAAGCCTTTCACCAAAATGGCAATCACAGTGGATGAGAGACAGGGAGAGAAAGAAGGAAATGACTGATGAAAACAGCAAGACGGTGGTCTTCCTGACAACAGAGGCAAGGTCTGATTCCTTCCACTAAATCCACTTTCTTCTTTGATAACAGATCTATCTAGTATACAGTGTCTCCTTCAAACTGATGGACAAGTGATATTTTAAGTCACCCATAATAGGTGTTTACTTTCTCTCACATCCTCATTTTAGCTTTTTGACATCCATATTAGATGATTTTCAATTACTGTCTTTAGACATGTAAATTCTCTCAACTTCTTGCCATTTTACTTTTACATCTTTTATCATAATATGCTTTTGGGTCTCTCAAAATAGCTAGGACACATCTAGCAGAGCCTGCCAGATGTGAACTACTGCCAAAATCTCAGTGTGGCAGCACAAACTGGCATGCAGCATATGAGTAAATCAAAGAGTTTACCAAAGCCTTGAAGAAAATTGGAATTCAACACAACAAATATCTGACATCTCTTCAATGGCGTGATCAGACTCTGAAGATTTCAAACTTTCATTTATTTATTTATCTCTTGACTAACTGCCTTGTATAAGTGCAACCCTAACCACAGTTACGAACAGCAGCTCAGAGCTATTTACTGCAGAGGGGCATTAACTTGAAAACTCTACCCCGGAAAGTTTGTATACCAACACTGCTAGCAAATTTACCATTATTCATAGAGTTTCTAACTGTTCCTTACAAGCCACCTTTCCAGTGGTGCTGAAATACTCCTTTGTCAGTAGAGTTTAAAGAAAAAAAAAAAGGTAGAAGTAAATCCCAAGTCTCAATTAAAATTCCTATCCTTTCGTCTCAATGAACACAGTTTGTCAATACTTACTAATATTTAGCCATTTAATAAAACATTATTGTGTGCCTTTTAATGCAAATATATAGTTCCCCAATTCAAGAGCCAGACATGTATTTACGCATTAGAAAAGCAACTACAGGTATGACATTTTATATCACAGTCATGCATTTAGAAGCATGCTCCAACAGACATTTATAATACAACTGCTGGGTATTTTACTAGGTAAGTACAGTGTCTAATAAACTTTAATATCTACTACCAAATATGAAAATAAACTAGAATATTAATAGCACAATCTCCATTATGAAAGTGTTATATCCAAAAGAGAGATTAGCCAGTTATAAAACTCCATGCAGTTGTAATTTAACATAATGCAAGTCCTTGCTGTGTTCTTAGCTAGCACTAACACAATGAAATTAAGAAAAAGAAAATGTAGGAAGTTTTCCATAACATTAGGGTATGCCATGCTATTGAACTTTCAAAATAAGATATAAAAAACTCACTGCTTGAACAATTTAGAATCTGAATGCAACAATATTCAAAATAAAGAGCCTCAATCAGTTTCTACATCATTGTAACTAAAACAAGGACCTGTCACATGACTGCGGTGTAAACAAGAGCAGAACCATAGCAGTTGCTATATCAACCTATGGATGCACAGATGTGTTTGCATTTGTGTTCAAACACTACTTAAGTGCCTAAAATTCTGATAACTCCATGCACTTTTAACATCTGCTCATGTTCAATACTTTCTTGTGCATATGTACTTCTTGTGTGAAGAAATCAATCCTCTAGCTGTGCATACTTAAACTCTTTTTTAGATCTTACTAGATTCTGTATTTCCAGTTTCTATGATACTTGTTCACAGTTAATAAGAAACTGAGGATTCCCAGTTAACTATGCATTATACAACAAAGTAAATCTATACACTTGTGCCCACATTCATGATCTGATTCAAGAAAACAATTTAAAAATAAAAATTTAAAAAGTCTTACTTCAAGCTCATGAATACCTCCTATTCGCTATAAAGAGGCTTAAGCACATGCATTAGCACTTTGCTGAAAAGAGGTCATTTCCTGAAAGGAATATATATACACTCGGGATTTACTTATGTAAATATGATTTCACACACATAGTCTGCACCTAGGGAGCAGGCATCCAATAATTGGTATGTAAAACATGTGCTTATACCTAAATGCAAGAGCACTTTTGCACACTGACTTTTTACACATCCTGGTCTGACTAGAGGCATGGCTTAAATTAAATGCCAAGCTTCTTTCTTGAGATTGAATGAATTAACATTATTAGCCAGATAATAACCACAGCATAATGGCACACTGAAGCCTACGGCAACATTTCAGGAGAATTTTCTTAGAAATTCAGGCCTGATAGGAGATGCTAATGAGTTCAGAGAAGTAAATATAGCTCTTTAAATAGCAAATGACAACTTGTCTATAATAGTAAGTTTCTCAGCACATTTACAAATGTTTTCGCTTGCGAGCTATAAAGTGACTTTCATTTAGTTGGACTTTAGCTCTCAAGAACAATCACTATCCTAACACGCTAACAAAAAGAGTGCAAATACACAAGGGAAGGGCAAATGAAATGCTTGTTAAGGCCTCACAAGGAAACCACACAAACACCTTATTAAATAAGTTTAATTAACCGGTTCTTTTCTAAATCATACTGTGCCCAGCAATGCTGAGGCAAATTTCCTGCTCAGAAGCTCTGCTTTTCTTCCCTGAAGGAAAGGAACATTTTCTCTTTTATTCTCAAAGAGCACAGCCCAAAAACCCCCAGCAGCTGCTGCTAGCAGTGGCTGGCTGTGGCACCACTACTGACTTTTTTACAGCATGGCTGAGTCAACGCTGACCCAGGTTCCAGCAGAGAGAAACGTCTTAACAAGGTTGGGTTGTTTATAACCTCTCACTGTAGCACTTTCTCCCACCCTTACGAAGATGCATAGCCTACGTTTTTCTCTTAGAAAAATATTTTCAGATAGAAAATGCCCATATATTGGTGCCTAACTCAATATGTTAAGTCTAATGCAAACACTTATTGGAGAAGATGCATTTGTGACTGTCAAAGCTGCATGACAGAAGAGACATGCTGCCCCAGAAAAATGCTAGACCCTCTTTACAAGTCTCTGAAGGTAAGCACAAGGCTAATATAATTCTCACCTCCAGGCCACAGCAATCAAAACAGAAACCTGTATTTAGATTCTTCACATCAGCACTTTCAGAGCATGTTGAGTCACTGGGGTATCCATTAATTTTAAGGTACTATATTAAAATGACCGGTATTAAAAGGCCGTGCAATTTTCTGCCAAATACTTTGTTTTCTCTATGGATCAGGGTGGGAAAAGTCCCTTTATGAATTGCTACTGATTCCGCCCTTACTTCATTCTTGAGATACTTCTGTATATCTCATGGCTGCCTCTACAATCAACTACCCTGGGAGAGAGGTTAGCAGGACCGGACCAAACTAAACAATGAAGAGTCTTTTATTAATAATCTTCTTATATTAGTCAAACAGCACCACTAATATCAACAGGATAAAAGGCAAAATTATTTTTTTTTATTCCTAGGGATGGCAACAACAGCAGGAATTGCAGAGAGGTTAACAAGTTTCCACTCCCCCCCCCCTCCAAAGGGAGAGAAGGGTATGTTGTTAGAAAATATCCACAACTACCATGGTCTGAGCAAGAAAGCAGTAAGCGTTGAGACATGGCAGTCACCTAGTATCCTGCACAGAAATCCCTGATTGGATCATGCACGATTTGCATCCCTGAAGATTAGCCTTTGTCAAAGGGACTCTGTGATCACAGAAGTTCAGCGATGAGAAAAAACAACACATCATTCAAATGATCTCCCTGCTAAGACAAACTTGTTCCTCAGCTGTCCCTTTAATCAAGATAACAAGCATCTTATCCAGTCCAGGTGACAGGGCTTCTATACAGTCTTTAGAGCTACAGCCGCACAACTCCAATATAATTTAAAGGACGCTATTCCTAAACGCTGTCATTGTACTCCTGGTGCCTCTTACAGCCTCTTTCACGACTCCCCATATTCCGTTCCAAGTTGGGACTGGGACACCCTCTCCCACAGAGAAGATCCCTTTAACACAATTCAATAATTAAGATGCATTTATAAATATCATCATCGTTGAGGCAGAAAGAAAGGAAACTTTCCCTGTTTCTCATTTTAGTCAAATGCAAGCTTGCGAGGCTTCCGATCATTCAAATAAACAAGAGAAAAAAGTGGAAGGGGGGAAGGACATGAAATTTTAAAACAGCGGAGAGGGACAGAGGCAGAATTTAAAGGAAAAGAAAAGGCAATGGGGAAAGAAGAATGACGGAGTAATTTAGTTCACACGCCGCTACGGTGGAAAACAAGACGCTTGCTTAGGAAGGAGTTCAGGTCGCTGCCTGAGTAGCTGCAAAACAGCCCAGCGCAGTCTGTACGCGATCAACTGGTGACTCCACTCCTCGCCCCAGCAGAGCACCAGCCGGCTCCCTCCTCCCGCAGCCCCGCCAGCGCCCAGCGACAAGTGCCTCCCCGCTTACCTCCGCAGAGTAGGGCTCCGAGCAGCAGGCTGACAGCCGGGCAGCGGGGCTCGCCGCCGCGGGCAGCCCCCGCCATGCCGAGGAGACGGGGACACGTCCCGGGTGCGGCTCCGGGGGGCTCCGCCGACACCGCTAGCTATCCACGCCCGCCGCCCGCTGCGGGAGCGCCATCGCCGAACCTCGCACGCACACCTCGCTCGGGAGCGCCGCTCAGCCCCGCGGCGGGCTCCTGTCCATGCCGGCTCCGCTCCTTCCCCTCAGCCCCGCACGCCCGCGCCTTCCCCGTCCTCTCCACGCCCTGCCTCAGCGGGGGCGGGTCGGGGAGGCAGCACCCATGGCGAGCTGAGGCTGACGGGCACCCCGGCACCGCCGCGCTCCCCGGGCAAAACTTTTCAAGCGGGCGAGCAAAGGGTGGGGAAGGTCCGGGAACCGGCGGGGCTGGGGCTGGGCCGTCCCCCGGCCGACTCGCCCCCCACTACACCCGAGCGCCCTCCGCTTGCGGCTCCAGCCGGCTCCGCTTCCCGTGCCTTTATCTCGGGGCCGCCGGCAGACGCGGGCACACACACTTTCCCCTCAGAGGAGGGAGGGAGAGGAAAGGGAGGGGGGACCGTTGAGCTCGAGCCGGCGGCCGTTGGCGCTCGCGGCGAGAGAGGGGGGAGCTCGAGCTACAGCCACCCTCAGCGCGAGGCGCTGAGGGGAAGGAGACCCTCGGGCGGCGCTGAGGGGAGGGATGCCCGGCACCGAGGGGGGAGCGGGACCCGGTGCCGGTCCCCTGGTGCTGAGCCCTCCGCGGGAGGAGTCTGACGAGGTGAGATGCCCCCTCAGAGCGCCAGGCTGCGAAGGGAGGAGGGACTTTTGCCAATCCGACATAGCAGGAGAGGGGAGTCCTGCCCTGAGGTGCTAGCTGGCCAGGTTGGGGGCCGGGGAATCAGGAGAGGGGTACGGGAATAAGGGACAGCTGCCCCTGGGGAGGAGAGAAATTCCTCTCCGCCATGAGGAACCATCACTCACTTCACCGCCTCATTCCTGCACTCCGGCTTTCTCAAGTCCTGCTGTAAAGCAACGTATATTAAAATAGAAAACCAAAAGAAAAGAGCCTTGCTAAAACACAAGACCTTATTGTGCACAAATGCTTCCCTCCAGAGAGAGGGAAGCCTGCGACAAACCCTAAAACAAAGAGAACAACTTGACCCACCTGGATTTCACCCAGCTCCATCCCTGTCATTGCATCCTCATCCTCTTGTTTTTAATTTTCCTTCTGCACACTTCAGTTCCATCTTCTAAACATAGGCAATGTTTTTATTCCTATTCATTTAATTTGATGCTTTCACTTGGGTACCCTGGATATCTTCAGCTAGCATCTCTTCCTCCTCCTTATGGCAAAAAATGTAAGTTTTTGTGGCCCAACAGTAAACATACTTTTAATAAACTTCACTACAGCCGTGGCAAGCAAGGCACAGTTTAGTAAGAAGAATTGAGTATTTGAAGCATTTTAGTGTAAGAAGTGTTGAGTACAGAAATAACCTAAGCAAGGAAACACACACACCTTAAAATAGTGACTTTTTTTCCAACCTGCTGCTTTTATCCCAAGAAATTAGGCTATGATCCTTCAGGAAAATACTCTCAGCCAGTCTTCTATGGCTGGCTAATCAACCAAAATCAGTGGTGTTCTCTCCATCTGTGGTCCATTACTGAATCAGGTGTCAAAGTTCATCATTAGCTATTACCCTAAGTACAATGAGTAAAACATATTCTGGCTGATTGTAAAAAGCCTATTGTTTATGCAAGGTGTTATTCCCAGTTTGATAAGCCAAATCAAGAAACTTGAGCTTAACACAGAGATTTCTGATGAAGAACTGCAGCGAACTTTGTCAGGAATATTCTTTGCACTGTTGTGGTTTATGCGATTTCATTGTCAGTAGCAGCTAATTCAAATGTGGAAAAAGCATGAAGGTGATATCATATGAACACAATTTTAACATATTTTTCCTCACAAGAATGCAAAGAAACATTTCTCAGTGCAAAACTCATTCAAAAATGTGTAACAACTTTAGTCTCTTCTGCTTGATTGTAAATTCTGCTAGACATTGCAAATACTTGTTAGATGAGTTTAAATATAAGAATCCAGAAGTCAACAGTAAAACACAGGAGATAACAAACATTTATCTCCTGCACTTGAATTTGTAGATAATGTGTGTATACAATCCATCTGATTTATAAGAGAAAGCAGATACGGTGAAAACAAATGCTAGTTCTTTCCAAGGCAACTTTTACTAAGGAACAAAACCCAATCCTATAATCATTCATAAAATACAACATTTGTCTTCTTTGAATTGTGAAGAAATTTTCAATATGATGTAAATTAGATGGGACATGAGATTATTTGGAAATACTGACAAGTAGGATATGTCCTATTTATTAAATCTGAACTGGAGTATATATGTTATTTGCATAACTTGCTCTGAAGAACGTTTTGGAAGTTGCACATAGAACCCGTTGGCAGAGACTTTCACAGGTAAGAAGTAAGATAATAAGGTGATAAATATGGTAAATAATTCAGGACAGAATAGATTTTATTACAGCTATTCTTACTCCTTTAAAATTTGATTTCTCATCATTCTAGGTACAATATTTCAGTACCAGAATTTTTGATAGAAGCTATGCCTGAGATGATTTGTTTAGACTAGCATTTTCAAAGGAAACCAAAGGAGTTAAATGCACACATCACACACTACAATTCAAAGAACCTGGCTTAATTTCTTTCTTAATGCATTTATAATGAAAATATGGGTTTCTGTGAACAATTCATAACAACAGTACAATTGACATCAACCACAAAACCAAAGAAGGGGTGTGTTTGCAGGCAAGGGACAGTATATATGGAGTCCCGAGAAAAGAAACCATAAGACAGAAATTAAATACGAAAAATGTCATTACCTACCTTTGATACAGTTCAAATTATATCTACAAAGATGTAAGCAAAGGCATTTTATGTATGTTAAATATATGTAATCCTGAATCCATTTGGATTTTTGTGATGTTTTATTGCTCCAGAGTGGTTTTGCATGTTTAAAGTTAGATTCTGACATATTATCCATGTTGATTATTATGCTACTCCTCAGATTATCCTGTTGAAGTCAAGTAGGTTAGTTTGCAGAAACTATATAACATGAATGGACATGAATTTAGTCCTCAGAGTTCAATTCTGTTATCACTAACGTTTATGGAAATTTTATCCCCAAGTCCAGATCTTACTTTGTCAAATGGTTAATCAAGTGATAGAGGAGAATTGGTTAGGTATTTTTGTTTCTGGTGATTTTTAATACTAGCTTAGTCCTAGACTTCATCACATCCTAGTAATAATGTGTCAAGGTATTTGTCATGAATATAGGAAATGAATAATTTAAACTTAATTTTTAATAGTCTATAACTTAATTTTGCATAGATTTTGTCACAATTTTTTTTGTTTTCTACTTGTAGTAAATATTTCATCAACAGATACTTTTAATATAGTTACACAACTTTATTTCTCTGAAGGAATCTCAGGAGTTTAAGTTTTGAATTCTTTATAGGCTCTTATGACTTGTAATAGGCAAAACTGAATTTTTTCGTTCTTCAATCTAGTTTATTCCATGTAGTAAGTGTCAGGCAATAAGGAACATGCTCAGAAACAAATAGAGTGACAGTGGGCCAAAGTTGACTTCTTAGGGTCAGTCAGCCTCCTAAAATTTTCAAAAGTACTATACGGTGTACATTAGGCTGAAAATGCAACCTACATTGAGGTCTCTCACAACCCCCTATTTATATTTTGCCAGCTGCAATGTTGAAGTCACATGCAAATTCACCAACCCAATGTTAAAAATTGAAAGCAGAAAAAAAATTCCATCAAATCAAAGCACATATTGCCATATTCAGATAGCAACTTATAGCAGAACTCTCCAACCTGTATGCAGGCATTGAAGTATTTTGTATAACTTTTATTTCGTCAATGCACCTATTACATCCATGCAGAAGTTCTGTACAGCAAATATATCTCACCAACATTTTTAAGGTGAAAACATGATCATATACTTTGAGGAGTAACATATTGTGTAGGTGATTGAGTGTTACATAGGTACTTACAGCTATTCAAATTGCTGTTTCTTGTTAGAGAATGAAAAAGATATCGAGTTGTCTTATACAGAGCATAGGGATGTATAATTCATCATAAAATGGAAAATAGTTGAACTACAAGATTTTAAACATTTTTTTTTCTTAATGCAAAAATGTGGTTTTTCAAAAGCAAAAAATGACCAAATTTTTTGCTATGTAGTTTTTCAATAACAGAAGATAATCAAGAGGCCAGTCAACCAAAGGCAAAAGTATGTCAGAAGGAATAATCTGAAAGAACTTTAGAAAACAGATGTTGGGATTGTGATATTGCCAGCAGTTTAGCACTCATGATGTAAATATAATAGACATTGCAGCCCACAATCTTGATTTTAATCATCCTGTAATGAAAACTAGTCTTTGACCATTACTCTGTAATTTAGCCAAAAACATAGATTGTCCTTGATACATGTGAGTGGTTTTGGATGTGATCATTTAGCAGTGGCTATGTCTACTCCTCGAAGGTCCATTTAACTTGTTCTCTGTTTTAGCTTGCCATGTATTGTTATCCTTGGCACTATATCATACAAATGACTCTGTCTTTCAAAGTGACCTTAAACAAGTCACCTACTCTGTCCCTCAGTGTTCTTATAAGTATAATGGGATAATGACACCAAATAATTTCATCAAATGCATGGGCACATAGAAAAAAAAGCTGCATATGTATTTTACCATTCTTTGAAATTAGTAGGACTAGGTAAATAAATAGCTTTATCATTTAATATATGCCCCTCTGCTCACTTATTTGTAATTATTCAGAATTATACTTTTCTTAACTCATTTTCTTTAAATATAGAATTTTAAATCTTTGGAATGTATTGTGGCCAGTTCACTGCAAGTGTCCATAAGGAAATGGCATTCTGTGTTTTGACATGTATACAAGGTTCCAACAGAGTTCTGCACCCCAAATTCTGCCAGAGATCTGAAGTCAGATAAAAAAAAAGTGAAAAAATGTTCAGCATTCAGCTTTATCCCATCCTTGTGCTGCACTATCATCTCTATTCTGTCTTCTATGCTGTGTTTTGCCTTTAGGAGTATTGCCATTTAAAGTTATTTTAGTGTACTTCAGTGTCAGCATTTATCCTTGAAATAGAGATATAACTTGTATCTCTCACAGTTATTCATTTGTGCTACATGCAGACAGCATGGCATGGGCTTATGTTCAGTACATCTGAAATGTATTTTTCTATCATAGTGCCTGGCATTGTCATTTTTTTGGTTGGCAAATATTTTTAACAAGAACTTAGGATCACAGGGTACCATTATTTGCAAAAGGAACCAACTCACCTTGTCACTATGAACTTTCCTAGTTATACTCATGACTGTAAGCAAGGTACACAATATGTCTCTATTGCATGGATCAAAAATTTGGGGTGTCATGGGTGCAGACGCTTCAGGTTTTGATCAGAAGAAACAGCTTTTTTTGACCAGAAGACCACTCCTCAAAATATAACTGAATATATAAGAAAACAGTAGATATTCAAATCACTGGTATCAAAGGGTCTTCCCTCCTACCATTCAACACTGCTACCAAAATGAGGTAAATTTTGGTAACAATGCAGACAAAACACCACGTGGCTAACAGTTGGTTTAGGTATTTATTGTCTAGTACTATTCACAGGTAGTTTAGTAAAACAAGGAAAGTATTTTTCCTCTGACTCATCCCTTTGCCAAATTTATCAATGAGAAGCTTCATGGAAACAGGTCAGGAAAGCAACTACAAGGTCAAGGGCATATAATTTAAAATGGAGCATTTGATAAAAAGCATATAGGGATATGTGAATCTTTTCAATATTTTAATTTCTAGTTGCAAAGGCCTCATCTGATGCATCAGCTTTAGAAGAGTCATGCCATTAGCTAGATGCAAATTTGAATTTTTGCACTTATATAAAAAAAATATGTGCATGCAAAAGCTTTTCCAGAATTTTCAGTAGCTGAAATTTTTGAAGAACCTGATCTTTTTTCCCCAATGTGCTAAGAATCTGTATAATAATACTAGCTGTACTGAGTCAGACCAAAGGTTCACTTAGCTTGTTTCTGACAGCAGCCAAAACCAGATGCATTGGGAAGAGCACAACAGGGCAAGTGTGCAGTGATAGTCCTTTCCCAGGCTCTGAACATTTGAAGCTCAGAGAATTCCTGAGCCAACAATTGTATCTTTGTCTTTGATGGATTTCTCTCCCCTGAATTTTTTTGGTTGTTTTTGAACCCATCTACTTTTTTGAGTTTCCAAAGATCTAGTATCTAATATAAGACCAAATAATAGTGTTTTTATACATAAATAATGATGTCATGTTCCTTAATTTTTTTTAATTCCAAAACTGTGATAACTATATTATAAGATTTTCAAGATATCCATACTTGTAGTAAATATTCAAATTACCAGTAACATTTGGGACTATTAGCTTCCAGACATAAAATGCAAATATAACTTCATCATTTGTGGAAAGCAAATGTGAGCAGAATTTGAACACAGCCAAGACTAAGTATTTGTTTTCATATAGCAAACACTTACTGAAATCCCTGGCAGCATTTTTTCATCTGTAATGTTTCTTCTTTTTGTTTCTGTGCTTTATCCCAGTATTATAACCTGAGACTACATACTCTTGGGAAGGACCATGATTGACTAATTATGATCTCTAAATTCTCTTGCAAAAGTCTATAAAACAATAATGTTTGCATCTTATGCAGTATTTTTCATGTGTATATATTGTAGCATTTATATGCATATAAATGTATGTAGCATTATACATGAATAACCTTTGGAACAATTAATCCACAAGTGTTTCTGATCCCTCTTATTCCTTCTGTTGTATGCATAAAGTGAAATAAACCAAGATATCTTGATAAGCTTTAAATATGTATACCATGAATCACGCTAGTACGTTTTCTGCAATGTGAATTAATTGTCTTAGCATGTTCCTATTAACTTAAGAAGCAAATATTCTGTCAGGTATATTTCAAAGGTGCTTGTCACTGCATATTTTGATTTGCTTGACATTAAGGCTTTGAAATAATTAAGACACATCTGCTGCAGGTTGCATTCTGAAAAAGGATAGCTACTTCAAAGTGCTGTGCCTAGGATAAATTGCTAATCCAGGTGAACCCCTTGACACTTAGCTTGAGTTCAACCACTACTTTAAACACATGGTAACAATTACGAGACTCTGAAGTTGTATTCAACACACCGGATCCGTTGTGACTGTACATGTGAATGGCCATATTAATACCATGTCCTCGGACAATCATAACTGAGGTGACAGCATCTGACCAGGAGTCAAGAGAAATATCTTTTAAGGTGTATTTAAGCTCTTAAGTTCTTCTGAGAGAGTTTTGTTCTAAGGTTTTGAAGTGCGGGGAGCTTTCCAGCTTGGCACTCGCCCTGCCGAAGGCGAGCGGTTGCTTTTGCAGTGCGAGCAGTGCCCCCTCGTGCATCAGCCGGGGCTGCTTGCACCGCGCCGGGGGCAGCCGCAGGAGCAGAAGGTAGGCTTGCTAGTTTTTTCCAATGCATCTGGTACTCAAGAGCAATATGAAAGCGCCAAGTCTCATTAATGTGGCATGCAGATAAACAATATTCGGATCATTCTCTGATCATGATGGATTATTTGGTCATAACAAGCATATTATCCTTGCTTAATGAATGGAACATGCCATTTCTTCCTAGCTGTTGTCAGTCTTTGATGCAGTACAATTAGCAGAGGTTCTCATTTAATTACTTAGCATAATAAGACCTGAAATGCTGAAATTCAGTCTTTCATATAACTACTGCTTTTCAACAGTCCCCTAGGCTAATGAGGATAATGTTCCAACCTAATGCATACTATTTATAAAGAAAACATTGCAAAACAAATACAGAATTACAGGAGTATAATACTTCAAATTGCTGTAAGAACTGTTTGATTACTGTGGCCAATAACTGTTGTAAATGGGTGAAGATGCAATTAAATAGTCCTATTTAAAAATTAATAATAATCTAGACAGAAGTAGGAACTTTTAGATGTTACTTCTGCCTCTTTTTTTTCCCCAATCAAACGAACAAAACTGACAACAAATAGGTTTGTAATGATGTTTTATAGATAGAACTAGGGAAGTATAAAAAATGGTTTAGCTATCTAAGGGATTAAGATAGCCATCTAAACAGATTTTGAAGAATATATGCACATGCTATAGAAACTGTTGCAGCCTCTTGGCACTTCTGAAGATACCGCAAACTTTCTTCTACATTTTGATTCATGTATTTACTTTCAAAAACTTCCTCCAAGTACCTAAATCATATAATAAAATGAAACATTTGTAGAACTAAGCAATACCTTATGACTATCTCCAGAAAATGAAAAACTTACAAAATTCACTTCATTCTACAGTGTTCACCATTCAGCCCTTTTATTACACATTAAGTAGTATGCATTAAACAGGCTACAAAGTTCTTCTACCAAGGCATTCCAGTTCTCTGCAGAGACACTGAAATCACTTCAGATATGACTCATACATCTCAGGAGCTTGTGTTAGATGGCCGCCAGAAGTCTCTTTCAATCTAAACAACTTTATGATTCTATCTCATTATTCATGTGAACCTGAAAATCACCAAGTTACTTTAATAATAATAATAATAATAATAATAATAATAATAATAATAATAATAAGAAGAAGAAGAAGAAGAAGAAGAAGAAGAAAAAGAAAAGACTGATAAATGTTGATTCTGAGCCCTCAGTGAATGTCTCCAGACTCATTTACATGAACATTAGGGCAGAAACAGAAGGAACCTGGCTGTATTTTGATTTGCAAGTGTCACCAATCCCATAGAAATCCCTGGCACTGAGGGCAGGAGGTTAAAGTGAGGGAAGAACTTAGCCCAAGAAGCTTTAGAGAAGCAGGTCATTGGATCGATGAAATACAATCAGCCCTGAAAATTTCTTGCAGAAACCACCATCACTGTTACTGTAATGAGACTTTTAATTAAAAACAATCAGCAATATGACTCTGTAGATGAGCCACAGACTATTTATTATGTTCACATTAAATATTTGTGGTCTGAAGACCACAGTTCAGCAACCTCTGACATTCACAGAGTTAGGACGTACACTTCATAGCATCCCCTAAGATCAATAGGAACTCCTGGGGGAGCGTGTAAGTCTGTCTGCACTTCCCTCCTTGGTAGCAGATATATCAGACTTTGTGGTTACAAAAAGCAGCTCAATTTCCTGAAGTGATGTATTTTATTTAGATTGAGCAGATCAAAGCAGAAAGCTCTTCACATAACTCTTCTGTCAGTGCTCACTGCTTTTTTGAACATCTTTGCCAACAGGAGTTAGTAGAAAAGAAACTTAAAGATGCCCAACAAGAAGTAGATTCTAGCTCTGTGGCTAATCTTTGATGTTCTAGGCTGCATCATTAAGCAAATTGTAAGACTTCTAATACTTCTTACTTGTGTAACCTTTGAATGTCAAAGATAAATCACACTATCAGAACAGTAGTTTTGTCTGTAGTACCAAGGTGGAAATTTAGCATTTTAGGCTGAGAATTGTCTTTCCATTGAACCACAATACAAGCATTTAATGCCAGAAATAGATTGTACATGAAGTCTTTTTTTTTTTTTTTTTTTTTTTTTTTTTTTTTTTTTACTAAAAAACCANTTTTTTTTTTTTTTGCTAACCCAAAAAGCAGCTTTATGAAGACTCATGGATGAGCTTTTTAAGCTTCCTTGATTTTACTGTCTTCTCAAAAAATCTAGACTTAAGGCTGACATAATGATTTATATAATATCAAGAGTGTTGCTCCCTCTTCCCTCCTGTCCCCAGCCACCACGCCGCCCTGTTCACAAAGTGGGAATTCTCCAAATTTCCACAACTATGTTCAAACAGCATGTGTTAACCTAAATTCAAATTATGCAATGAGACAACCTGATATTTTGCCTACATTGTCATCAGAAGTAGCTACAGGGTAAGAACAGTTAACAGTTAAATTATGGTTTGCAGTAGAGATGATTAAGTGGCATAAATGATAAACAATAATATAAAGGTAAATCAAGAATTTCATTAATTTCTCAATTAATGGGACATTTACACTGATGGTATCTTAAATTACAATTACAATAGGAGCATTTTCAGAAATTTTATAAGCTCTCATTCATCACAGTATTACCGACCTTTTAACCAAATAACAAACTCTATTTCTTGGTAAATTACAAAGTTTTTTTTTTTTTTTTTTTTTTTTTTAAGTATATTTTTATTATCTATTTTAAAGTATCTACAATAATATGCATGATATGTTATAATATATTGTTTTAGTAGTCTTCTATATTCTATATAATTATATAATATATAATGTATATAAATATATAATTATATAATATATTATATTGCATTGGCACCGACATGTTGACATGCCCTGTTTGTCCTAGGTGGGGTACAAAACTGCATTTGGTAAGTCTTAGACACAAAAGCTTAGAATCAGCAGCATAGGAATTGGACTTCTCTATAATTTTCTGCTAAGAAAGTATGTGTTGTACTTTCAAAACACTCAATCAGGGTTCTGATTTCAAATAGCTGCATTTTCTTGTCCAAAACACAACAACTTTCATCTAGAGGAAGCAAAATCAACTGCATACTCGTAACCTGTCTATAAATAACATGCCCATATCTTTTGTGCAGGACTTTTCTCTCTGTGTTCAGTGGGATGTTTTTGCCTGGCAGAAGAGGCAGTAGAAATCATTAATGTCCCTTTCTTTCTCCCTAGAAGGTAGCAGTCTCAATCTTGTTCTCCAAAACCTCTATAAAATCCACTTCCTGATTTACAAGGACAGTAGTAGGTCTGAAGTGTTCACTGTCCTCTAGAATATCAGTAAGTGGACATTTGTCTTTTGATTCACAAAAGGTTACAGTGTTCTTTCCTTTGGTTGGTGACAATGATTTAAGCATCATGTTCTGCTGAATTTCCTATGCTCACTGCTTGGATGAGCAAACCAAACCAGACATTGATCTTGGTTTTTTGCTTTGTCCACCATTCTTAGCTACCTGTTCTTTTAATTTGAAAGGTTTGATAAAAAGAAAGCTTAAAAAATTATTTCAGCATCTCAGTTCCATTTGGATACCAAATTAAAAAAACTGGACTTTAGTTTCTCTGTGAAACAGTTCTCAATATCATAGTAAGTAATAGCTTTTCCTTATTGTATCAGGTACTGTAGAGATTCTGTTGTGAAGCTTGCAGGTACTATAGCAGTTAGGGCTAGTTATAAATTTCAGATGAAGGAGCAGTGGGAAGAGAGCATGATTATCTTTAATCTTCTTCCACTTTAATTTCTCAGTCTTAGCAATTGTCAACATTAAAGAAAGTCACTTCAAAATTCTGCACGTGTTGTTCCAAGACCACAATTCAGTGATGTTATGAAGTAAGAGTTTTACTTAATGCAGATTGAATCTGAAGTGCTGGGAATATTAGAACTGTATTTCAGTGAAGAAAATGAATGTATTTGATATTAACAAAAAAGAAAAAAGATCCACTGCTTAAGCTATCAATATGTAGTTTGAGCATTTAGATAGCTGCCTAATATAAATAACGCCAATCCCATAAAATAGCCATATGAGAGAAAAGAAATTTTGTTTGGTTTAATTTGTGATAGTGACAAGTGCCTATACCTTTTAAGACATTCTGACTGAGGTTAATATTACCTACAGTGCCTTATTAAGAAGCTTAATGTCAATTCAAATTGAGAAGCTATTCAGACTCAATGGTAGTTAAATACTTTCTTCTAGGTCAGACTTTTAATTGGCTCTAACTGTGGAAAAAAAGGGTAGAAGAGTATAGAGAGAGTGGAAGAATTTTGGTGCATTGACCAGACAGAGCAATATTTTAAATTGGAAAAGAAAAAAACATGGGTTTAAACTCGAGATGGTAGTAGGTGGTGAGGTATCTCTAGGGAAACAAGTTTCTCAGCTGTATACAAGCTGTATGAATAAAGGGAAGACTAATTAAGGCTGCAGCAAGTGATGTTTGTTCATAGCAGGAAGTTTATGACAATCTCCTGAATTTCAGACCTATAGAATTACTATATTATCTAAGGCAAAGGATGCTTAGTCAAAGAATGTCTTTAGTTTGCACTTGAGGTTGTTAATGTGTACAGTACTAAGCCTTTCCTCTGTGATACCCTGAGACACACTGAAGCTGCTGAACATGACTGGCTCTACGCAGCCGCCTACAGCCACAGAGCAGGCAACTACCTTTAGCAACAGATTGCTGGTTACTGGAGGTACAGCAAAAGGTCCCAGCCCAGCCACCTGCTTTGGTTATGCCATATAGCTGTTGCTACAGCAGGGGGAAAGCTCAGGCTGGGTGAGTGGTGGGAACTAGTCCCAGGAAAGAAGGCAGGAGGGTTGGCCCCTCCTTGCAGCTGCAACAGTCACTGTCTTCTCACATCTTGCAGAACAGCAAGTCTTACACCCCGTGGCTTTGTTTCTCACCATATTTCTGTACCAGCTTCAGTGTTTTTCTTTACCTCCTCACTGCATGTCTCTGGTTCCCTTCCACCCAGGTTGGTGTTCAGTGCCCTCCCCCTGCTAAAATGATTCTGCTCACATGAGCAGCAGAAAAAAAAAGCTGATAAAAGAAAACACAAATACTCTTCTGCTTGGCTGAGAAATTAAATAAGTTCAGTGAAGATTCCAAAAAAGCACTATACCCAGTGCAAGGGAGTCACAGCTGTCAGCAGGCAGATGAGAAGGCAGGAGCATTGAAGAAGGGAAGAAGAAACAGGTCTGTCCCTTTCAGGTACAAGGAGTTGTTAGACCACCTCAGCAGTACTGTGGAACTGTACCCCAGGGCACAAGGAAAGGTCAAAAGAGTCCTTTCTGCAACTCTTATAATGGACTGATGTAACTGTTGGAAGCACTGTATCAGCAGTTCACAAATACAGAAGGAGAGCAAATTAGTTAGGATATTAGTTGTCAGTTTTTTTCATGGTTCCTGTTCTTTTTCTAATTTCAGAGTTAAGTGAGAGAAATGTTTTCATCTATCCTAATTGGATTCAGAACAGTAGCTGAAAGGAGAGAAGTTTCCTCTTAGGAGGGATCTTTTTACTGTGTATTCCAGGTGCCTGCTCATTTTGCTTTTGATCATGTGAATGTTTTACTTCAACTTTCATAAACAAACATTTCCCTCAGATAATATAAAGAAGCCTTCGAGTATTATGAAAGCACATTCCAGCACTACAGAGCACTGTGAATGGTCACATTTACAAGGTCAAGCATTCTTGCCAAAAGACCAAAGAGACATATATTATTTAAACAGAAAAACAAAGGGTGAAAGGGCTCAGGCCATTGAAAAGGCTATTATCTCTCTCTCAAGGGACTGTGGAGTTTAGTTTATGAAACAGAAATCAGATCAGACCAAGATCAAGCCAGATGGCTTTGCCACCTGACAAGGTTAGGCAATCTGTCTGACCTTGTTAGAAACCCAGAGTAAGTGGTAAATAATGCCCACTTGCCACTTGCTCCTAAAAAGGTTTTTAAACAATAGCAAAAACCTAACATGTCAATTATGCAGCTTACACTGCTAGAATTAATAAGAGGATAATTTTACTGACGTGCTATGTTTATTCCATTATTACCATGAATCGCACGGCAGAGGGCCCTGTAGTACAGCTGCAGATAAAGAAGGTTATTTTATAAAGCTCAATTCATTTTTCTGATGCTGAGATAGTTGTTTTAAGCAACTGGAGGCTCACTTGTATTTGTCCATATGCAGTTGTGTTCTGTCATGTTGGAAACACCAGCCATTAGTAAAATGATAAGGAAATGCAGTTTTATTATATTAAAATTCATTACTCTGTTGAACAAATAATATTTTCTGGCTGAGGGAATTCAGACTAGGAATGGCTTCTCTAACAATTCGTGTAATCTTTTACACCCCTGCAGAATATACATCGTGTATTACAAAATCAGAATAGTGCTATTATTCCACCTTACCCCACAGTATAAAAAGATACAAAAAGGATAGGGTTTTTGGAGTAGCACAGTGATAAATCAAATGTGAGCTGGAACAACTAGCAAAATATTTTTACAAAAAGCTGTGCAAACATATGAGCTAATTTATCAAATATTGTATCTGAAACAACTTCTGACTTGTGTCCCAAGACTGGAATTTTACAAAGCTTATGACTACCAGAAAGGTTATGAAATAGTCTTTCAAGTATTAACTGGTAAAAGGCAGAAACTAAAATGGTCCAAATCTGAAGTTTTAAGAGTTGTTTTGGAACACTGGTTCCCAAAGTTTCCATGCTATGATCCTCACACTGCAACCAGATTTTGTTCAAGGGCCATTTTTGTTCAGCCACACAGAGCTGTTGTGGTCATGTGAGCCCTTGCTGTAATCTCTAAGGTGAAAGACTGTGGGTTTAGCAAATTAGAAGGTAAAGGACTAAAACAGGGCAGAAGGGAGTCGTAAGTAGATGTGCCAAATATCTGAACCATAACCTGGAGTATGAGGGTGTACTCCAGGGCAGTGGAGTTCCTATTCAGACTATCACCAGCAAGCTGAGATGAGAATCTGATGCAGATATTCCTTATACTTCTTCAATATTTGGCCAAGAAAATTAACTTGGGGCTGTTGTGTACTCTTTTTTTGGAGAAGGGAAAGGAAAAAAGGAGATGTGGGAAAAGGAGCTAGATGAAAAGAGGTAGTACTCCTCCTACCTACCCAGGATAACAATTTAGACTTACTCTGATCTGGACTTTAAAGGTTCTGGGTACATTTTTAACTTGAACACCTGGGAAATGGCCTCATACTGTCCCAGTTAAGCCTTGGTACATGCAAGTGAATTCAAAGGTAGTGTGTAGAGTTCTGACAGCCAGTTTCTTCTCAGTGAATGAGCATTATTAATCTGTTTCTCTCTTTTTCTTCCATGCAATTTCCTTTTTTTGTTGTGCCACAAGTAGAAATTTTTCATTTGGATTTCTTTTCCAGATCTTCCTTCCTTGCTATAGATAACTACCACATTCTAGATTTCTTGTTTATGTTAACATCTAAGCTTGCAGTTTATCTCCTAACTGTGATGCTTTATTTTGATGCACTCAACACCCCACTGTCTGATTCACTGCATTTAATTGCATCCATAGGCTTAGCTCTTATGCCTTTAGTGTCATCATACTGTCATCTCTATGAATTTGTATTAAGGAAGCACAGAAAAATTCCATATGCATCTGTCAACAGAAAAAAAAAAAAAGTATGACATTAGTAAATACTGACATGATCTTGCATCTTGATAAAGTTTGTAAGGGTGCATTAAGAAAAAAACTATAACTAAAAGTCAACAAGAACAAATACATTGCATTGTATCCAAAGAGCTCTTGCACATGAAGTATGTCAAATGATCTGAAAATACTGGTGCTGATATTCTGCTATTTTGGGGCAAAGTAGAAATGAAGCTTCCATTGTAATACTGAATATATTTTTTATATGGAAGTTTTCAACCTCATTTAAAAATTAAGTAACTCATTACTGTCTTTAGATAGTGGGGAAAAAGACAAAAACAATTTCATAATTGCATTAACAAATTGTTTTAAATCTTTGTACTGATACATTTCCATGCTTGAAGATGCTGGTTTGGAGTCTAAGAAAATGAGGTTACTAACAGGTTAGAATCTATACTGTATAAGCAGGAATGGTAGAAATGTTATTAAATTTTACTAACATCTCTTATTTTCTTGTACTATGATTAATGGTCCTGATTAAGACTGAGGTCCCACTTTAGCTGGCAGTTGGCAAATTGAGTTTACAGCCAAAATAAAAAATGCAAAAAGTAGGAGAGAAACAGAGAAGTAAAGGACCTTCTACAAGATCACATAGTATGTCACATAAAACTGGTGAGAAACCTGATCCTGTTTTTAAGTGCAAGGATGCAGCCAAAAGCCTCGCTTGCCTCCTTGGAGCTAAGATGAATGGAGGTCTGGAAATATATAGTGTTATTCTTGGGGAATGTGAGATTATGATTACTTACTAGTATTGGACTGGAAATGCCTTTTTGTATGCTGTTCTCTTCACTACTGGATAACAGATGATTTGGGAAAGCAGTGGTTGCTGAAGAAATGTCTTCAAATAATGAATTGTGGAATTTAGTTTGATGAGGACTGAAAATCCTAAAGGTTGGGACAGAGTTCACTTAATGGATGGAAGACTTTTTTCACTGACTTTCAGAAACAGTAGATCAGGTCTGTAACTGAGGCATCAAAATTCTCTCCTTCAATAGAGTGAATGCATATCTAAGTTGATGTGCATCTGGATTCTAATATACTTTTCATTATGCAAATTTGAATAGCAAGATGTATAAATTTGCAGATGGAAATAAATAGATTCTAGGGTATTATTTGTTAAACCTTTGCTCATAACACTGCAGCTTAGATGCTTTTATACAGAACTACAGCTGCAGAGAGGCCAGAAGAATTCAGCAATCAGATAACATAAGAACAGTGATTTCCAAAACATCGCTGTAGATGCCCATTTTACTAATTTTCTTCCCTTCTATCTTCCACTAGCAAGAGCAGCAGTAGGCTTGGTTGGATTCCTCTCCCCATCTCCAGAGAAAGTGGGACTGGGAAAAACAGTATGACCATCCCTTCCCATTTTTCAAAAGCTAAAGTTGTCATTGATTTGTGGAGAACAAATACTTAGAAACATCCCTCTGCTTGCCTGGAGCCATTGTTATTCCCTTTCTTTCCAAGTTTCAGTACTGGGTATGGGAAGCTGGCGGGTTGAGCTGTCCACTTTGTATTGGTATAGCAGCATGTTTGGCAGAAGTAAACCTCTGTGCTTTTATCAGTATGTCAGCTCTTCTAGAATCAGAAGTATCTCTTCCAGAAGAAACAAGAAAATAGACTCTTCCTTCAGTTCTCACTTTTTAAGCCTGGTGCTTTTATTATCAGTTCCTAAAAGTGATTTTTCTGATGTGGACACTTCATAGTTTGGTAGTATTTGCCCACAGTACATCACGGTCAAAAAAAATTTTTTTTTCATTATACTATGTGGACCTTGGATCAATTTCCTGGAAAACTGGTACTCCCAGATAATTCCATGTAGACAGAAAGTGTTGCTGACCTCTGTATTGTCTTTATGTTATGTCTGGAAGCCTTTCTGCAAGTGGTTTTGCACTAAGAAATGCTTTGCAGATATTGCAGTATTGGTATTACCTGAAGCTTCTAATCATTCTAGAAAAGACATCTAATTTTGTAATGCAGAAATTGCTTTTTAAAAAAGTCAGTAATTGCCAGAGACATGGATAATGTCTAAGTTATCACTGTCATCGGTTATTCTGAGCACAGTGTTATTTAGTTCATAGCATACTGAGAGCTCACAAGCTAGCAGCTCAGCCAAATCACTGAAAGTACAAGCTTAAAGATCTCCCTTGCCTTTTGATCCTATCCTACAGCTGTCCACAGATGGTGAGCACTAGTAAATTATTGTGTGCAGAGTACAATGACATTGTTGGTGTGTGAACAAGAAAAGAAACACTTAAAAATTGTGCACTGACTTGAAAGATATATCTTAGCCATCAGGAAAGAGGCTTGTGATCCTTTGTACTTCAAAGACATGATGATAAATCTCACATTTTAAGGATTACACATAAGTATCTTATGGATACCAGGGACAATAGGTCAGGGAATTAAAAAAAAAAAAAAAAAGGCAAAATAAGAAATTACTGTTATGAGTCATTAAACAAAATTCTAGTTATGTTTCATGTACTGTTTAATAAAGAACACATTGTTATTTATTAAAGTACCATCACTACCTGATAAACCATGTTAGAAGGATGGATTTATTATTGTTCCCATACAACTAAAAGGTTAACACCCTTCTGACTGCAAAATAATACACTTTCAGCTAATGGGAGCATTTAGCATTTAACAGACCTGTGAAAAAATGTCCTTGATATTCATTAATAGACCAATACCATTTTCTAGGGCCAGCTCCTAAAATATTCAGGCATTGATATGAGATTTAAAGCTTTTCTCAATTAGTTTATCATGAGTATTCTACTTGTAAATATTAATATATTAAAAGATCAAACAAAAAGTATGGGCTCGTATTGTTTCAAAATTTCTTTTAATGGAATTATAAATAACAGGCCAAGTTGAAGAACTCACTCTGTGCTCCTATAGCTTTTTCTATTACTACTTTTAAACTAACAAATGGTATGTGAGGTGTCATGACAATGATGCAACTACTAGTGTTACTCTTTAGAGAATCACTGAGTGTTGGGGCTTTTTAATTTACTGTGACTTAATGTCATTCTAAACAAAAAAAAGGCGGATGAAGAGGTGAATAAGTAATTTTCAAAATGTTCACCTCTCTGTCAGTTAGTGGGAACACTCATTTAAATCCAACAGCGTCATCTTTTACTATTGTTAGAGGCATAATGCAGTGATCTCAGTTAATGGACTATGGGGACTGAGTTTTATCATAGCAAGATATAAAAATTCCTGTGATAGTAACTGTAAAGAGTAAAAGAAAATATTCATGACATAGCTACTTTATTTACATCCTCTGGGTAAGAACACTGAGATACCCAGATCTGTCCAGGGCAGTGAGACTTCCTGCTTTTATTAATTCAATAGCAATAGGTGTACCTCCTGTGGTGCTGAAATCCTCAGCCTAAAATGATTCATCCTTAGATCAGAATCAGTTATCAGAAGTGATCAGTATCACTTCTGTTGCACTGTCTTGGCCAATCAGTGTTGTCCACTGATACACAGCAGCCTGTGAGGTACATCAAGCAGTCTCTCAGAAATTCTGTTTCTTTCCTCTTGTAAAATGGTCAACAAATTTCTTACATAGGTGATGGATGTAAGTAGCTGTGTCTTCTGCAAAATGACTTCATGTGCAGAACAATGGAAATACAATTCTAAATATGAAATACTTGGACATCAACAGTTCCCAAATCAGTATTTATTTTCTTTGTTTCTTTGTTATGGAAATTAGTTAGATATAGTGAGTATTTTTCAGTTAGTAGACCAGACTTTGATGGAGTACAGACATCTCCTGGTAGGTGTGAAAGAGTTTAAGAAGAAAATGTGATGAAATATGTATACTCTTACTGTAGAAGAAAGAAAGGAAAGAAGCTCTGTCTGGAAGGATTTTTATTGTCCTTCAAGTTAAAGAAAAGGAAAGGTACATCACTTGAGCCTTTTCTTCCGCAGCCTTCTTTAGAGCCTTAGAAGATGAAAGTAGGATCTCTTTGAACACGAAAACCTTCAAGTTAAACATGATTGTTTGGTATTTAGTAAAAGAATTTAATGAACTCTTACTAGTATGTTTCTCGTATGTCTTCATTCGAAGCACTTGCAATATACCGTAATATATCCAGAAAAAGTACTACATGTGTTCAAAGGAAACTGCTTTCCACTTTGTATTTTTGCATGTAAATTAAATTGCCTGAGCCATTAACACATTGGAGAAAACACTGGAGAAGATAGTTTTAAGTTACAAATATTACTTCAATCCCATAGGCACAGAGCCTTTTAGTAATTTAAAACTAGGCGTTTGGATACTGTGTATTTCTGTCCTTGTGTTTAAAATTATATTCTTAATGATAAAAAAGCATGTTTCCTAGGGACTCTACATTCTTCTATTACTGCAACAGTATTTTCCATAAATAAAACAAGTATATATTTGCTGGAGGTAGAGCTAACATCTGATACAGATCATGCATTAAGTACAACATGATATGATATCCAGTTGGAGGGAGCTAATTAAATGTGGGAGAACTGTAGCTGAAGCAAGGAGGTGAGAAAACACTACAAACTAAACAGAGGCTACTGTTTTAAATGTTTGCACTTTAGAAGTGGTTGGATGGCTTGTGTTCTATTTTCTTTTTTGTAGGGCCTTATATAACTACCACCATGAAAATAGTTAGGTATCTCCTTATAGCGTAACAAGTGAAATAATTGAATGTCACATGTAAGCTATACTAGCCCTCTTCCTTTCCAGTCATGGACCAGGGAAATCTGTGAAAAAATGTTGGTTTATATCATCTGGCTGGGCTCAGGAATGCATTTACATGCCATTAGTATAAAGATATCTGTAGATAGTACCTGGAAATGGAAATTAGTCCTGTAAACAAAATTCACATTTACCCCAAAACAGGGGGAGAGTACAGCAAATGTTAGTTAGGTGCCTAGTGAAATCAATGATTCAAGACATTTTTCTACATACTGTAAGAAAGTTTGGCCTGTGATTTGTTAATCCCTCATGGGTTTCTGATACAGTCTCAGAACAAAGATATTACATTAGATGGAAACCTTGCTGAGAAGACATGTCAATTAGGTGTAGGGGGAACACCAGTGAGACTAGAAAAGCTATTTTGGGGAAGAAAGAAGAAAGCTTGCAAGTAGTTATCTTCTTTCGGAGAGGCATGAGGCCCAGGATGAATTAGGAGTGTTCTATACAATTGTGAGAGTTCTCTGGTTAAAATCCTGGTGATTTCCCTTTCCTTAGACAGTAAAACACATTATTTTTTTCTGAAGTTGTCTCTATAAGAGAGACATTCTGCTTGAGTTATTCCCTGTGGAAAGTCAATATTCTGTCTTCTTTACCTAGCCCCAGAGAGCGTCTCGAATCTTGAACTCAACCACTGTAGAAGTTTCAGGCAGTTGTTGCATAACTAATGTGTTTAATCCATAGAGGGAAGAAAACATGTCAGAACTAAGATGGTGTGATAAACTAAAACTGTCATTTGGGGACAGAGTGAAAAGTAAATTAGTGAAATCAGAAAGCCATTTTCTTCATGACTAGCCACCATGATGATGACAGTAATTTGCCATTCACTCAGTCCTCTGTCCAAGCTTGATGTACAATGAAGGACACATTCATCAAAAAAGGAGCATGTTTAATCAATTCATGCTGTGTTCTACTCTTTACTTGATGTAATGTTTTAACATTATGTTGCAACATAGTCACACTCACCCATATAATAATTAGCAAATAATTTATTTTACACAGTGGCAGCCATAAAAAGTCAATGGGCCTCAGTGTGTAATAAAAGCAGAGGCATAAAAGCATATGTAAAATTTCCCAGAAAAGGTGTCTGATCCTGAGTTTGTTGAAGCTACTGGCAAAATTACCTTGATTTAAAGTAAAATAGCGTTTAATATTTGATTGTAAAGGAGAAAACATGTTTATCTGTTCCTAGCATCAATGAACATGACCCCAAAATGTATTACAAAGATTACTAAAAATTGTTCTCATATTTTCTAGATGAGAAATCCCTTTCACAAGCAGTGATGTAATTCCATCTCTGTTTATTTTGCTGCAGGAATGAAGGCATGGATTTCTATAGTTAAAACTAGGAGGTAGAAGCAGAACTCTTCTTTGGAGACAGTAGAAGACTCAAACTTCTCTCTAGTGATGACACAGGTATTCCATTATGTTATGTACATCTTTTAGCTACCGTGTCACAGCAGTACATCAGGTCCGTCACAACAAGCAGCAGCTAATCATGGTTTTCACTCCTGCACTAATCACTGGAATGAGAAATAGGAAAAGTGAGAACCAGGACTCCACAACAGGTCTTTGGTTGACTTTGACTAAATTTTTACTAAAAGTAAATTCCAGCTCACAATTCCTCTCTATGTTTAGACAACTTGGGAAAAGAAATTAAGGCAGAAGTTTTAGAAGTGAATTGCTAACTGCTTTGAAGCTGATGCCTCCTGACATAATCACATAGAAAACTTTTTAAAAACACTTCCTATAAGAACATGTTAAAACTTATTTTGATGCTGTTCATATATTTTTAAAAATGTTAGCTTCCAGCTTAATGCAAATGCTTCTGCAGTTATTGTCACATACACTGCATCCTGCTTCACCTTTGGAACAATAATCCTGTAGGTATTTCACATACAGCTCAATGCATAATACAGTGGGGAATATCTATCTACGCAGGTTTAAATACAAATTTTAATTTCTCCTTTTTTCTTTTGCCATGATGTCTTCCTGTATTTATTCTCTTGGCTAAGAAATTACTTGTTTTTTATGAGTGCAAATATTCACAAAGACTAAACCATTCATTCTCCCACATGTGAAACTCACTTGAGGTGTGGGGAACAGTACAAAAGGGCTAAACTCTCCTGCAATAAGACTAATGTTATTACTTAAACAATAAAATATAAATGAAAAAAGTATTCAGGCATCTCTACTAATTGCCAATTTTCAGATTTTCTTGTGAGATCTACCCGGGATATGTATTAGTTAAAGAGATTTAAGAATTTCTGTTATCCTGGTCTTAGTTTGTTAGGGATGCATTTCAAAAATCTATGTCTTCATTTTACTACAGGAATTAACCATGCGAGGAAAAAATATTTTCAGTCAGCAGTCTATGTTCATAATTATTTTGTTGAAATTTAGTATAGTTCTAGGTTCTTCAGACATTTCACTGTTTTCCTGTGTTCGTTTGAGCTGCTGAAATAGCTTCTCTACAGCTGTTCCTTAGTGAAAAAGACAGGGAGAAGGAATTAATTGAATCCAGTTAGAATCCCTTAGTTCTTGTTAACTCCAGGATTTTTTCCTCAATATGCCTGCGAAAATGAAAAAGTCTCAGCAATGCACTGAGTTAGACTTCAGAGCAAGTTCTGCTACAGTCTTGTAAGCCCCAGCTGTTTGCTTAGGAATGCGTTGTTTAGAGCTATTTTTCTTCACCTCCTCTCAATTGTTTCTCTTGGTTCCTCACCTTTATGTATATTAATATACATTCCAAGCTGATATGTGATATTAAAAGCAAACACAGGAAAGTTTCTCTGGTGATTTTGCATGCAAATTGAGATTGGATTTTTAGAGTTGACATATATATTTTTACTTTTCCATACTTATATGCCTCAATTTTTTACAAAGCAAAGTGTCATTCTGATAGTTGAAATAACTTGCCCAAGGCCAGTGTCCAGAAAGAATATTATTGTCAGTGCCTGTTTTACTTACCTTCCTATTTTATTGCATTTTAGCTTTCTTATCTCCCCAACTATCAATAAAACATATTTTTGGTCTCTTTTATGAGCTTTCTCCATGCTACTTTTTCTCAAATGATCTGTTGATAAAGCACTGTACCCAACACCAACTTGACACATTTTGGAGCATAGCATATAAACTGCACTGATAGTTGTCTAAATTAGTCTTCATCATAAGGCACTGTTTATTTAAACTTCTGCCACAAAGAACACTTCATTACAAAACTTTCACAGTATCCTGTCTTAGATATGGAGCACTGCCTGCTAGTGACTTTTGCACTTTTTAAAGTCAATAACCTACACTTTCAAAATGTTTACAAACCATCTGGTTCATATTTAATTTTAATTAGACTGAATCCGTGAAAATAACTCATATTTCTTGTAATTAAATTATCCAGAACAACAACAGTGACAAAATATTGGATCTTGTTATAGATATACTAATGCCTTCTTCACACCTAAAGACAACATTGCAAATTGCTGTAGTTACTTAGAGATTTTGGATGGTGTTTTCAGAATACCTTAACATTTTCGTCCATGGACTTGCTGCGAGGTTTATGGCTGATTTTAAGTGGAGCAGAGGGAAGGCAGGTGATGCTCAGATCTTTTAAAACTCAGACATTATCCTTGTTCTCTCTGAGTCAAATAGGTGTTCCTGTGGCTGTTTTGCTGACCTGCTTGTATTTTTCAGTATGAGAAGGTTGCCTGAGAAAGGACTGTGTACAATCTTCAGAACTGAATCCAAGAAAAGGACTCAATAGAATTCCTGATCCAAGTTTAACAGAAATGTTGGGATCTTCTGAGGAAATTTACTAATTGATTTATATATGATTATGGCTTTATGAGAATCTTACGATGTTTTAAGAGGGACCATGGTATTTGACCATACATATATGTATGCAGAGAAAAGGAAACAAAAGGGTCTTACTCTGGTCTTCTAGCTCATATGTGCATCTGTCTAATCTCAGACCTCATCCAATTTCACGGCAGTAATTAAGCACTCCCACTTACCTATCTAATTTCATCATTTCAGAGGGAAGATGAAACAGGTGTTGGAAAAAAAAGAAAATATGTTTTTCTCATCAGGAATAGGTTTTGTGTGTTAAGTTGGTTTGTTCCCGTTATAAATGTTTCCCTATTCAATCCAATATTGCTTCCTGCCTGCATGGAGAGAGTTAAATCAAAGCAGACTATAAAGTGGTTGTTAAAGAACCAAAGAGGAAATGTAAAACAATGACACAGATAAGAATAGCTTCAGATACATGGCTTCAAAGTAGTTAAGATAATAATGACTGGGTCATCACTTGGAGAAAAGCTAATGAGCTGGCTCCATCCAGGCTAGAATGGGTACTCTTCCCAAGGCTAAGTGGGGGATCAAAGAAGCCTAAAACCTCAAAGAACTAGAAAAGGGAGGGAGCTTTAGGTGAGCCAGGAGAGGTTTCCCAGAATGTGTCAATTACAGAGCTGACAGGCTGGGAAGACTCACAGACAGAAAGAATGTGCTGCAAGCAATGTAGGCTGTTCCTCCTGAGAGGGAGACTAATCTGGATTTATGTAAATTATAGAGTGTGGAAGTTTAGACTGGAAATATACATATAAAGAAAACCATTATTTTTTGCATTAGCACCTGGACCTGCAATCTTTGTTTCTTTAAATTAATGAACAAATAATATTTTGCTATTAAATAAGTGTGGTTTGTATCTTTCTAATTAGCCTTTCTAGTAAAACTCCTTCAGTAACTAAATCCCAGTTGAACATATTGAAGTAATCCTGATGGTTACCGAGGAACTGTTACCCAGCTACAAAAGGGCATACTGCCAAATTTCTGCTTAGTAAAGTAAGTACCCTGGGCCTGACACCACTGTAAAGACATAACCTTGAAAAGGGACAACATTCAATAACCATGAGGTGTTCTAGCAGTAACGGGCCAAAATGTGCTATGAATTTCTAAGCAGATCTTCTATGAATGAGAAACAGTTCTATAGTAAGAGCTAGTGATAGCCCAACATTGATGTACGGGTATATATTGTTAGGCACACGCACTGAATTTGTTCAAGATACTTAGCATTTTTCATGGACATTTTTATCTCATGTTCACTGCATCTTTTAAAGTAACTAAGACATAGGCAAAGATAAAAGATTATTGTGAGATTCTCCCCAAACACTAGATGATGACCATGGAAGGATCAGTGAATATAGCAAAGATGTGGGTATTCAATGGGCTATTTTGGCAAAGCATAGTTAATTTAATTTCACAAATACCTTCAACTATAAAGAGACAAATAGTGTTATTTGAAGAGAAATAAATATCTCTGGAGAATTGTTTATTTTATCAGACTACAGAGAAGAACTGGGGCACTTTGAAGATCTCTGTGTGGTAAAAATCCCTCACTTTGTCACCATCACACCTTACAGGGAATCAACAAAGTTCTTTCCGGCTGAGCACTGCCAGCAACGCATACTAAACTACAATCTTATGGTGCCGATATGCAATAATGCCATGACAATGCCAGATGAAATATGCAGCTGCTCTCTCCATGTTGTCTTTTTGAGAATCAGGGAATTAAAAAAAAAAAAAATTAGCACTTGGATGGAGACTTGCCAACACAGTACATTGCTCAAGTGAAACAAATTAGCATTGAAGGACATCAAAATGCAGAAAATTACTTTTTTAGACTTGTTATGCTATTGCTTGTGTGCTCTTAGGCTTTACCCATAAGTAACCTATTTAGAAAAATCCCAAATATGACTATTATAACTATACAGCCAATCTGAGATCAGATAAAACAAACATCAGTGATTTAGTTATTATTGCATGATTTTTTAAAGTTGTTGTTGAATCTACCAAATTATGCCATTACAGAAACATCTATTTTCCTGGATACAAGACCTTCCTTCTATAGATCACTCTCTCTCACTGGAAGTTTTTTATGAGTGACAGCGACTCTGACTTAATGCATCTTTTTTCTAAGTGGGACCTTCTGTAGCGTAGATTTCTTTTAGTATTGTTATTATAAGCTTCCATAAAGATAACATTTTTAGTAGCCTATTCTATTTTATCTCCATAGTCGATGCCTCAATTCTATTAGAAAAAAGTCTGCAGAGTCACCAGGGTATAAGAATCTGATTAGAAAACCTGGTGCACTCTCTTTTTGTGTTATCCATAGCACAGGCAAATGAACTATCCAGTGAAGTTATAATACACAAAACTAAATAAAAATTTCAATGACTACTCATTTATTCAGTAAATGGCTACCCTAGAGAGAAGAATTGAGCAAACTGGTTATAGGTAGTCCTGTGATAATATCCTTACATTCCCACAATACCTTTCTTGCCAAGATATTTTACAAGTAGATACAACCCAAGGGTTGTAGAAATAAAAATTGTTTTAGCCCAAACAACACTGCTTTCAGTGGGCCAAACAACACTAAAGGACAGAGAGAAAAGTTTATCTTTATTTTGTGAACCTGCAGTGGGAGTTAGACACAGAAGGTAAAGAAGTTGGACAAAGCAGTAAGGTTTCCACATCTTCCTTAACAAAGTGAATGGTGAATTTGTTGACCATAAATGATATGGGGTTTGTTCTATGTCTCATCTAGAAGACTTCTTGTCGCAGCACAGTACCCACAACAACTTGAAGGCCTTGCAATGACTCTACTAGTCTGGCCCCCTCTAACCTCAGGGATGATATTGTAGGGAAACTATGTGAATCAGGAGCAAGGCGACCAGGACTTATAAGTTAGATTTCAAGATATGGTGTGAGGAAAACAAGTGTCTCACTGTCTTTTATGGGAGGGGAGATTTTAATGTATGGCTGCTTGGCCCAGGGTGTATAGAAGACTCTGGTGTTCACTTGTGTTTTGTATTTTACAAGAATGTTCAGAAAGTCCAGACCATCTGAGCTTTCTGACTAACTGATGCATAATTAAGGTATGAATATATCACCAGTTCCTGCAAAATAATAGCCTAATACAGTCTGAGCCTAATATAACAGAACAGATCTACTGAAACTTGTGATAGGGTGACCATCAGAACACAGTACATCAAACTGAAAGAAAAATGTGTACAAGAATCTCTTGTCCCTGATGTTTAAATTTATCAAGTGACAAGTTCAATCAAATTCCCACAGAGCAGTATCATTTCCCTGTAACACACTCCTCCTAGAAAGAGAAGCTATGCGCTATTTACAGTCTTACCACCTTGCTTGTTAGAGCAATTTTTTGAATGTTTCTTTCTGCCACCTTTCCTTCCACAGTTCCATTAGTTCCTTCCTATATTCCTGAACACTGAAATATCTTCTGTCTTGAAAGCCCGGGTTTAATTTTTCCTTCTGATTTTATTTTTCAGACTTCAGCATAGACTTGACATTACTTATCCTAAAATCACATTTCTGGTTGACTGATGAGTATAGGTATAAAGAGACATAAATTGGATTAACTCAATGTTTGCTCTGGGAAATAATGCCCATTGTGTTAGATTCTGACCTTTAATGCTAATTTCTACAATAAATGAAATAAAATGTTTACAATTCTGTATGCTAATCACACCTTATACAGTCTTAGGAAGATATAATTATAGTGGAATTACCATTGATTTACTAAAAAAAAAAAACACCCAATCGCTTGCAATATCATACTGTCCAAAAAGTATTAAAAAGTTAGCCACTGCATTACAACACTTTTAACTGCTGGCATGTTAGCCTTCATCACTACATGTACAAGCTATTGGCTGACTGAGTCAATGACTGAATAATAACTTGTTTAAAAATCTTTTGTCAACTGTAGTATCTCATCTGGAGGGTTATTATAATAAAGACAGTAATTGTTTCCTCAAAGTAGCCATTAGAGAATTCTGTAACTGCTACCATTCTAATTAGAGCATTCAAGATTAATTTCAAGAATAGCATTCCCTAAGAGTTCAGTGACAGGAGACACTCATTTAGAAAGAAGTAAAGTTGTTCATATTTATAAAGACTGGTCCCCATTAGATGGGATACTACACACACTTAATAAAGCAGAATACTACAGCAAGTAGAGACAAAGTACTGAAGTCACTTTTCCAAGGTCATTGATCTGCCTGGGAACTGACGATTTATTTCCTTAGTATTGTCTAATGTCCAGTTCACTAAGATCTGCTGCACTTCAGATGTGCATCCTTTGAGGACAATACTTTTTTATATTCTGAGAGTGCAAGGACTGCAGGTGTACCTCTGGGAAAGAGCCAAGCATGAGAGTGGGTGACAGGAAACTTTTCCAGATGTACCTGGTATAAGCTGATCAAAAACCTGCTTAACATATTCAGACTGATTTGCACAGGCAGTTTCCTGATTTTTTTCATGCAGTCCAAGTTTGATTGCAGGCAAAAAGATATAAATCAGCCTCCTTTTGAAAACAAAGCAAACTCTAAATTCATTAGATGTAGACAACTGTGAGATCACAGGGAAAGAAGCAAATGGCATCATTTGTTCATTGTGAAAAGTTGGGACAGAGTAGTGGAAATGACAGGACATGACTATTTCATACTGTGTTAATTTCTGTGTGCTAACTTCTTTAATATACTACATTTACCATAACTATAAAATCACTGAGAGACACCAGATGGTGCTATTGTAAATGGTCTTGCTACTGTTGATGACCTGCTGATATGGCAGTTTGCTTTTGGAGAAATGCTTATGGTCAGCTGCCATGCATTCATTTTTGGAAGCTGAATATACTACCAACAATAGTCTGCTCTGTACTAATCAGTGACAGAACACTTCTTAACTGCGGCAATGGCCTAGGAGCCCAAATGAAATTACTGACTTCCGATTCCAATGAATTCAAGGGAAGCCAAGATCCATGTTTGGATCTGAAGCTTACTGAAAGAGACTTTTCTGCTTAGCTAGAGATATACCACCTGCTATGATCCCCGATAATGTAATATGTCCAGAAACTGAAGTGAATTCCAAAAGCTGCAAAACTGGTTGCCTTCTACTAGTTGAGTAAGTAGTCTAAATCCTTTTATTTTTTTAGGACTGTGAAGACATTGTATAAAACATCATTTTAAAGTCAACATGCAAAGCATTTGAGAAATTTGTGACTGCACATATGATCTGGTGTACTGCTGTCATGCTGCAAATCACTGGAATACAATAAATACTATCCACTGAGAAATAAATATTTTTATATCAGCTAGTGTACAAGCTAAATACATAGTGATCCTCTTCAGAGTGATGGCAAATTGTGCTTTGTCATGCATGAAGGTGTTCATATTACTACTCACTGTATAAGACATTTAAAATAGGCTTATTCTTCTCCATAGCTCTCAATTTTCATTTTAAATGCAGAAGACATGCACACTAGTACTGCATTAAATTTTCTACATGTGTTGTGCTGATATGCTGTCAGGTCCCATTGCCTGAATATTAATCCCTCTTTTGATGTGTGAAACTTTACATTTCAATTAGAGGGTCTTATATTTGATTGCCAAACTCTTATATAACCAAAGCTCTCACAGTATTCTTTTCTGCTTGTGACATGGTATCGATTTTTCTGGGTTTTGGTGGATCCATTAAACTTATACTTTACCTTATTTCTTCCTCTCTCTCACACCCCTGCAACCAGCTACAATTCTAGTACATTCAGTGAGATAATTATCAGGTGAAGGGGACACTGGCAAAAGTACCACTGTGTAACTCTCTAGAACCATTATCTTTAGATAGGTGGGCCATTTCAGCTGACTTATTATCAACAGGAAAGGAAGAATCTCCATAGCATATATTTTTACTTCAACTTCTTCCTATTCTAGCAATGGAAATATCCTGGGAACTCTCTGTTCCCTCTCTGGGAACTTTTTTTGTTTTTAAACCATGAAATGAGACATTAATTGGAAAAAATCTAAAATTTCAGAAGTACGAAAAACAACACAATCATAGTGTTATGCAACTTCTTTCCACTGTCTGATCTCAAAGGATAGTAGGAAATAGGAAATATAGTTGAAGATGATTCATCACATGCCCAAAACAGATGTTCTTCAATTTGAAACGTATCATCTCAGCCAGGCAAATAGAACCATGGTAGATGTCAGATGCAGTTACATTTGCCTGACAGATATGCCACGCTTTGGAATAACATTACTGCTAATGATAGCCTACTGTTGATGTGTAGTTCTTTGTTTTGTTGTTGATGCAGAGCAGTCAGGTCTGCTTGGTGCATCCATTAGCAATAAAGCTTTGTGTGTGTGTGGTATTGCTAAATTGAATTATAATGCAAAACACAGACGGCATCCTCACTTCATTTTTCAAGCGTTGCCTGTGCAGTCTCAAAACCAACAGTTAATAAAGCAAGTTATTCTCCTCCGTAGATTTAAACCACCTGATTTATTTCCCTTTAGGATAGCAACTTCCTGTGATTGACCTTTGAGCAGAGCTGAAGTTACATCCCTGTGCAACAGGCCAGCCTTTGTGTGTGGCTACATCCCTGTCTGAGGGCTTGTGCCAATACTAATTGTACTAGGGCCAGCAGCCACTGTCATCTCTCAGAGCTGTGAAGATTTCTTGCTCAGGACACAAAATGATAAAATGCCAATCTCCATGTGCTCCTTTACAAAATGCGAGTGTAGCTTTGCATATTTCCTCAATGGGATCTGATTTCTGCTCTAAAATAAAAAGCCTTTGTTATTAAGGTAAGGTACTATTTTCACAGCAAGCAACAGATGTAAAAGCTGGATGCTGGACAGCTACATAGATGTTAAGATTCACCAGGACAAGTGTCCAAAACTGGAGGGAGTTTAAATTTGACATTGAAGATTTATACTGGAAAATATCTAATGGTTTTTTTGAGGATAGAAGACAGGGAGTACACAGGAGCTCATCCTTCTTCTTCCTTGCTTGCAAAGTAAAGTTTGGTCAACACCTTTTTCCCTGTTGGCTATTAAATACTCAGGCTGATCTGCATGAGAGTACAGATAGTTCTCTACTCCTTATTGACTATGAGTTATAGACCAAAATTATAACTCTCCCATTGCTCTCCATGTTAACAAATTCTGTGGGAATGCACATAGCTGTAGTTAGAGAAGTGGCAAATTAGGAAATTTTGGCTTTATTTAGGATTATTTACCTTACAAGACAATACTAAAAGGTTTTTTTGTGTGGTTTTTTTTTGGGTTTGTTTTGGGGTTTTTGTTGTTGTTGTTGTTGGGGTGGTTTTGGTTTTTTGTTTTGGTTTGGTTTTTTTGTTTGGGTTTGTTTGTTTGTTTGTTTGTTTTGTAATGGTTCTCTGTTAGAATACTTGCAAATTTCCCTAGGAGATGCCTTTAAAGAATTTCTACTGTTTGCTGTGGGAGGTAGAAGGATGGGAATGCAATTAAAAATGAAGCATTTTATGCCATTTTTGAGAACTTATGTAGTTAAATGTCAAGTCTGTCATCATTCACTCATTCGCCATTGAAGAAAACACATATTTATACTGGCTAGCAAAATTGACTTTTACTGTGGATGAGCAGTATGTAGAATATAAAGGTGACTGACAGCCAGAGAAAATTAAAAGGACACATATTGTCAAACCACTTTCTTTAGCAACAGATAAGTGCGTTAAAGGTAGCCTAAAGGCATGGGTTGGCTTGTCTTGATTAGGCATAGCAATTTGCTATCTATCTTACATTGGCTCTAATCACCTGTAACTGCAAATAGACTGATTTGCTAAACATACTGATGGCAACAGCCAAAATGAATGTTGAGGGACTGTCAGTTTCAAAATCAGCTTCTGGAAGCAGAGGAGCTGCCACTTATAAGTTGCACCTTCTCTCTTGTGTGCACACACACATGTGCCTTCCAGCTAATATAATGAATGAATTAAAGCAGAATAATAGCATTGTGTTTCTCATGGGAGGACGTATATGTTAATTCTTTATAATATCTGAAATGAAAATGACTCAATGTTCCTGTAAACTTAAAAGTCTCATGAAAGACTTTAAATAGGGTTAAAATGAAGCTCAGAGGAAAAAAAATTAAATCCTTTTTTTTTATTTTTCTAACCATAAAAGGAACTTCAACACATCAAGGAATAAAATTTGAAAACGGCTGCTTGACAGTTTAACATAAACAATCCCAGTGATGAAAGCACAATATGGGCATAATTATCTGTTCAAATAAATCTGCTTGATGCTAATGAGCATTTGAACAATCCATTAAGCAGCCAGTTTTTTTCTACGCAATTTTCTTTGGTAAGCAAAAATGACACATCCAAAACTTTTATTAAGTATACAATTTCCTCTCTGTGTCTTCGATCTTTTACATCTTTTCCAAGAAGGCACTGCATCTCCAGAAGAAAGGACACAGAATTTATTCCCATATAGTGGCTTGACACAGTGACAGCTACTGGAACTAAAGATCAGTTCAGAAATGACCCAGTACTTCACACCAGTGTTGCAATTTGCAGCTGTAGTAGTAGGCTCTACAGTCTTTCCCCTGACGAATGAAGCAGTTCTGTATGACTGTGCAGTGATTTAACTAGCTAGCAGCAATCTCACAATCAATGGATCTCTGCTTCTTCCTTCACTCAGTCCTGCTCCACCCTCTTTTACTAACTTGCCCTCTTACACTTGTTCAATGAATCCTTTCTCAGAAAATATCCACATCCACAAAAGTAAAAGCTGGATTTGCCCTCAAATCCAAAAAGTATTGACCAGTTCAACTACTGGCTGTGAAATATGAGGGTGAGAGCAGAGAAGAAAATAATTTTTCATGGGAGAGTACTCCTAATATCTGTTATTAAAATAGAGCAACCAAAAAAGTCCAGAATTCATAGGATGTCAATCAGATTTAAATGTTGTTTAACTACATATTGCACATATTAGGCTATTTCATTCAGTTTGTCCATCTTCTGATAAATCGTCTTTGAAACACTCAGTTTCAGAATTTGTGGCAATAGGAATTAATTGCTCAGAAATCTGTGCTTTTTTGTTTTGCTCTTTTCTTCAGAGAAACCGGAAATTTTAACCAAGGGGTCAAAGACAGAGAAACAGTGACACATTATTCATGGAACAAGTTGCATAGGGATATGATAGAAAGTGTGGCAAGAATTCATATAATATCCAAACTCCCTAATAAATTTCTATGAATATCAAGTGTCCAGTAATTAAGACTGGACTGCGCAGGATTTCTTAGCCAGGAAAGGGCTGAATTCACAATTGTGCCTCACTAGCTCTAGCGTATGGTGTTTCATCCTCACTCAGGATAGGGATTTGGTTACCATATGCATATCATACAGTATCACCTTGCTTACCTGCAAAATTGTATGCAGGCTGGGTTCCTGCATTGAAGGGTACAAGTTTTTCTGCAGTGCCTCTATATATACTGTCACCAGCTAATCCTTTGTAAGGCAAGGGTTTTCTTCTGGGTGTAAAAAGAATTGGTTCCATTGTAAAGCAACTTTCAAAAAATATGTTGATATCCTTATTTTGGAAAAGTCTTTTTCTTATGCAAATCCCAGTGCTGTGGTGCTAAACACTTGCTTTGGCCCCTGCTTGTTTCTAATATTTTGTGTTATTCCACAAATAAACATGGCTGCAGTTCCTGCTGTTGAATTAGGAGATGGTGGATAATTAATTAGTAGGTTGTCCTTCTTTCTGGTCACCTGAGAATTTTGTTGTAAGAACCTTTGAAAAATGATTTGTTAATTCACCATATGTGACTTGAAAAGAATGGAAAAATCAATTCCACAATTATCAGTACAACTAATACAATTTCCACAAGCACTAGATGTGGAAAGGAAAGTAAAAACCCTAGCATGAGAGCATCTCATAACTAATCCTATGGGATAGTAAGAGAAGTTATGAGGCTAAAGATCATAAAAGCAGCTATATACATGTTGGAGGACAAATGGAAGAAGCATGAATTTTAGTGAATCAAGGATTGCAAAGAGGATGCTGTTAATGGGAACCTGATAAAGCATCAAAATGGAAAAGGGTGGGGGAAAGCAGGCTGTGTCTAATTTTATACGCAAGTGATAAAACAATGCCAGGGCTGTTGTGTTCTCTTCAAGAGCAGAAGGGTTATCGGTTCCTTTAGAGAGGCTGATTGCTGCAGGCAGTTACGCAGCTGGCTGACAAAAGAGTTGGCAAGCAGGAGTGGTGGCATCTCACCCTAAGTTTGCTGTTCTTATTTATTTTTCCAAATAATGTTCTAACTTAGACGCAGTATTCAGATACTTATACTAAGCATGCAATAGCATAATGAACAGAGTGGGTGCCCTGACTTCGGTGAGGTTCTACCAGCAGACAGAATAGAGGGCAAGGAAAATTGAGCATGATGTAGTATTCTCCATTAAAAAAATTAGGCTGGTTTGTCATCTGTAGATGAAAAACTGCATTTTGTCTATCAGCCCACAAAGCTAAATCTTACCTTGGGGTGACATGTAGACACTGCCCCCACTGCTGCATCCCTCTTTTGAGGTCAAAGGATTCAAGGTCCTTGCCTCAAGTGGGCTTATGACTTTCTGTAAATGAACCAAACATTCAGGCAACCTTCACAAAGACCAAGATTTTTTAAATGATTTAAAATGTTCCAATCTAGCTCAAAACAGTAAAGATTTTTATTTTGTGGTTAGAATGAGTCATAGGAAATTTTTACAGTCCTAAGTGAGACTGTATTTTTTGAAGGTGTCTGATTTTGGAACCCAAGATCACTGCCCACCATTGGCAGATGAAATCTGAATTAATCAACTGAAAACTAATGTTTTTGATGATATCCAAAAGGTGAAATGGGTAGATTATGTTGGACTTTCCCTTAATTTTCTTATTATCTGCTCACATTTCTTCTCCATTATACATATATTATAAAAAAAAATAAAATTATTCGTAAAAGATTATTTCCCCTTTTCTCTACTGCCATCAATTCGAGTTTTTACTGGAGTAGAAGACACTGTAGAGAAAACTATGGAAGAAATGATTTGACCAGAGGGAATTTCTTCCATATCATATGAAATGTAGATCATTTCATTTCTCTGTGCCATAGTTTTCCAATCAGTAAAAAGGCCAGAATATTTAATGTTTCCTTGTTAATGGACAGCTATAAGGTTTGATTTAAGTTTTTAGAAGGAACACTGGGCATCTTATGATTGCGTACACTTCTTACTTCACTAAATGGAATCACTAATATAAATATTCCTCTTAGGAAAATAGGCTTCTTAGGAAAATCCCAGTCTTAAGATATATTTAGGATTGTTAAGTAACTCAGTGCAAGTACTTTGGGAGCCATATTACATCACTCCTACTGGTCTTGGGCAATATCCATATTCAATATGTTGTTCCCTACTATTCTACTGTCCTTTACAGAACATTTATCTCTTATTTTTTATTCTAAGATGCCTAATATGCTCAAAAATTCTTAGAAAACAATGCCTCCACCATGCATGTATCTTTCTGACATATGTTCTTTAAGTTAAGCATAATTTTAGTTTTTGATTAACATTATTTAGTTGACTAGGTCAAAAAATTCTTTCCAGAAAATTATTCAATTAACTCCTGTGTCCACTTCTGGTTATTGGTCTTTAGTAAATAAACAAGTATGTTTTATTTGAATGAATGTTTGTAATTACTGCCAGTATAAATCCATTCATGTTCCAATACTTGGACACATGCTTAAGTAGTCATGTATTTAGACTGCATGGAGCCTTTTTTAAAAGGCTCTTTCTGGGAGCAACAGAATTCAGCACTTCCCTGAACAGTACATAACATCTTCCAAGTGAATTCAATTGAGATTACGGTAGCAAAATCACCCCTTTGATGCTCAAGAGGTGCAGATAGGAGTTTCAGCTCCGGCCTGGAATCTGTAGAATGACATTTGTGCAGTGCTGTTCCTGGCTGATGAGCAGTGCTGAGAGGCTGGGTGTATGAGCTTAGGCAGAATGGTAATCCATCCAGTGTACAACCTGCAGAGCTGACACTACTATCTGTACCTTTCTTCCCCAAATTATCCTTTTTCTTGTTTCTGTGTTTCTCTAGGCAAAGTCATGGCTTCTTCTCATCTCTTCAGCCTTGCTGAAGAAGTGAAGAGGCCGTGATACGCTGGGTGTTGTGCAGTAAAAGGGCACTGGGTGCCTCCTCATGCCCGTACTTCCCCACCAAAGGTCTGCCGTAGTGTAACTCACACAGGGCTGTGTAACGAAATGGAAAGGGCTTGGGTTTAGTCCCTCAAGTCACACTGGATTGGAGTGACATGCCTTGCCTGATTTCTGTCCTGTCAGCTTGGGATGCAAGTAGTAGAATTCGTGTATGTCTATATAGATGCATAGAGATAATTTTTACTCCATTTTGGAAGTTATCATAGAACTTAAATATGTAGTCCTAGCAGAGGGGTGAATTTCACTGTGTACAGTTTTGGTTTTTATTAGCTACTGCAAAGGGATATGTTAAGACCTTAAAAGTATATCCAGCTTCATCTAATTCCCAAAGAGAGAAAGTTAAAAGCTCTTATGGCTCAGCAGATGAGGCTTTTTTCTCTTTCTGGTTAAGGAAGGACAAGGCTACAGTGGTCTAATGTATTTAGAATTGGATATAGATTTTTAAGAATTGGATATAGATTTTTGAAAGAAGCTCAGAAGATTTAATACTTGCCATCTGTTTGGTCATAAGGAACTATTTATTACAAAAGAGAGATGAAAGATTTTTAATTGAACTCTGAATTAATTTCAAAATGCATTTTTTTCCTTACATGAGAAACAATTTTTTTGTGCTTGCCTGTTTCATACTTACATTCAAGAAAACTGGCTTTCATGGAGCCTCAGACATTGAAATTGCCTATGCTGTAATGATTTTTGGTTACATAGAAACCTCACTTACTATAACAAATAATGAATGCATATAATGGAAAAAATATTTTAAAACCATTTCTTTAAAAAGCCAGCAAAAGCTTAACAATTTAAAAATCTGTTAAAGTTTTTCAGATCTGGAAGTGCATGCTATTAACAATTTTTCTCAATATCTTGCCCTGGAGATCTAATTTGGTATTATTAAACATAGTGAGGTATACTTGTTAAAAATAGGACTAAAACCAGCCTTTCAGTATGCTATTGCACTGGTATTTTTAGGTCTAAAAATTATTTATTCCACCTACCAATTGCTGCTTCCTATTAATTAATTTTCAGTGACAACTTCATTTTATTTTTTGTGGCTTGTTTCCAAAGAAATTTTATTTTGACAGATTTTGGGTGTTTTTTTCTCAATCTTTACAGTATGAAAAAAAAAATTCTGCTGTAAAAAGAACAATACATTTGTTAATTAGCTGTTCCTCATTTGTCAAAAAAAAAAAAAAAATCCAAATAACTGGGGCCAACTTTTTATTAATAAGGTAGACATACTCCAAGCACAGTCAGTGTTTTTTATTGACTTTTTATGGCAGAATAAATGAACAGGTGAGAGACAATGTGATCATACTATGGTAAATACCAGATTTATTTGGACTTTATTTGCATGGTTAAAAGCTAATAATAATATTATCTACATCATTGGCTTATTTAATAAATACACTTGAACCTAATAACTTCTTAGAAAGACCATTCGAAGGGAAAAATTGCGGCTGTTGTGTAGGACCCTGAGCATTAACATATCAAACGAATTGTGAGTCCATCTAGTCTTATTTCCAACAGCCAGCCAAACTGCTGATACAAGTAAGTGAAATTGCTCACTCATTTACAACAGGACAGATCTAAGCCTGTTGTTTGAAAACAGACAAACTCCAGGCATCACTGAATACTGGTATCAGTGGGTATAGTTTTGTTCATTTCAGTAGCAGAGAATCTAGTGCAACATCTGTCTTTAGTTCTGCGTAAATATGCCCAAGAAGAGCATCATAGTAATCAGATGCTGTAGTAAAAGATGTTGTGGTAATGAATGTCAGATGTGCAAGGATATTTCATATTTTACCCTGACTAAACCTCTTCCCGTTCACAGTCATTGACCAACTTAGTCCTGAAACATGTAGGTTTCTGTTGCTATTTTACCCTTCCTGATTTAACCTCAAATTTTATTTGCATTTAAGTTTTAATGCTTTCATACATCTATCATTTACATTTACAGCACTCAAGCATTGGGAAATATAATGCTGAGAAAACAGAATAAATAATTAATACTTCTTGTGTTGCACTGTAATATAGGGTGGGGCAGTAAGTGGCCAAATCTGCACTGTAATTGGGTAAGAACTGCTCAAATATAGTCAAAAAACTGTCCTTATTCTCAAAGGTTTCATGTTAAGGTAGAGTTTCAGATCAATAAGGATAAGAAATGTTGGTCTCAACTCCTGCATATGGCTGTAAGTATAGCAAATTACTCAAAACTTGATGCTATTATCTGTGATACTCATGGCTATATTTCTGGTATTCTTGATGCTATTGGACTGTATGGAGTAAAGATAGCTTCAGATGGGATTTTCTATTGTCTCTTCCTTCCTTTGGGCTGCATTTGAGGTGTCCATCTCATTGATAAGCATCTGTCTCAAAGTTAGACCCTTTGAGTTCCCAGTGCTTGTGAAGTGTATTAAAAGTATGTTTAACATGACTGCCGGAGGTAGTGGGAAGGCATGGAAAAGGCAGGGCAAGTGATTATTCTGAGAGTGCTAGTGACATTGAGTTCCTTCCTGGTGTCCATGGAATTAATGGAAAACTTTTTGAAAATTAAGGAGGAAATCATATGCTAGCGTGTTCTTTTCGCGAAGGAGAGCATTATAATAGAAAATCATGATGCAGTCAAAGGCTGGGGAAAATCTCAAAAGTATTTGCTCTGAAGTGTTGACAGCTAAAGGTAATAATAAAGGGCTAGACTGAAATGCATCACAGCCTTCCGCCTCCCATTGCTGTTATGTGGGAGGTTGGAGCACTTTATGATTTGCTGGCCTATATTCTACATTTCATCTAATGACTGGAAAGAAGAACCCCTTTTTTGCTATTGCCTTTGTCAAGCTGTCAGTGGATCTAACACCAGCTGCTAATAGGGACAGCTTACCAGAACGTCTTATGTACAGGGGTGAAGTTATTTCTCACATCCAGGGTTGTGGAGCCACACTTAATTCCCCTTCTCCCAACCCCTGGAAGCTATAATCATCAGTTTTGATCAGATGGTTCTTGAGAAGTTGTCAGTACTTCTGTCAGTCAGAGGAGGTCAAGGAGGATATATGAGCGATAGAGAAGCACTGGTGATACTATATGTGTCAAAGTCTTACTCTAGGGCCTATACTGAGTGAGTAAGTTTTTTTCTTTTTCTTTTTCTTTTTTTTTTAAATATTCCACCCTACAGGGAGCTTCAGCCCCTAGTCTAGGAGTTTGAGAACAAAAGAGAGGATTTAATAGCTCCTGGCTTCTAATCTCAGAGCTGACACAGAATTGCAATGTGACCTCGAGCAAATTATTTTAACTCTCAACATCAAATTGACCTCTATTTCTGCTCACTGCAACCTCAATGTCATTATATTAAGAACGTAATGTGTTCTTAATTCCCTAACATGTAATCCCAAGATCAGTGTTTGTCTTCCTCATGAGTATTTTGCAAGGAAAGATCCCTTTTCTGGTTTTCCTAGAAGTCTATATTTCAAAGTATTACTAGTGGGCAGCTACTACAGAGTATATCCATCGTAAGGCTTTAGTCTTGAGTATTTCTGGTGGGATCATGGATGGAAATAAAGACATAATTATAGACTTACAGGGAAAGAGATTCCCTATATCCTGTATGTCCTCTATGGCAAGAAAAAGGCCTGCTGCCTTGACACAGACATTCTACTCTTGCTCAAATTTCTTGCTCTCAAAGGTTTCTTCATTTCCCAGGCATCACACACCTTGGATCTCCCATTCTCCTTGAACAAGGGCAATGGTGACAAATCTCCTCTCCAGCAGAGGGAGGAGGAGCAAGGGAGAGTCAGTCTCCTGGTGAGTTATAAGCCTGCTTTCTCTTCTTCTTTGTTTTTAAGCATTTAATTCTAAAGGTGAAGGATCTGCCCCTGCGTTTGAGAGAGACACTTTTCATCTCCTGTTACAAGTCCTATTGCTCTATCAGAATGTCACGGCTCAAGAGCCCCACAGCACAATGTATGGGAATAAGCAGATCATGCAACAGTGGCTGCAGGGATAACTGTGATGCCCATGTTTTCAGGCTGCCAGTTGCAGCTGCTGCTATCTTTAAGCCTTTGGTTCTGGTGCCAGTTGTGAGAAACTTACAGACCAAAACCAGTGGATATAGGCCACTTGCCACTAACACTGGCCCCTACAAGACTATATGATCCTTTAAAAAATACAAATTGTGCTTTCAAGCACAGTTACACGCCTCCAAGATCTAGGATGTAAGTGCTTTAGACTTTAATTGATTCTGGAAATAAAAGGTACAATAAAGACATTTTTAGTTTTTGAAAGGATGCTCATGGATAAGTCAGGGCTCAAGGGGTCACTGAAAGGTGAGGGTCAAGGGGACTGTTACCAGCTTGCACCAGCAAGTAACTTGAAACACTCAGGACAATGCAATGTCCTAGTGTACAGAAGAGAAACAAATGATAGACAACAATATATTTATTGAATTTCATTTCAAATTAAAAAGAGGATATATAACTGGAGACTGCAGGTTGAATGGTCTATGTTAGTACATCTTCCATTGTAGAAAATAACCGTTGTAGTTTGTGCTGCACTAACATCTCTCCAGAGATTATGGCATATGTCAAGAGGGGAATACAAACAGCACAAAGAAACACAAGCTGGAGTATGGAGCAGCAGCCTACATAGCAGTAAGTAGTAATCAAAAGTTGACCAAGCTGGGCTCCCAGTGTACCCAGTCAAGAGAGTTCTAGCTTGGAGGATAACTGGAACTGAAATGTAGTTCAAGGTCCATAATGGTTACCTCTTACCAGAAATTGCACATGTAAAAAACCTATGGTCTCTGTAAGAAGAAGCTGTTTCTTTCTGCTAAACAGAGCATGTGTGAACTGTCATGTTGTTCTTGTGGAGCTGCTGGGTTCAGTAAGGCAATCACTTTCAATAGGCAGGGCCATGAAATCGAGGGCAAGCATCATGGGAAGCAGGATGTAGACTTAGCCTGCTAAGTACTTGGTGCCTGCCGGTGGTTATGCTACCTGCAAGACATCTGGCACAACACAGCAGCATGCTTCCATACAGCTGGTTTGATTATGTGTGGGTCCTGGCCTTGAAATGTGCTCTCAGAGAGATTAGCTTGAATACAGTGCTGTGAGGGTGAATACTTGACAACTTTTTCAAATGGCCCAAGTGTATTTTAAATTAAGCTTTCTGAGACTGGGTCATCCACAATCAGCAAGTTACTCCAGAAAAGTTTTAGCCCCCACTGAATAGAAGTATGCACATTAAAACTGGGAAAGACATGGCTGGCTCTGACTTTCTAAATGTCAGTGTTGTGTTCAGGATATTAGACCTGTTCAACTAAGCATCAAGGTTGTTATACTGATGACTTTTGCTAAGTCATTTCTCTTCTTCTTCTTCTGAATAAATTGACAACAATTTGATAAATTCTATTGGGACTCCATTGCATTTCTGAAGTACCTCCTAAAAACCCTGAAGAAGTTCAGGATTTTTTTCTTCTATGCTTTTCCCAGAAGAAAAATGATAATATCTGCAGCCTGTTTTTTTCATGAAGTATCATTTCCTCTCAATCTTTCATTGCATGCTGCTACTTAAGTCTCCCATCCTATGTTTTTCTTGCAGAGAATGTTAGGAATAACACTTCCTCCTACTCTTAGGCAAATATGAGTTTTCCCAGTTGAAATATTTTAATGTCACAAAGTTGGGGATTTTTAATATTATATTCACTTGCAGGCCAAGTGGCTGAAAAAATGGATGATACCAGAGCCTCTTACTGCTCAGGAGTAATTTTTTTTCTCTCCTAGTTCTAGTAGCCTTGAAGATTATACTTTTTGACCCTTGTTATCCCCTATAATTATCTTCTCTTTTTCTAGTTCATTGATAGAAGATCTAGACATTGCATTTTTTTTTTCCTCAGAATATCTTTGAAAGAATACCACTAGGGATTCTCCTTTTTTTTTTCAACAGTTCTGATTGTAGCCTACTTCCAAATTACTAATTTGTTTACAGTATCTAATCTGTTGATATGGTGTCTTGTTGTACTTTAAAATCTTTTGCTGGTACGAATGGGAACACTGCTCAGGACAGGGACTCTTGCCTTTGTTTGGGAACAATTGTGCTGCAGCTGCAATGGCCTGGGTCCATTTCATTCTTCCATTTGTTCTAGCTGAAAGTTGTTTAGCATACTAGACTCCTTTGGAGCACAACAAACTCTGAGTTGAGTGACCATAGAGCTGGCAGAGAGATCATACCTGACAGCCTTCTCAATCAGTGCAAATCAGTCAACAGTGAATGCAATTTGCTGTTCTTTGTTATACACATGCTAACTTCAGTAATCTTCAAAACTGCGTATTTCGATGCCAAAGAAACTATCCATTGTCTCTCCAAAAGGATCTTATTTAATAGAAACTTCAAAGGAAAGGGATGATTTCATACAGATGAGCAGCAGATTCTTAATTACTCCAGGGATGGATATTGAATAGTGGGTTAGCTGTAGGAAGACAAAGCAAAGTTACTAGAGAGATTGTTCCACCCTGTGCTCAGTACTTATCAGTTGTTTGTGCTAAGGTAAGCACTGACTGACTAAACACCAAAATGTTAGCTGGTTACCCAGTCAAAAACTAGGACTGATCCATAATACTAGTTACAGCTAGAATTGGTCAAGAATCTCAGGACATAAATTTTTAGTGTAAATTCCTATTTCATTTGATTGACAAAATTTATGAACTCATGCTGAGCTTGTCAAATTGCCTCATCTAAAAGATTCATCAAGTCAAATAATTTTCTTTTTGAAAGTTTTGATACAAAACAGATGTTTATATTTCTCAACACTTTTAAACAACCTATTTCTTTTTTTTCCAGATGCATCTGAATATTTTAAAACTGATTAATGCCTTACCAGGAGATTTTTTTAATGAGGAGAGTGATGGATTTTTTCAGTATATCTGTTTAGGCAGGGAAATAAAAAAGCAAACCAAACCAAGTTATTCACACAACTTGGCTTACTGAGTTGTAAACACATGTAGGTGGACTTTACAGTTAGCAGGACCTGAGGGTTTGAAATACCTCTCTAAAATCTTTCACATAATTCCTTAATACTATTGTACATAACTTAGTATGTCTAAGAGAAAACTCCTGTTTTGAGATACTTTCAGTCTAAATGGACAAGGTAAATGATGAAATGGAGACACTGAGAAGATGTGATTTATGGGCAACAGGAGAGGAATGACAGAAAAGGGCAAAGAGCAAACAGAAAAGCTCATTTAGTTGAATCACATAACATGCTATAGATATTGCTGAAATGCATTGTAGAGGAGGAGTAGGAGTAGCCCTTTATTTCCCCTCTCTGTCACCTATGAAAAAACATATGGTTGGGAATGATACTCTTGACTCCTTAGAACAGGTAAAAATGTGGAAAGGTCATAAGAAAATATGTGGAAAGTAAAAGACTTTCTCATTTGAAAGATGTTGAGCAACTGAGGACTAAACCTGAAATTTTCTCTCATGTTGTTTTATGATGGGAGCAAGGTGTAAAGCCAAGCTTACCTACCTTGTACTTGCTGTACCTGCTCCTTTTTTTTTTAGCCTTTTAGATTTACATATTGACAACTTGGTAGGTCATGTGCTTCCCAGTGCCTCTACTATAACAATGAATTCAATCTCAGGTTAAAGCAACCATGTTGCCCCAATCAGGACCAAACTTGAATGAAGTAACCATCTAGAATATGTACTTGTCTGTGAAGAAGAAATGTCTGTTATCATAATCCACAAATGACAAAAATGTTCCTTTGCTGTTCATTTGGATTGTATTTTTGTTGTTGTTGTTACAGCCTGTAAGAGAAATCACCTTTAGTTTTCCAAGTATCCAGTCAGAGACCTGAGGGTCCCATAACTCTTCTCAGCTAAGTGAGCATTCACTACAACTTCCCTTTAACAAGGGTTTCAGGGTAACTCCTATTTTAGATGTGGATTGGAGGGAAGAAGTTATAAGGGGCTTTAAACCCATGTGGTACCTCTAGCCAATGCAGGGTTTTAACATGGCTGTATAAAATCAGATCTATGTCTCCAAATGCCCTTTGCAGTGGAGAACACGCTGAGAGAAGGAATACAAGGCATTTGCTCAAGCTCCCACAGCTGGAAACACATCCTTGAGGTTCTGGCTCTCCTTGCAGAATCAGTGCAATGCACTGCTCCTCTGAAAACTGGGCAAAGCCATGAGCAGTACTGAGGTGACCCATACATGCCAGCCACAAGAGAACAGAAACTTTTCCAATCCCTTCTCACTGAAAGGAGAGGTTATTATAGCTCAGGGGTATTAAAGCGGAGTTTAAAGAGACAGATAAGAAAGGTGGAGGGCAAAGGGAGAGAGTATATCTTGGAGTACTTTTCTGCTTCAGAGATCTTTTTAAAAAGGGAAAAAAAGAGAAGATTGACTCAACTAAGTTTAGCAAAGTGGCACACTGCTCCTGTGATAGCCAAGGTTGCTGTTTCAACGCTTACAGGAGTAGATCAGGAGAAGATTAATTACCTCTACATGTTGTACATCTCTTGATCTGCCAAGCAGGAAACAGAATCCTCAGAGCATTTATCCCCAAGGGAAGATATGAATAAAAATGCAACAGCAGTTGGCTCTGCTTCCTTTCACATTTTGTTTCAGACTCCTTGGTGCACCAGCAAGTGTCACTATGGCCTTTGCTATATAGCAGCAGAGATGAGAATGTGAGTTTTGGAGCTGGAAAGGGAAAAAACCCAACCCCTAATCATGATTATGAGTGTGCTTTTGCTACACCTCAACCTGGAGTCAGTAACCCTGCATTTTCAATGGCAAGGTGACCTGAAATTATTTGTTAAATCTTTCACTCTGGAGACATTTTAATGGTAGGATCATGTGACAACACCTAATTGTTTTTCTTTCTTTTGTTCTTGTGAGGATGATTGCTACTTGTAATAATCATGGTTTCATTTTCAAGATAGTGTATTTGCTAAACCAAATTTTTGAGTTCAACTTGTCAGATTCTCATGTTTGGGAGAGGAAGTTCAATGGGTATATTGCTAAAGCTCTAGATAAGAATTAGAACATGAAATATTGATTAATTTAGAAAGACGAGTGAAATGAAATCTATGACTATAATTTTATTTCTCCTCTGCTCTTTCAATGTTGTTGAATATTTTGGCACCATTTTCAATATATTTGATGTTAGATGGGGAAGTGTGAAAATGGAAATGCATTGGGGAAATGGAAAAACACCAACATTCCTGTTACTGAAACAAAACTAAATTATTATGACAAATATTGTCATGAATATGGAAAGGAAGCAAGATTGTGTTTTCTTCTCCAACTGCCTAACCGCAATTTCATGTTCCATAAAAAGGAAATTCAGCAGCATGCCCGTGACATTGAAATGTTAAGCTCTGAAACCAATTTTATCTTCAAGAGACATGCAGCTCATTAAAAATATTAAAATACATTTCTGCCTTCCTTGCCTAAATATTTATTTTTAACCCTTTGTACCTAGCTGGGTTACAAAATCCTAGAAATTACACCTAAAATGCTTATTCATTCCTATATGTGTAGGATTGATGCTTTGGGTGACATTGTTAGCTTGCTGAAGTGAAGGTCATAACTCCCCATGGTTTCTTACTGAGCAGGGTTTCCATACGTTATTTCTTAGTCATGTGCCCTGTTCCTTTTTCGAAATCTTCTCAAGTGTTGTATGAAGTATGGGAGGGTAGGTACAAAGGAAGGGAAGGATGTCAGCTGGCATAACATAGTATGCAGTGGCTTAGCTTAGCAAGAGGAATGAATAGCTCAGAACAGTCATCCACTCCTCAGTGAAGTTTTAGATGTAGAAACCATGAAACTGAACTCACTCTCACATTCAGAATTTCCATAGAATTTTGCTTTGTCAAAAGAAGTCTGACCTGGGCATGAGGTTTGGCTTTCAGACTGTTGGCATTTCAGGGAATGGAAAATGGACAAATGCATCCATTCCTCCTTTTAATTCTTTCTTCCTTGCTATAGCCATGAACTGATGCAATCTTGCCTTTGCTAAGTAGACTACAGAGTAACATTGACAACAGGAAGAATGACTAACTTCGGGGAGGAGAATTAGAATTGTTTGACCTCATAGTCTCTTTTCATCCACTATACTGAAAAGAATATCATAGCTCAAAGCTCTTGTTCCCTCAGGTTTCTTTCACTTTAATAACATTCTTGCATGGATGTAATAAAAGTCTCTTTTTTGATGAGCTCATTTTTCTCCCTTTATTTCTACTTGCCATTCTTGACTTCAGAGATCAAGATCAGGACAACTAATAAAAATCTCAGAGTATGTTGGAGGAGGCAGTATTTTTGTCTTAGCCACAAAGTTTCCAATTTCCATTGTATTCATAACAACGTGTCTCACAAGACGTCTGATCTGATTTTATAGATTGAGAAGTTCAGCTAGTTAGGTAGCTTTGGAGAAACATCTGGACTAATCCTCCGGATTTCCAAACACTGCTCATTACCACCCTAAACTTATAAGCTTTGCTAACCGATGCAGTGATGTATCTCCTGCCAATGAAATACCAAAAGGTAAATATTAGCATTAATTTCTCCTGCACAAAAGTGTTTTCTTGTGGCACTTATTCTGCTTGCTAAGCAGCTTTTTATTGTCCATGAGTCAATGTGCCACCAACCCCGCCCTCCCCAACTCAAAGTCATGAAGAATGTTACTAATAATTTATTTGATTTAAAACAGTTTCCTCTTAGAGATAGAAAAGTATAGCACTGTCAGCTGGAGCAGAATAAGGGAAAGGAAGTTTCCTACACATTTTCAGGGAAATTCCTACACCTTTCAGAGATGGTGGCTGTCATTTTTAAAGTGTCACAACAATATGGATTGCCTGAACTGTGAGCACTGTGAGAAAACCCTTGATTTTTCTTTTTAGGAGTGTTTACTGGTACAGAACAGGAATTAGAGACAGGAATAATTATGTTCTCCAATGATTTGTGAAGGTAACTGATCTTCAATTTTTAAAAAAGTTGTCTCTGATATAATTAATAAATCTCTATACTTCACTGATATTTGCAAAACAAAGAACACAAGAGTCAGCTGCTGGTTTTGAAAATCAAGCCCCAGATCAGGATTTGGGATTCTGGGTACGGAAATTGCATTTCTTACCCAAGGCAATAGTTTAATGTTGTTTGTCCTCCACATTGACAGTGACTTCTTAGGGAGCTTCTCCTTATATGTACATAGATATATTTGTTAGTTCATAACTTTTTTCCTTTATTTCAAATGTACCTAGTTCTCACTGCTCATGAAAAAAAACCACAAACCTGTTCTGTGATGCCTGCTTTGTGATAGTGAGATACAGAGATAGACTTAAGGAAACATTCAAAGAGGATATATGAAATGTTCTTTTACATGGTAGAGGAGTTTATTTGACATAAAATTTTCACTCTGCCCTTTTTATAAACTTGCTTCTCTTAGAATAGATTGTTGTTATAAAAGCTGGTCATGTATAAGAAACATAAAGAAGCATGAATTCATTGACTTTATGGTCAGTTTATGGAATTCATTTACTCAGGAGATCACCAAATTTTGTCTACTTGTCCTATTAGGGAAAAAACTTGGTAAAATTAGAAGCGTTTGACAGAGAAGATCTCAAAATGGATTCATTTGTTTAGTCTTCCCCCCCTCCCCTATAGGTAGACATTTGCTCACTGCCCCCTGCAACTTTGCATGCCTCAGTACTATTTGTGCTCATGTTTTGAGAGGAGATAAAATAATTAGGGTCTGTCCAACCCCTGAAATTGCAGTGATTTTAACCCGGTTTCTTTTAGCGCAATCCTAAATTGATATGAGCTAAGCTGAAGGACCTGACCTTTTGGACTGGCATAACTAAATGTGTTTAAAAACCCAATTCAGGCTAAACTGGCACTTTTCCCTCGGGAACAAGACACGATGTCAGTACTTCTAGATATAGCATGACTTCTGGATCACATAGCTTATGTGACTACCCTATTCCCGATATAGCATATTTTTCTCTGTTAAAGGCTTGCTGTCCATGATGGGTTGCAGGTCAAAGGAGTGTCAGAGCATTTCTGCTTTTTTTTTTTTTTTACCATCATATTTTCATAATGTATGGCATGTGACCTTTAAAAAGTTGCAGAAAATGAAGCAATGTTCATCAACTATTCTGTGCTGATTGTACAGTCTAGGTAACTGCTTCATGACTTACCCTGCCCCTCCTTGGATCCCAAGGCTCCCTGGGAGCTGTGAGGGTTGTGAAGTATTTATTGCCCATCATGCCACACTCCAAAAGTTAAGTGTTAATGTGGAGTAGGCAAAGAGAGAGAAGGGAGATTAGTGATCTTTTCTTTTTGTGAAATAACTCTGAGATTGGCTCCAAAAATCTGGTTAGCTGGCAAGGACAAACTCAAACATGCTGCCTGCCAGATATGTCCAGCTGTATGTGTGCCACCTGCTGATCCATGTGCCGTATGGGCAGGCTGCCGTTCACATTGCCAATGGTGTGTTGAGACGCATAATAGGGTATAGCAGCCAGCCACAAAGTTAGGAAACTTCTCTCTCCTCTAGTCACAGACTTTCCTTTATTGGTTGACTTTTTTGCTTTGTTTGTGGTCTTTTTTTCTTTCTTCTCAGAACCCTCACTTTACAGCACCAAGAGCCAGCTATTTATGGGACTATTTGGAAGTCTTTAGATGTTTCAGAGCATACCAGAATAATTTCCTAAAATCTTCCTTCACATATATGGAAGAGGAGGGCAGATTTGACACATCTGTCTTGCACATAATTATCATAGGCTAACATACGAAAGGCACCGGACTCAACAAAGCAAAGATGTGAACACAGTTGACTCTGCCCTTGACTCACATAGTAAGCAAATGCTGCTCAACAGACAGAACATGTGAAAACTAACCAAATCTCACAGGGGCCTGGAGTGCTTAAATCCTTATTACTGGTAAACTATGGTGATAAAGAAACATTGTACTAAAATTAAAGAAATACTCTTAAGAAATACAAACATTATAGCACGTCCTCCAGAGCGTAATAGCAAATGCAGTTTCATAGCTGGAACCTTTTTTACTTACAAATTGATACTCAATAAGATGTTTTAATAATTTTTCATATATAAAGCAATATTATGCCATTTGGTTCTTGGAAATCTCTGTAATAAACATTAGCGGTTCATTAAATCTCACTAAACACTTCTGTATTAGGTAAGAGTTATTTCATATTTTAAATAGATAAATGGGCACAGCATGCCTAAGTGACTTGTATAAGATAATACATCATGTCAGCTGCTTCTGTAGTAAGTAAGCAGGGCAGCAAGCCCTCTCTGCAAAAGAGAGGACACTAATAGATTTTCATAACAGGAACATATTCTCTTTCTTTAACCCCAAGCCCAAGGAGTGTGGAGTTTAACTGTGTTGGTTCCTTTTGACTAGTGCTTAGAGGACTATGTCACATACAGTAAATTACTGGAAGAAGAAATCTCCACCAAGGTAATAGGTGCCAAATAAAATATATTAGTCAATAATAAAAAAACCCCTATTAGAAAGTAAGTCCTTTTAATGTGATTTACAGTGGGCTGAAGTTACACAACAGTAAATGGAAGGAAAGAAAATTACTCCATGAGCGGTAAAGAGGACCACTATTTTTATGGTATATATTGGAAAATGAAGGAAAAACTATAAGTAGGTATTGGCCATCGCCTGTTAGCATTCATTCCCTGAGGAAATAGTCTGAAATTTGAAAGGGTAAACACCAATGAGGCAGGGAGATTTGTTTATTGTGGTCAAAGGCTCAAGTATACAGGCCATTTTCTGATTGCCTTACCCTGCTTTCGACAGCACTGTGTGATCAGAAGGATTTTTTGTGGAGTAAGTTACTGTCTGATGTGTATAAGAACATGGGGATTAAGGAGAGGAAGTGTGATCAATTAATAGTTCTCAACAGGACAAATTAACAGTGCCTAAGAGATGACTGCTGTTTGGGAGTTGCTGCTTGTATTGAAGGAGCTAAACTCAGTACAGCATGGTTGCTTGCTGGAGCACAAGACCACCATTAAGAAAACAGGGGTTATGTTGGCACCTGGGCTGATGGTGACTGTGATAATGCTGTCGTGTCTCAGTTTTCCCACCAGAGGAATGGGAAATGTTAGTAATCCCCTTGGTGAAGTGAAAGTGAAAAAAATTATGTAATGGGTAGATATCTTTATAGAAGGGAATCATGATTATTATTTTCAGGATCTATAATAAATCCAAACACAAAATGTTAATGTTGACAAAGGAGATTTCTACTGCTATGAAACAAAGGCTATTTGCACAATAGCTTAGAAACAGGAAATCTCCCAGAGGTGATGCTGATAAAGCATGTGCATAAGTACCATGTTTAGTTTAGCTTCAGGTCTGTGGCAGATCTTAGTCCCTTCATAAATTCNAAAAAAAAAAAAGAGAAGGCTGCTTTGAAAAAATTTGTCTAAACTCTGTTATATGGTTATATGTGGAGGCTGGAGGGTGGCAGGAGAAAAGGAAAGCAAAAACCTTGTCAGATTTAAACAGCCCACTCTGTGCTCTGGGAAAGGCAAGTTTCTTGCATTTTGAATTAGTGCCGTGCTACTTGAATAAGAAGATAGCATGGTCTGCTGCAAAGGAAGGCAGCACAAAATAAGTAATCTATATATTGAGCTGCTTTTCTCGTTTACGTGCTGTGTCATTTTATAGCGTAGCAAAGTACTGCTAGAGCTACATCTTTGTAATTAAGTGATTATTTTACACACATCTGCATTACAGCATCTGTATTATATTATATGACTGATGTCCTGACGGCTTGAATTTATATTAAAATATTGTAGTGTGAGATTGGTGTTAGTGTATTAGGGGTTTGGCAATAAAAATTGTTCTCATGCATGTTTCTCTTAAAATCTACTAAACCTAATCAGTTCATTTTTGAGAAGAGCTGTCACCTGGTACAGTGACACTAAAAAAAGTTTCCTATTGAAATATATGGATAATGAAATAATACTTAATCTGTGATTTGACGTTTTCTCCAGCTGTTGCCTTAGCTGAGTTTCGTACTACTCTTCATGAGCCAGTGGGACTTAGAAGGAACATGAAACAGTTGCCTCAACTGCTGAGCAAAGAGAATGCTCTAAGAGCCAGAGTCTGCTGCCAAGCTGAAGTCAAACAATTCTAGGATGGCAGAGTGCCAGCTCCTCTGGTCCATCAGGGATTGCCTGCATGGGATGGAAGAGGAACTGCAACCTGAGCTGAGTGTGGTAATGCAGGTCCTGGAGAACAGGCTGACAATGGCAGATGGCAGTTTTTTAAAGACACGTACTCATAGCTGATTTGGTGGAGCTCCATGCATCACAGCCTTCATCAAGAGAAATTCAGGATGGCAGTTGTGTCTGTCAGAGTCACTGAGGTTCTGAGGTCTCACTGGAGGTATTAAAGTCTGTTCCAGAAAGCTGCTTGCTTCATTCCTAGATCAGGGACTCCAGACACTGAGGTATTAAAAAATGTCCCTTCTTAACATTGATAACATCTTATTACAATATCATCAATAAATTCCCTTAGCAATCTCAGATAGCGCAGAAGCTCTTCAGAGGTTTCAAGTATTCTCTAAGCAACCTCCTTTTTCTACAGAAAGGATCTTGTACATGCCTTACAGTATTTGACTTCAGTCTGTAAATCTTTGACATTTGTACTGCTAAGGTACAGAAATATAAATTATAGTAAAAATAAATAATTCCCCTTTCCTTAAATGTCACTACCTTCTGTAGCATATGTCTGTTTGCCAAGGGTCTGAGCACTGTTCCTGATAGCATTTGAGATGTTTTTCAAATACCAGGTTGAACTGGCTGTATCAGTTCTTATGCCCCTTCTTTCGTACAAAAGGAAATCTCATTATCTATGCATAGAATAAGAGGCTATTATAAGTCACTCACGATTCTCAAGATATTTGCCATTGTAAGAACTTAAAGGTGTCATCACAATTTAAAGTGGCCAGCTTATGTTGGTTTGTTTTTCTCATATTTAGGCCACTTCTGCAATATGAGAGACAAATCCCAGAATAAAAGTGTAGTTACTGGACAGGCTTGGAGGTGGGATGAGATGTGATTTTGCCACAAGATCTCTGACTAATGTCACATAAATAAAGCTAAAACCTTCATCTCCCCTATATTAGACTTATGTCCTTACTTGAGCTTTTAGTCATGTTGGTGTCACGATTGTGTCTGTTTTGGCTAGAAAATTCATCCTGGATCTGATAAAGTTAAAATTGTGGTGAGTCCAGTGAAAGGTGCAGATTTAGTGGAATCTCTGTGGTTAAGAAAATTATGTCTTTCTCTAATATCAATACTATAGGGTATTATTTGGTCTGTGGAATCTTTGACTGCATGAATATGAGTTTATCCATTCTGAAAATGTATTAATGGATCTCATCTCACCAAAAGAAAAGCCAGTTCTCCTCTGTGACTGTTAGTAGTGAAATTTGCAGGCTACATTGTCATGTAAAAAGAGACTGGAGTGAGTGTATGAGAGCGAGAGTTGGCAACTGGTTTTCCCATCATCCCCAAGAGTAGCAAGGTGCAGGAAGTTCACTCATTAACTTCAAGAGAAGGTATCAAAAGTATGCAGAGGGTAGGTTACTGAAGTGGAAGAGGTTGTACCCATTAGGATGGTTTTGCTGTGAAACCGCAGGATGAATTAAAAAGTCTGACAAGCAAAGTGAGTACAATATCCAAAGTATTTTTAGACCAAAAGTGTCTTGGGAAACCAATTTTGAAAAGTGGAATAATCTGCCTCCTAGAAAGTTCAATTAAAGTCATAACATTTAGCATCATGAACTACATATTCCCTATAGTTCAAATTTCATATATTGCACCAATTTGCAAAGTTGTGTCTCCTGATACAGTGGGAAAACAATATGCAAAATGTTTTATGATTGTGAAGGAAGCTTGAGATGATATTAAAATAACATGTAAATGGAGTGAAAGAGATTGTTGCCATGTGATTTTTTTAGCTAGTCACAAATCCCAGTAGAGGAGGCAGAACTGAATACCAAAGTGCCATTTAATTTCATGGAAGCATTTGCTTCAACTTTTCTTGATGATTTCTTATTACTGTATACATTTCCTGATCCCAAAAGAGTGGAGGGTTAGTTTTGTGGATAAATCTGCTAACCCAACTTGAGAAATGGGAAATTGATATCTACCTCTATTTCAAATTCATTTTTCTTGCCTTGAGAAGACATACAGAATTGACATCTGTAGTAATATCTGGTTAGGTAGAATCATAAGAGATTATGAGACGACAACATTGTAGATTTAGGTGTGACAAGCTCTTTTCCAGAACCGCTTCAAACCCAAGACAAAATGTTTTGTTTTCTTGGTATTTTTACATGTGCCCAAACAAGGATAACAAACAGGACAGCAAGTCAGCAGGCAGAGTTGCCTGTATATCTCCAGCTGGGAAGGACCTTTTGGAAAACCCAGAGGAGCCATAAGCTTTTATTCAACAGTGAAGAGAGTGAGTCTGTATGTCTGTAATTCATTTGTCTGCCCAGGGTGCAAAGTCACTGTTAATATGACTCAGTAATTCTGAAGAAAAGTCAGGATGGAGCACAGGAACGTGGGGAGTACTGGGGAAGTTTGAGATGTTGCAGAGCAGATAAGGAATGAAATGAAATAAAATAAATCATGTGGTAGGGAAATTGCTTTAGTTTTGCCATTGATGGAATAAAGAATTTATATCTGGCATATCCAATACATTGCACAAAGCATGTATTGTAAAACTTGCTGTCTCCAACAGCTAATTGATGTGAAAATTACACCTGGAATTTGTCGAGCACTACTGCCTTGGTTTTGATATAGGGCTACTAATTTTCATGTATCTGAGGAAGCAAATGAATACAGAGAAGACATTTAGGCAACTAAAGAATGGTAAAACAATGGGACCATCAGGACAATTTGGAGTTTAGTCTGGCTGTTCTCAAAAGCACTGTGAGGACTGTGGGCCAGATCTTCATCTGCTTGAAAATGAATCAAAGAGGTTATGCAAGCTGATTATCAGCAAAGCATCTAACTTGCCCTTCATTGCTTATCTGACCTGAAGCCACAAAGTGACTGTATAAACACATGTGACAAAGTATAATATTTGCAAATAACACTTGGGAGTTCTGTGTTGGTAATTTTGGCAATTTATTGACTGCTGTTACAAAGAAAACCCAGCAACCACCCTCACCTCCAGCTTTGATATACTCCTTTCATCTTCAGATAGAAGAAAGTGAGATAGAGCAAGTGTTTATACATTGCTGGCATTTGCCATTATAAATGATAAAAGGAGGACTGAAAAATATCGTTGTACGTTATTGGAGCTGGTGCCAATGTTTGGCCAGATGAGAAACTGGCTGGCAACTCTTGACAAGGAGGAATCAAATTCCTTTGGAATATTACTGTCAGAGGGTGTCCAGTCTAAGCATTTCCATCCATTTTGTTCTGTGCTGCTTTAGCTTTTACATTGCTGCTCTGTGTCACACAAGTCTGTTGTTTTTTCTTGGATCTTACACGCTAAAAAGTAGTCTTTATGAGGTTTCACACTGTATAATTAGGCTGGTTACCTCAGTCTTCTCATTGCCAAGTCTGGCATAAACCTTGTGGTTGTCATTGCCAGCAGTACAAAATTAGATAGTTTGCACCTGAAAATACAGCAGGATCACAGAAAGTATGAAGGTGCAACTGGTATGTGATGCATGTAGTAGTAATCCAAATGATATGTTGATGTACAGATGCAAGATGGAACTGGAAGGAAATAGAACTCCATGGCAAAAATTGGTCTTTAACTGCCCTGTGTTATGCTACGAAAAATCCAGCCTCACAGCCAAATTGGATACAATTCAGAGATAGTTTAAGTGAGCCAACTCTGTGTTGGTGCTGGCTGAGAAAACTATTGAAGTATTATCTGTATCAGCAGTATAGCAAGAACAAAAAAAACAAAACAAAACAAAAAAATTTTGCATTTGCAATCTGTGCTAGCCTTAGTGGTGCATGACAACATTGCCTTATGGCAAAAAAACATAGAAAACACAATGAAATAGTATAACCTTAGAATGATTAACTTTCAAAGTAAAGGAACATCCTTTTAAGTATGCCAAAGCACATTTTTCCGAGGGAATTGAAGGGATCAATATTGTTCCTTTGAAAACCTTTTCATTGCAGAGGGAAGAAAAATTAACTATAGATGGGTTTGAATTCACCATTGGTGTAGTTGAAGGTAGGTTGAATCTTACAGCTGTATTCTCAATTCTGGAACAGCAAAAATGGTTATAAGTAAGCTGTTACTGTATTAGAGGTACGCAACTGGGAAGACTGGAGTATTTTGAAGCTGTAGACAATGCAGGCTGTAGATAATGGGCCTTATTATAGGTCTTCTGCTGATTCTCAGATTTGCTTGCCATCACAAAGATATTTCTATTGAAAGAGAAAAGCATTCTAAATGGCATTTTAAGAACATTATGACACTTAACATTCATGAACATGTTGTGAGGATTATGTATGTTTTCAAATTCCCTTTGAAAAAAAAATCTACATGTGAATTGCTAAGAAATATAATTCACTTTAACTGAATTGTAGACTACCATGATATATTGAGCATTTACAATGACCTTCAGTAGAAAAATACATAAAATATTTTTAAAATCTATTTACTTTCAAGTTCCATTTGTTTAAGAAATATTGGATATATTGTATTTTCATTTCTAACAAAATTCAGATGTGATATTTTGCTACACTTAGAAAGGAATTAAAAATTTCAGGCAAGTATACCAGACCTCTGAGAATTCCTGATATAAATTCATGAATTAAGATGACAAGGGATTAAGTAGGTTATCCAGATTAGGTTTGTAATACAAAGCCATTTCATTAATATAAAATCTTCTTTCAACTCTAAAATGATTTACTAACATGTTTGCATGGCAAAGCTGCTGATTCTTTCTCAGTCAGTCTGTTTTAGCAATCACCACATGTTGTAAAAGCTTGGGTGAAGGGCAGGTCAGTTAAACATAGAAGATCTAACAGGTAGGAGCATTAATAATGGAACTCTTGCAGTACTACCCACAAAACTGGAATGTTTTGTGGTGCTGTCCTTCCCCATCCACTGACCCATCCTGCGCATTGTAGACACTTCAGAGCGTCCCACCAGAATGAACTTCACATCTGGATGGAGAGGGAAGGCACTTGAGTTTCATCTGAATTTCTACTAGCAGTGGTGTGAGGGCACACACCACTGGGTAGTTATTTTCCAGTCTCTAGAGGACAGTGACATACACACATATTCTCCAGGAGGGCTTATATCACAGGCATGCTAGTGTAATTCCCATTGACAGAGCAGAATATGTGCTTTAAAGGAGTCTATATAGCACATTGAGGTTGTGCTAAGAATGAAAATGATTGTTGTTAATTTTCTATTGTTTAGCTTTAAAATTTTTATTTTACCTGCCTTGCATTCTGCAGGTTTAGGGACAGCAATGTTGCATTATGTATTACCACAAAATACCACAAAATAAATTTGCAATGCAAGCACATAAGACCAATTTTCAAACCAGATGGAAACAGGGATAAGCAGTTCTCTCCCAGTGACCCCTATCTTAAAGGCAGGTTGTTTTGTCATACCTAAACAATCCTTTCCACCTCCCACTTATGTCCCAAAAATGACAAAACCTCAAAGCTCAGTGAGTGGCTTTCTTCCATTCTTATTTTGTAGCAGCCTGTCTGACCATGCTGGAGTGTTCTTCATTTCAAACTGCTCCAGAGGTGAAAGCATTCTAAAGTGGCATTTATAGAAGTCTTTTTAAAATTACCATTTGGTGTATCTACAGTACATAGCAACTGCAGTAAATTCTGACAACCACTTGCAGGCATTATACATAACTACTTGAAATCAGTTCTCATTGCCATATGTTCTCTCAACAAGAGGAACTGAGATGACTAAGGTGGATGCTACAATATGCATAGAGCTGCTTACTGCTTGGAACTCTGCACAGTTTACTAGGTTACTTTAGCTGTTATCTGAGAAGTACCAGAGTTGCCAGGAGCTGATATAAATGTTTTCACTCCTATTACATACTGCCTTTATGGTAGATTGGATTCCAACATTAATAAAACATGGTATCTAAGTGCAAGAATTAATTCAGTGCAAGAGCTATTTGAAGATGTCAGGCAATTAGTCACCTTTCTCTTGAGCTGAAAAGATTCAACTCAATTTCCTATTGATAGATTGCTGCCAGGAATGCCAAATCAATAACGTGAAGCATTATGGGATTATAACAAAAGGCACACTGCTTAATAAACACAAGCATCATTGTGGGTTTTGTTATAATCCCCCTCTGTGGACTTGGTCTTCTGAGATGTGACATCCTGTTTGTATGCAACCAAAGACAGAATAGCCTGTGCTGACTGACAGCACAGATGGTTGCTCCTTCAGATTGCTCAGCTAGAGAGAAAAGAATTGATTCAGATCACCCGGAAACAACCTCACGTTTCCTGTGCACTTCAGTTAGTTTAAGAGCTATAAAAAACTGGACATTTAAACTGGGCATGAAGCAAATGTTAGAACTCTCATTACTTATTTCTGGCATGATAGTATCCAGGCATCCAACCAAACTGGAAGACAGAATCACCCTGCCCCAAAGAGTGCACTGAGGCTTTATACCACTAGCCTTCACCTAAAGATTGTCAAAATCAATCCAATTTAATTAACTAGTCTGTGTCTAACATAATATAATGCTGGATGTAACAATGTCCTGAAGCCCCATGTATATTATTATGTATATTCCAAAGAGTTCATTTGTTGGCTGATGTCCAGTATTGTCCTTTCAGAGGAAGTTCCACACCATGGATAGGAACAGCAAAACCTGCTGAAACCATAAGATTCTTTGGATCAGGTTTTCCTTGTTGTTCATGATTATTTGTAGCACTTCAGTTTCTGTAATTGTTTGTTTTTATAACCTAAATTTCAAGTTTATATAAAAAGGATGGTAGGTGTGAGGGTAGTGATTCTGAAATCTAAATAACAGAGAAAAAGAAAAATATTTCTAGTTTTTCTAGCAAGCACATGAAAAGGAAAATCCAAAAAACATTTCATGAGCCACTGTTCTCCGTTTCCTGTCAACTAAAAAAAAGACACAGTTTCTGTCTTACATGTGATTACATTGAAATAGGAGTAACACTGGGACATGAAGAGTGCCTAAGAGAGTGCCTAATTCTTATTTTTTCCAAGAGGAAGGCTGGTTCCATGTTAGGGGCCATATGTAACCCTAGTTCTAGGCTTGGCTCTGCAACAGATTTCCTAAATTACTGTGGGCTATTCAGCTAATTCTTTAAGCATGAACTGCCCACCAGTAAAACCAAAATTATTACATTTCTGCACTTCAACAGAGGGTTATGAGGATGATTATGTTAAAATTGGAAATGTAAGTATGTCTAGGCAGATAACTATGATTATCAACCACAGCTGAGGTGGCTTGGAGGTTATACAGTGCACCCAAATACAGTTGGTACAGACGGTATCCCAGCCATAGGTATGCAGGGACAAGTCAGCAGAATATACTTAGGAAAGGTGGCAAAAGTTCTGAAATACTATATGTAATTTGGGCAAAATTTGAGATATGATCCCTTTTAGCTTTACATCTCAGTATATAAGTCTATTTGCAGTATCTGTTTAAAAATCATATTTCACCCCAGGTGTCAGGGCACTGACTGCACTAATATAGGTCTTAATTGTCCTGACCAGACTCACCTGGGCCTTCCACCCACACCCTCTGCCTATGGGCCAGGAGCCCCATTTAAGCTCAGGCCCAAGTCTTTTGTCTTTGTGTAAGCTATGTTGTAGATCTGTCTGTCCACAGGTTTGTCTGCACTTTTGTTTCTTAGCTAGAACTTAGAGCTAGTTTGTAGTTTTATCTTTAGTTTCATCTGGCCCAATCTCCTACTGCTTCTTGTTGGACTCCCTGGATGGGCTTTGGACATGATTCATTGTCTTGCCTTGTGTGGAGCTGTTGAGGGGCTGTGTTATCCATTCCTGGTTCTACATGTTCTGCTCAGATCTTGTGGGACTGCACCCTGCTGGTGAGGATGTTTCTTGTGTTATGACCTTTCATGGCTCCTGGATTTTCCTCTTGTAAAAACCCTGTTCTTGCTGCTCACTGACACCAGATCTGGTGTAATACATATATATAGCGTAACTCTATTAAATGAATCAACTCATGTCATATGTAATCAAGTCAATTGAGTTATTCTAGATCTGTGTGAAGATCCAGCTTTGTATCTTAAATTATATGTCAGTTTAAAATCTTGATGTGGCTAGTGTTTACTTCAGAGAATGCTGTCAAGCATGCCATATTGGAATCTTTCCTACCATACTGCAGTAAAACAGCTGTTATCTTATGACATGAGTGTTACAAAGGTGCTTAGTGATGTATGTGCATAACCCCATTAGCACTAATGGGAGTTAATGGGTATAGCCTACTAGAAGAGGCTATTTCTCTAAGTGTCAGAGACTAATAAAAAGGACATTTCAATTTGGATGTCCAGCCTTCAATTTAGGCAGCAAGCACTACAGATGAATCTTTTGACAGCTACAGTGCCATAATTAACTTCAGGCTCAAATGGAATTGTTTATGCTATTTCAACAGCTTAGCCACATGATTTAAGACCTTCCCTTCTGTGATTTTAGGGGAAAAATATTCTTTTGCATTTAGAAGTTTTGTTTTGTTCATCTACTGTATTACAGAGTTATATATGTATCAACTTAAAGGCTTGATTCTCTTAACTCATATATATACATTAATTCTTGATTTATTTTTTTAACAAAATATTTTAATTATGATATCTAGGTTAGTTTTCTTGCCCCTTGGTAGAACAAGCTGGATTCAGTTCATGACAATGTCAATGCTGTGCATAATCAACAGATTTGTTAACCAAATGCAGTGGCTGCTGAAAGCAATGCTCAGCCACTGAGAGCTCTAAGGGCTGTAAGAAGACCCAAATTATTTGATGGCAGTAAAGCTAGACAGATGTTTCTGAGGACAAGAATTGATTTGCATAAACTTGACTTTCAGATGCCAAAGTATAGAGCTAGTACTTTCAATCAAACCAAACTGAAAGCTGCTGGTGGGTGCCAAAGATGGCAAGGCAATGTAACAAACTCACAGGAGATCCTGAAAAGTCAGGTGTTCATCCCCACTGTCATACTGTATGCCAAAGAGAATCAGGATAATGTTCATCCTTAGAACACAAATCTACCAAATCAATATTCAACACTACCACTTACCAGACCTGTCCATTCAGCTTAACAGAGGAGCAACCATTAATTCATGAAATCTCTTTGAACTTCCTCTTGGTCACTGTTGTCTGTTTACTCTGTGGCATACTTAAGAGTCTTAGGTCCATGTGTATGCATCCTGCCTGTATCCTTACTGCAAGGCATGATGTGTCCTGCATCCTGGTTCCAGAGTTTTGCTATTGGAATCTTAACAGAGTATACCATAGCCTTCTCTCTGTCTGCATGCATGGCTTCCCTTTCAAAGGAGTCCAGGGCAAGGAGAAAGGTAGCATGCATCTGGATCTCAGGTTCTGTATAATCCAACTGAAAAACTGATTTAGTGCTTGAGAGTTTTACACTGAAATATTTCTCAGGTATTTTTTTTTAAATTCCTGAGCAGTCCTCTTAAATTATATTGCTTCATCAGAAAAAAAAATAATGAAGATTTATTAACAGCCAAAGAGGATTGCATATATCTTATTTAATTCTCACTCATGTTTGTCTGACCTTTGCTGATTTTGTTTACCTAACAGACTTCTGTGAAATGCCAGTTCTTACAGTTAATGCCATTTGTATTAGCCATTCAGCTGATGAGAGTGCTTGGTGTGTGATTGTCTTGTTGAATCACAGCCATTCAGACAACAGAAACATAATTTTTCCAAACTGGATATGTGGCCTGAAGTAGCTAGTAAATTTTGTGATGCACATGGATTTGATTATTTTAGCATTCATGATAATTTTTAATCACTTTGATTATGATTATTTTAGCACTTGTGACACTCATTTTTCAGTAAAACATATCAGGGTAACTGTTCTAAGGTTCTAAATGCGGCCATTTTTATAAGAGACAGAACAGCTCTTGGAATATCAGTTCTACCTTTGCAATTCCCACTCAGGATTTTGGACAGCCCCTAGACTTATAGGCGGTTACCTTAGGAGAATAGTTGTTGAGATCTTTGTTCGTTGTGTCCAGCTATGAGTGTGTCCCTGATACCCTTATGCTGAGTAGTGCTATGATCTCTGGATAGTTCTGATGAATATCAGTGGGGCTTCTGGAGGAGTAAGACATTATTTATATTACAGTGGCAGAGTAATCAGGCTTGCAGAAAGTTAATCAATCAGCATTACAATTTATGTGGAGAACTGCCTTAGTTAAACAGCTTTCTCTCAAACATTTCTGTTTAATTTTTACTTTTTTTTAATGCAGAATGCCTGTGCTTTGCAGGCAGATGCCTTGTATCTGTTATTTTGATGGTAGTACTTACTTGAATGAATGTTTGACTCTGAGGTGGTGTTCATGAAATTGATAGTTATATAGGGAGACTTGGCTTCAGTTAACTTTTACTTGTTCTCAGCTGATGGCCATTTCAATGAATATGTTAGGGGCTAAAGTTTTTCTCAGCAAGAATAACGTGGATATAATCTAATCCTTAAAGGTTTTTCTATGTCTGATGTATTTGAACACAGATTTCCAATTATGATATCAGATATATAGAGATAGAGCAGTAGGTTATGTAAATCAGTGTAGCTCTGTTAATTATGGATGGAATGGAATTTTATTTTAAATTAGCACCACATTTTGTACTGGAGAGTGAATCCAGCTGCAAGAAGTCAAATTCAATCAAGCAATAGTGATGCTGTTTCTTCAGTCTAAAAAAAATAATAAAATCTAAATTCAGCTGTAGCTGAACATGATGGCATGTATTATAAAGGCATTGTGCCTTTCATTACTCTCTATTAATATATATGCAGAAATCAATCAACTTAAACATGATTTACTGTTGTTTTTAGAACAAGCAGTTAAAGGTCTCTCTTCTTCTGGTAAGTAATGTAAATGAGCAGAATATTAAATCCTACACTATATCCATTAGGAAATCAAGCAGTTAAACAAGTATGAGTGGTTTAATCCTCAGAGCAGTTTAAAAGCTTTTCCATTATGTTATTAACTACACATTAGCAAAGAATAATGCTTAATGAAAAAAGCCTTCAGTATCCCAAAATACACAAATCTGTGTAACATAAAAATGTTGGCCTGGTTTCAAAATATTATTGAGTGATAGCTGCATTACAAAATTTATATAGGACCTCATTAATGAAACAGTCAGAAGCTATGAGATCTTTTATGACATGAGGTTGGCAAGGTGGAAGGAACAGCTAATTGTGACCAAATAATGCCAGGTAACTTCAGTAATGCTGGTTTTGGGGGGTTGTGTTTTTGGGTGGGTTTCTTGTTGTTTTGTTTTTTTTAAAAAAGATCCATGCTGTGATTTTTTTTTTTTTTTTTAATGCACCCTTATACATACATCTCCATTAAAAGACCACTCTACTTACTGCTGTAGGAGAAGGCTTGGTTGCAGTTCTCTGAAAAGAACTTCAGTAGAAACTTGAACCAGATTTCCCCCTGTGTTGTGGGCATATGTTCTGCTAAGTCTGTTCATTGTAGAATGAGATTTTCCAGACCACCTAAACAAGTAGCCTACCTTTTATTATCCCCAGCAGCAAATGTGTATGGGATGACTCCAGAGGAAAAAAAGCATTTTAGAAATAGCCTTCTTCTCAATTAAGTTTTCCAGAACGCATCTTTTTAGAGATGGTAAAAGTTGAAGTTGTGTAAAAACAATGATTCTTTATTGCTATGTAAGGCTCAACCCATCATCCACTTGTAACAGGAATGCAGTAGTATGTATTACATCTATTCTCTGAAATTTTTTTTTTTTTCAAAAAAGGAAAACTTCAAAATTTTCCTTATAGACCTGATGAGCTTTGAAATGTAATATTCTGGGAAAAGAGAGAATTTTATATTTCTCTCCCTCATTACATGTGTTGGTTAAAATAATGGTTGATACTTTATACTTTTGGAAAGATTGGATTCAATGCAATAGTCTTATTAGGAAGAAATACTAACTTTTTCTTCAGGAAAAATTAGCAACAAAATGTCAAATTGTGTGCACACCCATCCATATGCATACACGTGCTGTATTATATATATCTCGATCTGGCGTGCATGGCCACTAATAAATTAGTCACATATAATAGTGGAGGTTGAAAGGGACCTCTGGAGGTTGTCTAGTCCAACTTCCCTGCTCAAAACAGTTGACAAGGTTCTGAACCACCTGCTCCAGTTGGGTTTTGAATATCTCCAAGGAAGGAGACTGCAAGCTCTTTGAGCAATCTATTTGAGTGTTTGATCACACTTATCGTAGAAAAGGTTTTTTTCTGTTTAAATGGCATTTCCTGTATTTCAGTTTGCCCATTGCCTCTTTTCACTGGACACCACTGAGAGGAGCCTGGCTCTGATTTCTTTACAGTCTTCCATCATGTGTTTATACACATGGAAAAGATCCGCCCAAACGCATTTCCTGTAAGGCTATGAATGTTGAACAGGTAATGAACAGGTAATTGAACAGGTAATGTTGAACAGGCCAAATTCGGGCACTTGCACAAGTCACAGCAGGATCAATTTTTCTATCCATGAAAAGCAGACTGGTTGCTCAGCTTTTTGCAAAGAATGGAGCTTGGGGAGGTGCATGTATTGCCTAATTACTGGTTTAGCTCTTGGAAACACAGCAATACCTCTTATACTGAGAAAATGGTAATTTGCTGTTGGCCTATAGCGATATATAATGAACATTATATTCTTGGTTCATCTGAGCAGTATGTAACCCAGGAAGTGGGGAGCCCCAGACTGATTCTGTTGATAGAGTGGAAGCTTACCATCTGTAGATCTCAAATGAGGGAATGAATCAACTTAAGCATACCTTTATATTTTTTCCATAAGCATATCTTTATAATCTTTTTCCTCATAAGCATACTTGTTGCTGGGCTTTCTCTAGTCTATTTCTTACAAGACATTTGTAATTAGTGGTTGAAATAGGCATGTTAGGTAAAAAAAAAAAAAGAGGGGGGTAGTCTCAAAATGGAAAGAAAACACTTTTGTACCTGTATACCTACCTCTCCTACTCCTAGAGGAAATGGTACTCACAAAAAGAGTATGTGAAAAGAGTGAATGCTTCAGTTATCCTGCTTTTTGAATTGTTCACTGGTGTAGTTTGGTGTTTTCATGCCTGGCTCTCCTGATTTCCTTATTCCCCAGTTTGAAAATGTTGGAGTAAAAAGCAATTTTTACAGAAGATGACATCCTTATGCATAAAAATGCTTTATTCTCTGCTTAATTAGAAGAATGTAGTTAGATCCTTTACCCTTCAGAAGAAGAAAGTGCAATTAGTGTCACAGTGCAGTGGGCACTCAGCTATTGTGCAGGACAAGCTCTGCAAGCTCCACATATGCCTTTCAACTGTGGTGCCTTTCTGGTTGCCCTTGTCTTTTTGTCTCTTAAATATTACATTTGTGTCCAATTTCACTCATTGATTTCTATGGTGTTTAGTGTTGTACAGATAGGTCATGTTCTTAGGTCACTGAATCCAACAGGAGTTTTGCTGCTGGCTCAACAAGCTTTGGTCTGTATTAAAAGTCCATGTTAAACAGTGTTATAAATCTGTCTAAATAATACACCTGACAAGCGCTTAAAGGCTTCCTTTGGCACAAGTAAAAATAGTATTTTGTACTGATTAAATAATATATTTAAAAAATTAAGGTCACAGAAAATACATCTGGGGTATTTTTCTTCTTTCCGCTTGTTAAACTACGCAGTTCTCTCCTGATATGTATATTTTTTCAAGGTAAGTTCTTTCACAAAATGAAGTTACCACCCCGACAATCTTATTTTGAAAAGTTGTTGTTTGATTTTTGTGCTCATATAAGTGACATATCTATCACCAAGGGGCCTTTCTGCACCTCATTCATCAATCTTAATCCTCCACCTACTTCCCATTCTGATAGCTGGCGAGAGAAACTAGTGTTTAATATTAAAAATATCATCCCTGTGCAGAAATGTTTGAATGTACTCCTAGACATGTCCTTTTTTTTTTCCTGCAGAATTAGGGCATGAAAAAGGATAATGAATGTTAAGCAAAGTTAAAAACAGATTTAGAGAGAATTAAAAGACAGAAATGTAAGATTAGGTTGAACTCACACTTAGAGGGATTAAGAGACTTTTATTTGTCCTTTGATCTCATTTGTGTTGCTGTAAAGATCTTTAGGGTCAATGCTATGGAGGATTATCACTGTTCTAAATTATTGTTCGGATTTGCAGTAATGGATTACATGCAGCAAAATGGTCTACCGTGGAAATTGCAAAGATACCCTACTCATTTCAGCCTCCCATTTTAAACTGAGGCTGCAAATCCAAGCAAATGCTCTCCACTTAATTAGCCTGGAAGAGAAAGCTACCACAGTATGTGAACAGAAGTAATTGTTTCTGCTTAGCTTACACTGTGGGTGAAAACTATGAGAAGTCATCTGGTTTCATTGCATGTGGATAGAATATAATCCAAGGTTTATAGTGGAGGAGTAAAACTTCTGGATAAACACAACCAGTGTACCTGGCTCCCTTTTATGACTGTTGCCCTGGTGAATTTCACCTGTGAGAGGTGGAAGAACGTCAGTGTGTTTCTCACAGGAAAAAAGCTGACGGGGGCTGTGTCCCGACCTACTGTGAGTTGGCACAATGTCTCTAAATGGAATCACTTAAACCAGCTTTCCATCTGGCCCAGCTTTGGCCAGAGATTACTATAGAGATACTCTATTATTTACAGAATTGACTTCTAGGCACATAGGACAACTGAGTATAGAAAGAAGTCATCTTTTTCAGTCTTCTATCACTGTGCTGATTTCCTCCCCTTTCTTATTTTTTTTAAAGGTGTTCTACCAAAATTTTCCTCATCTTTGCATGCACAGGCATTTAACTGCAGTATGTAGTACTAATTATCTAGCCTTTACCTCCTTTTTATGATTGTTTTCTCACATTTTTTAATCATAGCTCAGAAAAACATGTGATATTATCTAGCCACTGAATAGGCTTATTTAATGGTATACATTTTACATTTTGAGGCCATGAAGCCATAAATTTAAATCCTTGGCAGCATCAACTTGCCCTTCATCTTTCAGAGGTAGAGAAATTGAATTCCATGCAGTTTAGCGTACAAGTCGTTTGGATGAGACCTTATTAAGCTAAGGTCCTGCTGGTTTTGTATAGATATTACAGATTCCATAACACTTTCCTTCAAGGTAGAGGTTTGCTTTAGAGCCCTCAGTCAAATATTCAGTCCTTGTCATACAGAGTACCATGTCAAATGGTTATTTTCCTTTCACCCTAAAAGGGGTGTAATTTATAATGCCTGAATAACGATGTGGGTTTCTTTAGAGGAAAGCTCCTATAACTCTATCATCCCTGCAAAGACTTAGTGACCTGCTTAATTTTATATACATTTCCAGAACTCTCAAAGTGAGTAGTCCCACTGATTTCTGGATGAAAAACTCATGTTCTCGCTGAACCATTGCAAATAATTAAAATTAGTAGTGGCTGTGGTTGCAGTAGCAATATGTAACTAAATTGCAGTAAAATACAGGAAGGTGCACTGACAGAAGGAAAACTGTATGAGAGTATTCCTCTGATTCTGTAAGTACAGGTTAGACCAACAGGAACTAAAATTGCTAAGTGAAAACAAAGGCGACATCAGGTTGGCAGGCTCAGTGCTTGCAACTGGGAGCAGGCACACTCCGTGGGATTATTTGACAATAGCTAAGACTTGTAATTCTGTTGGCAGGATTGTGATGACTCAGTGTAGCCTAAAAGGTGTCATAGATTTTAAAGGGGTTGGAATATGCCATGTAGAAAAAAATTAGACAGCTATTCCTAAAATGTTTAGATAATACCTGTGCATGGTAACAGTAACCAACTATATAGTGTTGCTTTATCTACAAAAAAACCTGAAATAGGATATACTCTGAACAGCTAGTTGGGGCTTTGATACCTGTTATTTGAATTAAGATAAGCAGATGTAATGTCTACTGATCATCTCATGAGTCAACAGGAATAAAAGGATCTCTGCAACTCATCCTGGGTGCTTAGCACATTTGGGGAAAGATAGGATATTTCTAATCAGTTTAATGTAATGCACAACATTGTCCTCTGGTTTTAATACAAGTGAAACTGTATTTTATATGAGAGCCACAAAGGGATAGGGATGACTAAAATTATTGCCAGTCTTTGCAGTAGGTAATCAATTTTATTCTTTGAGCATAGTGATATGTTTATGAAAATATGTATTTTTTTAAATGTCATGAAAAGTTTTATAAAATAAACTATAACCTGTAGAGGTCAGTCCGTCTGTACTCATTGTCACTGTATACGTGGGGTTTTATTCCTTTATAGAAACACACAGGCCAGATCACACTGTAGCCCAGCTGAACTAGTGTCACTGAAATCAGTGAATCCCTTTCCCTCTGTAAAGAATACTCCTGAGAATTAGCTATGGTAAGATCAGAGTTTGCTCTCTTGTTCTTCCAAATTATTCTGAATATCCATGTAAGGATATTTTTTTAGTAAAAGATTCTGGATGAAATGAATTAAAATTCCTACCTCATCCATGTGCTATTTAAAATAATTTTGATTTAAAAGCGGCAACTGATTGGATCCTGCTAGATTTCTCTAAGCAATCAGCTTTACATTTTGTCATAGTGTCTTTTTCCCCTCCCTTAAATCAAGGACAGCCAGTGAGTGTGCAGGTCAGTCACTGTCTCTTAACAGCTGTATGCTTAATGATTGCAGTGTATAAAATTCATATTACAAAGAAATGCATAGAACAGATTGGCATAATCCAACTTTGAAAGGAGCTCAGAATTTTCAGATAATATGGTATTTTTCTGGACACTAAGTTTGTCAAGTTAATATTTTGAAGTATCTCAGGGAGTTGAAAGCTAATTAGACAATGTGCTGAGAAAATACTGATCACCTGTCAGCATTCTCTGACCTTGGTCTCTGGCTGAATTACTCAAAACATTCAAAAGCTTATAGGTAGACATGTGATTTCTTTTTTTCTTCAAACATTTAAATTAAGAAGCAGTATATGGACAATCCATTCTGTCTGGATCATTACTGGAGACTGAACTCAAGATTTCTGCTTTCGACTTCAAGGTCCCTCCTAACCGTACTGCAAGAATATAGCTGCTAGCTGAAACACTGAAAATGTTTAAACTGGAACATAAATGTGAATGTAAGGGTGGTGGCAGGATGGGAACTACAAGCCTTCTGAATATTATAGGTATTCATGTATGGTCACATATGGGGCTGGCTAATATCTGTTCAGCTGTTAGCATAATGTGAATTACATCTATTTGCATTTTCTTTCCTGTCAAATTATAGGACTAGCTTGTAACAGTTATCTTGCCATTTTACATATAGAAGAGTAAAATGGGTTGAAAAATTACCAAACTAACCCAGAGGACAAAGTTAATGGTGCCTAGCCTTTATGAATGGGAGTTACAGACTATCAAAGTTAAGCAAAAACTGCCTTATGGTAACATCATGTAGCTCTGTTGCAGGGCAGTATAGTACAAGCTTTCTTTGATCTTACCAGCACCAGACAAATTCCATTACATTTCCCTTTTGTGTTTCCAGACCATCCTTTCATAACAAACCAAACCAGGAAAGCAGTGTTGTTCATAATTCCAGCTTGCTCAAAGGCTTGTTCCACTAACTTCAATTACCAGGAGATGTTGATATGCTGCTGTTTCTAAGCCAGTTTTTAGGGATGACTTGGAAACTCAGCCTCAAAATACTTAATTTATTGTTTATCTTCTGTTTGTTAAAAAAAGAGAATAATCTAACCAACACAGGCACATGACATAATAAACATGCTAGACTTATAAAAAGGTCATTAAGCTTTTCCTGCCCTTTAAAGGCTTTAATGTTTTAAGTGTTTGCCTGTCTCCTTGACTGTTACTCAGGAAAGTGCCAAGCCTAATGAAGAGCTTACTGAAGATTTTAAGTCCTCCCCTCCAGGTTGCTGTCAAATCACCTACTCCAGTATCAGGGAAGCTGCTAAAAAACCCAAACATGCTAAGGTAACAATTGCAGCATTGAAAGAAAATGGTCAGGATTTTATTAATTCTGACAATTTTAGCAGATGGACTGGAGATTTAGGCAGTCTCCTGCCAAATATTTTTTCCCTCCCATTTCTCTGTTATAAATCAGCTGCTTAGGAATTTTTTCAATTTAAACCACAAAATTCCACTGGAGATCTTATTGTGTCCTCAATATATCAAGTATGATAGATCTCCAACTGAGCACCTCTTAATTATACCATAATATAAAAAGCAATTGTTCAGTGTCTATCCAGGAAAACATTACTTGCAAATTTATCCTGATAGGTTTATAGAACAGTCTTCTAGGAATCAAATCTTTACCCATATCTAATGCTTGCAACATGGGCATAAATGCAATGAAGTGCATTTTCTCAAAGACGGGGGCAATAAATATTTTCCTAAAGAGGAGCTTGTATTTGAGAAACTTTCTTCTGCTGCTTGAAGAGATAATTTATTGTTAATGTCAAGTTCTACCAGGGAGATAGAGAGGTCTTTCAAAGGTGAGGGTTCACTGAATTCAAGGTACTGTTTATTTGTTTGGAAGATTTTTTTAAAAAAACAGTTTTGTAAGTGTTTTTAAAAATAAACCAGCTACATTTTCTATTTCTAGTGGTTTCTATTGCTCATACAATTGGTCCCTCTTTTTCCATTACTTTAACAACAATAATTGAGAAAAATACTTCATTCTGCCACCTGTTGTTGCCAAGATTTGTGGCAAATGATTGAGGGAAGCGGAAGGAGTTACTAAGAAATAAGTGATTCAGCTGATTTTTCTTTCTCATATTTAACCCATGTTGCACTGGTAGAGCAGGTGACATTTTTGTGCTTATTTTTATTCCTCAGTTTTTCAGGAAGGGGTTTTTCACTGTTAGCTGAGAGACAGGTGCCCTCTTTCTCACATTTAGAACATCTCCAAGGGAAACTATTTAAAGAAACAAACTGGAAGAATGGGGAAAGGTGAGATGACATTAAACATGAATTTGAATGATGGCTACTTGCTTTATTTCTAGGCTGTTATATCATGTTTGACACCATTCACACACCAGAAATAGGAATAAATAGCATGTATTATAGTAAGAAATATAGATTTTTAAATATTATTTTTGTTATACTTGCAGGTTCAAATTGGGAGCCTAATTCCAAAAGTCTTTCCCTTTTGTGCAAAAAACCTAGGTTTTGAGGAAAATACGGGTAGTACTTTTCTAAAGGGGACCCGAAGGACAAAGGAATAACTTATTTTAGATTTCTTTCATGCGTTCACTAAAATATTACCTTAAACTGCTTTTGCCCACAGTGTGGTAGATAATTAGATGTAGTAGAAGTATCCAAAACATGAAGTCATTATTGAATTCAGGGTCAGCGGTGCCCCTTTGACTAGTAATGAACTGCCTTTTCTGAGTACATTGGCTTTTGCAGCTTCTTCATTTAAAAATGTGCAGGAGTGTCTGTACTTTTCCTGTTCCCTTTAAGAGAAGGGGCCCATGCCTCCTCAGGAAATGCAATAATTGTTTGAGTAAAATCAGTGATGCAGTCACTCATCCTTTACAAATGCAGTCTAGGACTTATTTGTCATCTTCAATAACAACAGATCCACAAAGGACGCTAAATGGATTTTTGAGTTTTCAGGCTACTGTTGTTGCTTGCTTTCATAATTTTATCTCTTCATGGTAGTCCTTGTCCACTGTATTCCTAAGATAGAAATAATTCCGTTGTATTAGTATGAATTAGTGTGATTTTTTTTTTTCAAACCCAATGAAATGTGAAACAAAGAAACAGTTAATCCAACACAACACTGTGCTTCCTTCATTAAAAAAAAAAAAAGATAAAGGTGTTATTATGGATGGCTGCTGTAGAACATGTGAAATACTGAAGACCTCTGTTCTAATCTGCAGAAATCAAATTGTGGAAACAAGAAAATGTCCCAAATGGTGTGTGAAATTAGAGTTCGGCTGGTGATATATTCAGAAATACTTTGGCTTGGGGTGCAGGGCACATCTAAGTCAAGACTATATAGTTTATGAGCATAGTCTTTAGACATCAGCAGGCTTTATGCCACTGAAGGACTGAGTCCAGTATGGGTGAGAAGAGATCTCATATTCCTGGGACTCTGCCTTATTGCAGTACTGCTTTGTTTTCTTACAGCACTTGGAAGTTATTTAGGGTCAAATTCAGTTTTCATTTACATTCATGTAGCCTGAAAAATGCAGGGATGCAGTGGTAAAAATGAGCAGACATTGATTAAAAATGTCTTTGGGTCTCACTGAAACATAAGTAGGAGCTGAAACACAGTAAGGCATTTTTAAAAAAAAAAATATATATATAGGCCCATACATTGAAAGAAGTACCTTATGAAACAGTTACTAGCACTATCTGGTACTGGGAAACAGATACTTTCAATTCCAAATTACCGTGTTGAATCCTGTTTGTGTTTGTAGTTACTGTAAGTTGTCATCCTCTCTGGTGGTCAGCTGGAAATAACCAACTCCTATACAAGTGGTCAAACAGTACCAAAACTGTGGTGTTCTTGTCAGTGCGAGAAGTAATAAGGAGAGGGCAAGAAAGCTAAACTCTGCTCCTGAGGGTCAGTGCTGATGAACTGGGTGGGGAAACTGCCCTGATCTACTTTGCACTAAGGGAGAGGACAAATAGAGGAGATCAGTATTCAAGGCTGTGGTGGGTTGTCCCTGGCTGGGGGCCAGGTGCCCACCAGAGCTGCTCTATCACTCCCCTTGTTCACTAGACAGGGAAGAAAAAGTGTAACGAAAAGCTTTGTGGGTTGAGATAAGGACAGGGAGAGATCACTCACTTATTATTGTCACGAGCAAAACAGACTGAACTTAGAGAGGAAATGCATCTAATTTATTACCGAACAGAGTAGAGGAATGAGAAATAAAATCAAATCTTAAAACCCCTCCCCCAACACCTCCCATCTTCCTGGGCTCAACTTCACTCCCAGTTTCAAACCTCCTCCCCCACAGCGGCACAGGGGGATGGGGAATGGGGGTTATGGTCAGTTGATCACACGTTGTTTCTGCTGCTTCTTCATCCTCAGGGGAGGACTCCTC
>VXBL01005970.1:1321527-1383537 GCA_013400195.1 Aramus guarauna | reverse complement strand
GCCTTGGCCAGTGATGGGTCCATCTTGGAGCCGGCTGGCATTGGCTCTGTCAGAGACAGGGGAAGCTTCTAGCAGCTTCTCACAGAAGCCACCCCTGTAAGCGCCCCTGCTACTAAAACCTCGCCATGCAAACCCAACACAAAGGCTGATATTGTCACACTTCCCACTAACATAAGATGAAAAAAGGCAAAAATAGCAACTGCAAGCTCTCTTGAAGAATCTTCAATTTTACATGTTGCATCCTGTCTTTTTTTTTTTTTTTTTTTTTGTCTACTTCCTTTTTAACAAGTAAGATTTGGCCTTTGAAATGTTATTACATTTAGTATGCAAGGAAACTCTGTGATGGGAATGAATGTGGTTGCAACTAATGAAATGGGGCACTATTTTCACTACCCCACCTTATCTCAGTAGACAAATTCTTCAATACCTCTGTCCTGTCATCCTGATAGCTGTTCAGCCTACAGGTGGTACAGTTCATGTCACCTGGTGCAAATTTGTTACTTACAGCTGGCTGAACACTGCTGAATCAATGAAGAGAACATTCCTTTTACAAACAAGTATCTAACCAAGGTTGACTGAAAATAAAAGGTAAAAAAACCAAACCCAACAACAACAAAAACCCAACAAACAAAAAAACCCCAGACTTTTTTTTCTTCCAATGGAAACGTACTAAAATAAACTCACAAACAAACAAAAAAATAAGTCACTAATACATTTTTATTTTAGTATCTTTAGATGCTTAAAAGCAAATGGAACTGTATAGGAACAGAGAATCAGACAGTGGTCCATCTAATCTATTATCCAGAGAGATACTTCTAAAGAAGAGACAAAAAACGTTGCCCTTATAATTTGTTTTTTGCAGTGACCATGTGTGTGTGTTCTTATTGCATCGTCCCTTTGTTAATGTCCATAAATGCATATTTGCTCTTTCTTTACTACTGTCTTCTGTAAAAACACACAGTTACAAAAGAACAATTTCACTAACAAGACCTGTAAGTTGCAGTCATAATTCAAACTCTCCCTGCTAAGGAAACTGAAGTACTTTTTCACAAAAAAATTTAGACTATTTTTGCTTTTTGTCAAATGCTTTCTTTGTCATGAAATACCTATAATTGCTACTTACTCTTGTTGCTGGATTTTCTTTTTTCTTTTCTGATAGTAACAGTAGAAACTTTAATTGGTTTCACCTTGTAGAGGGAGTGACGCTTCTCTCCCTCCTTTCAGGGATGTATTTGTCAATTAAATAATTTTGAATATTTACTTGCGAAGCAGCTTCCCAACAGCAGTTTATTGTGCAAATGCAGAAATTTATTTTATGCATTGTAGTGACAAGTTATGGCATTTTTTTATTCTGTTTTCAAAGAAAGTCAGCTCTGTGTGGAAGCTGCAGGGCTGCCCATGTGATAATGGGCTGTGTATTCCCTGGGAGGATTTTTGGAGGGTCAGATCATCCCATTCCATGTATGTTTGCATAAAAAAATAAAATAGAAAGATGTAAGAAACCTTGTCTGTGTTTTGCTTAGGTCAGGTTGTAAATGTTTGCAGGCTGGCTCACAGATGTAAATTGCCTGATATTCTCTGCTCTTCCTGGATGTCTCTGAAAGAACCAAAGTGAAGTAATTGGTGAAGAATTCGGCTCTCCCTGCTCACAAGCAGTTTGTCTGTCAACTAAGGAGTGGTTCCAAGTTGTTTTTCTGGTTCCTTTTTTAAGTGGAGCTCTTTTCAGATTTTTCTAGCAAGAACAAAAGACTTATCCATTCAGCCTTTGTTTCCACTTTGCTAGAGAGATGTTACTCTGTTAATAAACAAGGGTGTACTTGACTTCATGGTCACTCTAAAATTCAGACCATACCTTTCAAAATACTCCAAAAGAGGATCTTGGAGAAGTGTCATTAAAATGAGCATAAGACCACTGGCCTGGAAAGACAAATTAAATAAAAATGCATCCAATTCATAATCAAAACAGTGCTGTCTTTGTGATTTACCTGCTGTTTATCATCAGGAATGTCTCCTGTTCAGCAGCACATATAGCTACATTATTAACATTGTCTGCAAATTAACATTGCCTCTTGGTTCCAGATTATTCATCTTTATGTTTTGATCAATTGTAAAGCACAGAATATTGGATCCGATGGTATTTCAGCTATTCCATCTTTCATGTTCCTTGTTTCCTTCTCCTCCCTGCAGTTGTGCACATCCATCTAAAAGTGGAATTGTTTCATACTAAAAATAAAATTAAAAGGCCCTGAGGCTCTGAGCTTCTGTTGCACTCACCATTGTTCACCCTTTCCAGTTTGTGAGCGATCATCACTTAACACAGAAGTGAAGTCAGATTTCCTAAAAAGAAAAAAAAAAAAAAAAAAAGCTTGATGACAGAATGTGTTTTCCTGTAAATCACGCAGATGGAGCAAGACACAGTGACTGTAATGCAAGGCTGACATCCTTTTACACTGTACAGTCATCTAATATTGGTTGCCATAAACACTATAAATCAATGCACAGTGTAACTGTGCAATGCGGTTTAAAACACCAGATTCTCAACCTGATGCAAGATGCCAGCAATAAAACATTTACCTCTACCTCAGTCACTTGTTTACAGCTTGTTTGCTGGCTTTCTAAACTTTCTCATGGTTCACACTTGACATCAATTGGTACAGCAAAGGGAGCATAAACAAGGAATGAAAGAGACTTCCCAGTTGTTGAACTTGGTCAAATAGCTTCTGGCAGGCTGTGACTGAAGCAGATTGTTTTTACTTCTTAAGGCAATTTCAATATATTTTTTTTTTCTTTGTATCCTAGAAATACTTTTAAGAGAATTCGTGTTTTGATGACTAGCATTAGAAATTCATGTGACAAAGTTGAAATCACTGACTGCTCATGGCTCCTAATGTTTCTGTGACATTTTTCTTAGGAGCTGGTTATGTCTCTTATCTGCGATGCCTAGGAGCAAATGGATGCCTTTGATGGTTTGTACTGGGTTTAGAGTAACATTCAGGAGTTTAGACATTCATAAAAATTTTTACCTGGGCTTCTCATTTCTCATCAACATTTGTCTTGAGAGAGCTGTTTGTTGTGTATGAGTCCTCTGTGTCATCAGTGTGTGACTGGATTTGACTGCGGTCCATTCCTGATCTGGATGTATTGGATAGGCAAGTGAATATCAGCAAACTCTGCTGTGGAGCATGGACACCTAAAAGCAGTTCGAGAATGGTGACAGCTCTCTGAAAGATAACAATAATAAGAATAAAGTAGCAGAGAGAGTTCTGAAATCCAAGATGTAATATATCTCAGGAAAAAGCTGAATTAAAGTTTGTGCATCTGCTGTCTTCTCTTGGCTTCTAGGCTTTGATTCTGTCTAACAAGGGCATAAACAATGTTACATTGAATAATTCTGTGATGACCTGTGTCTACGAAGATCCTATCTTCTGTTCTGAGCCCCAGATTTTTGTTATCATTCTGAGTGTCCTTCTTCTGGAGAAGTGACATTTAGAAAGATCTAGTCATTCAGGTGCTTCCTTATGCTGAATGAAAAGCCATGGATAATATGTTATTATCAGTATGTCCTGTGAAGGTACAAGATGTCTGAACTGTAGCACAGAATACAGCAGATTCCACTTGCTACCACATTTAATTTCCAAATATCTATGGCTACCCAACCATACAAAATGTGCACAAAGCAGCACTTAGAGTCTTGTGGGATTGGAGAGAAAGGGAAAACTCCTATGAGCTTTTTCCCTGGTCCTCTGAATCACTACTGAGTCTTATCCCAAGTTCATTGGGCATAAGATCAGGCCCCAAATCCACAGTTTGTAGGTCTGCATTGCCTGTAATTACAGAAAAACACAGCAGCTAATAAAATGGAAGATTAGTCATCTGAGTCACAGTAACTTCCTTTTTATAAATTTCTTTCTCTTTTTCTTGTCCCTCATCACAGATTAGCAGTAACTGCTAAGGGGGTTTTGTAGGCTGCTGTTGTGATTTGTCAGCAGTTATTTTTCAAGCGTTCTTTAAAAAAATAGATTATTTTTCTGTTTTCCAAATCTCTTTTTCCTAAAGCTGGGCAAAGTTCTTTTCAAGTGCTTCATTGCTCCTTACATTCAAGCTCTCACTGACAGAGAGGAAACTATTTCAGGATAAAAATAGGATCTTTCTATGGGGGTCTGTCTTTAAAACAGTTACAGTCTTTGCCAGAAGAATGCATTTCATTGTAATTATTTTACCTTTCTCTTTAATATTAAAATCTCCTTCTTCTCCTGTCATCATACCTAAGGAGAGAGGTAAAGGCAAATAAAATTAGCTCTAAATACAGCAGCTATTAGTGACACCTTCTAGAATTATGGCACTTGGGCAAAATAAAGCTGTTCAGATTTCACTATTTTTCATCTGCTACTGGAAGCCTATCTGTGACCTGAAATCAGGGACTGTATTAGCTTATTAAATATCACAGCTAAAGCAGAGGAGGGGAGAAGATTTATATTTTCAAGGTGAATTTTAATTCTTGGTATTGGATGAAAATAAGGCATTTCAAAACTAATAATTTACAAAGATAGTTTAGCCTTTACAATCATTAAAGGCTGAATTATAAAGACAAGCTAACATGCTTATGACTATCACTAGCATAAGTTTTTTGGTGAAAATAGCTATTATAACTTATATTTTTTTCTTAAATGCAGTTTAATGCAAGTGAAACACTGCTATTTCTTTTAAAAGAGGGTTGCAACAAAGATTGTATGATATGACATTCTTGAGCCTTGTAAATAAATGCTTCAGTTTGCCTTAAGTATAATATAAAAAATAACTGGAGAAAATTCTAAGTAAATTAGCTGTGGTATGATTTATTGCTCCAAAATTCATCAACGTTGATTCAAATATCTGAACTTTTTTTGGTGCCAAGTGGTGAAAAACAATGTATACTGTCTCTCCAGATCTTTCTTTCTTTTCCAGGTCCAGTCTTTCTTGCTGGATCTCTATTTTAGGTGCTGTTATGTCAAGGTTCTCACATATCACTGTAAGACAAATGAGAAATTCCCAAAGACCTTCTATGTCCTAAAGGAGACGACCAGCTTTACATAACTCCTGTGTCAAAAATGCAAGTCAACACTGAGCACTTCTATGACTTATTCCCAACTTGAATATGCTTTGATTAGCCGCATCTTTGATCCCTATGTCAGAGGAGAATTTACAGATGTAAATATTTTAAGATTCCTATTAGATTATCAAACAAAATTCATGACAGCCCATGGAGATAGCAAGGCAAATTATTATTGTTGATCCACTCTGCTGGATTATATATATATATGATTATATATTATATATATACATATATATATATTTAGACCTGATTTAAAGTCCTTAAAATGAAGGAAAGTAATGACGAGAAAATATGAAACAGCTGGTAAGCTCCTTATATATCAGCTGGATAGTTACAGCATTGTGTATGCAGGTTTTGAATACAGAATGATGGTAATAGGTTTTTCATTTTATATCGCAGTTCAAAAAAATCCCCTGGTGGAAATGAATTGAAAAGATACATTAAAAATAAAACAACTCCCACGTTTTGACTTAAACTGACAAAAGCAGGGAGATTCAAAGACTGGCCCCCGCTACTTTTTCACCTCATTGTGAGCATTCATTTCACAATACATTACAGTGCATAGGATTGTGCTCTGCTCTAAGATCTTTTTTCAATAGTTTAATACAATAGGATGAGTTAATAAAGATGGAGTGACAACTTAAATTCAGAAGTTCCTTTTTACTGATTATTTAAAACTATCGCATTTCTAACAACTTATTGTAGAATTCAATATATATCTAACTCTTCCATAGTACTTATGGTCCATAGCTATTAAAGATTTTTAGAAAGAATGGTAAGTGACATTGGGTTAAATTTTTTAAATGTAGTGAGATGAATTAGGAGCCCCAGTAGGACTGACTTTCAGTTAAGACATGGAATAAGTCACCAGATGCTTTTGAAAGATATAGTCTTTTTATTTATGTAGAAGCCAAAGAACTAGTGAAGTGACTTACAGAAGGTTACACAAGAGAATTGGAACCACATCCCTGCTGTCTTGACTCTGAGCCCAGGATTCCAGAAAGATGCTAACAATGCCTCTGTGCTGGTAAATGAAATCATGTCATGCGTGCCTGTAGCTTAGTTTGGTTTAGGCAGCTGGGCTCTCTATTCGTAAAATAGTCATGGAAAAGAATATCACATTTCTTCCATTAGACCCTGATTGTATGAGGTTCTGAGCACTTAATCTATTCTCTGAAGTCAATGCTAGTTCTGTCCTGCTCTCTCTTCACATTAGTAACCAAAGTTTTGGTATAAGGCTAGTTAGACAGATGCCTGCCGATGGTCACCTTGAATCAGGCTTTATAATAACTAGTGTTATTAAAGCAGTAGAAATTAAAGATTCCTGAAGTTAACTATGACAGCTACAGAACATTTTCCCCAGCATACACATATTACTGAATATGCATAACACAAGATATGGTGGAAAGAACTAAGATTAATTAGATTCTGCTGAGCCAAATGGCATTTGACACACATTATACAATATCTGCATATGTTATTAAAACTATGAGTAAGTAAATGCCATTTCTCATTTCCATTTGCAGCATGGTCCATTTTGAAGCACAATAATTACATAGACATGACATCTGTGAGTTTTTTTCAAAATGTCAAGGGATGCAGATTTTTATTTACTTGTGGTTTTAATCGCTTCTTGTCCACCCTGTTAGTTACATGCCCTTGTGATTGAAGGAGCAGTGTTAAGTGAGGTCTGCATGCAAATTTTGTATTGCACAAAATTGTCAAGTTGGTTTTCTTTCCCATTATCTTTACATTTGTCTGACAAATCTGTCAGTTCTTAACAGGTACTAAATTGTGACCAACTTCCTTCCTGTCTTGCAGGCTTCTACCCTAATCTCTCTTCCTTTTTGTTTCTTGGTATATGCCTCAAAACATAATTTTGGCATAACTTTGAATCCAACAGTACTTAATGTCCTAACCAGCCATGTACTTTGAAAAATATGCTAAATATCATACTATATAGTAATATTTTCCTCTTCTGGAGAACACATTAACATTGATGTAATACACACTTTTGATGAAACTCTTTTGGTCTGAGGGAAACTACATTTCCCCTCGGGGAATTTTGGACCATTGTTTGCTGTGTTCATCCACTTGGAGCAGAAGAAAATTACACTTTTTAAGAACTACCCTATCTTCTTCGTGCAGCATTGTTCAGCTTAAAATCAACACACTTCTGTTCTTAATGCATGGTGCTTACGGGATCTCTCAAAATGGCAAAGCACTTTTGTTCCTGATTTAACCTATGATATTTCCTAGGTAGGCATTTAATCTTCTGCTTCAAATTCTACTTACCTTTATGTGCATGGAAGCCACCTAATTTGTACTACATTTGCAAGGTGTGAAGGTGAAATATCAAATATAAGAGACCCTCTTAGAGAACTCTGCTTTCTTGTAAATACCACTGATGGAGTTCCATCTCAAAGCCCATAGGATTCATGTATCTTGCATGAAAGTTTCAGGATTTGCCTCTGAGATCAAAAGAAATTGGACATTCCCAAGCAATGTGAACTGGTAAGAAAATCAAGTACATTTCAACAGAGTTCTCCACCTTATCCAAAGAACATAGGCGATCCTCAATGCAGACTGTAACTAGAAAAATGAGAAGACATACAGAAAGAAGGCAGATAATTCCTGTTGTGAACTGTACACTTAGAAAATGAAAATAACCTCCAATGTGTAATAGGCAGTGTGCTGAATCCTTGTAGCCAAGAGATAAGCTGTGCTTCTACTGTTAGTTCTTAAAATTAGTAAAAGAGGAGACATCAGTAAGGATGAGCATGTGATTTAATGACCCTGCAAGATACCTTGCAGGGTGTCAACAGAGGACACAGGACAGTGTTGGAGGAGAGGATTGTGTCGATTTCCTTGTGAGATGTTGCAGGAGGTGAAGTGAGCTGCAGAAGAGAAAGGAGTATACACTTTATACAGCCTTCATTGCTGTCAATGGAGGACTGCCATGCTAGACATTTGGCTGGCTGATGGTTATCACTAGCTTGATACTACAATGCTACACTTGATAACAAAGTGAAAATGGTGAAAAGCAAGTGTGCATTTTGCACAAAATTAGGATGTTGTGGAAAAAAAAGACTAATATATTAGAGGACTGAAAAATTGTGGTATTTTAGGAGTAAATGATTATAGCTAGATTATATTTGTAATATGCAAACAGAATAAAGTCCAAATCTGTCATGGATGTATAGCAGTGCTTTTGAAAGAGCTAATTTCATAAATCTTAAAATAATTATGAGTCACATTGATTTAGGGAAAGAATTAAGACTGAAAAATTTGAATAATTGGAGACTGTGTAAGACTATTTTACTAGATGCTATGCAGCAATATTTCCACAGTTGAGAGATTCTCATATAATGATAAAATATTTTCCTATAACTGTGATAATTATGGCAGATGCTAAGCAGAAGGCACTAAACTGCCATACTGAAATTGGCAAATCAGGTTAGACTGCATCCTGGACTTCTAAGGGGTTGGCCAAGAAGCTCGGGGCATTACTATTGATTTTCAGGAAGCCTTAGAATACCAGGAAAGGTTTAGAGAAATGAAAGCAAACTATATCATAGTTAGATCATTAATGTCACTGAAAAAAAAATTTCTGGAAAGTAGATGTCACCAAATTAATTCAATACATTTTTTACAGTGTTTTAAATGTTTGACTGATAAAGCTACTCCCTTCCCTCTGCAAGTCATTAAAAGAATTTACCAAGGTCTGCGGTTCATTCTCCACCAGTCAAATGAAGGTTATTTTAGATCTGGGTTTTGGGTTGTTTTGGTAGAAAGCCTGGTGTAGTAAAAAAGCCACACAAACAAACAAAATTCAAACAAAAAACCCTAAAGGAAGCCTTGCACACTGCATTCTATTTTTAACAAAATAAATGGTCACTTCTAGCTGTCTTATCTGTGAAAGTATGGTAAAATTCTGTACCTGTGAATAAAAAAAGCAGCCCTTCTGATGCCTTGTGGTCATGCTGTATTCTCTTTCTTCAAGCAACATACTCCTGAACTTCAGGCTGCAGCACACCATGAAGTTCATACAATTCCAATAGTCCTTGTGGAGCAAAGACATGTAAATTCACATGAGTTTTAAGACATCAAGTTGTTGGTTAAATTGGTATTTGTTACCATTTGTTATATGCCTGGTGAGCTCCTGAAATATGTAGCTTTTTTTGTTTAGTCCTTACCTATCTGTAACATTCATGCTGTTCAATAAATATCAAAGCTGCTTTTTGTGATTGGATATCAACACACACTGCATAGCTTTGGGCTGTATTTTCTGTTCTGTCATAGCTTCAGGCTATTCTTATCTCTCTTTAGCTACCACCATCCCCTTTGACCCGATCAGTTTATCGAAGAGTTTACATATGGCAGGATTTAAGACTGGGATGGACTCAAAAATCTGCACACATGTCTTTTACCCTCTGCCCTTCCACTGCATAAACCTATATGGAGTTCAGTTTGTATAAAATACCGGTAATTCACCAGGTAAGGCATGTTGAAGAAAGGTGGAGGAAGCATTAACTTTTAAATTAATGTATTTTTCCTGTAGTTTCGCAGGCAACAACTGTAGTCAGAGCTAGCTAGAGACAGGCCAGAAGAGAAGTCAAAGTCAAAGCCTAGAAGGACTGGAACGCTGAGCTTTGTATGTTAATTTATGCTGTTACAAGACAGGATAGTGAACCAGAAAGTCACACTGATGTAATAATTCATTATGGCTTGACATTATTGCTTGACACACATGTGGTGTGATAACAATACTGTAACTATGTAATATAAAAACCATACATAATATATAGTGTATATAGTGCATCTATTGAAAAATGGCATTTACTTCCAGGAGAACAGTCTCTTATTTAAAAACAAAACTGTCCAGTTCCTACTTACATGGATAATATTTTTTTTTAATATTTAACTGGATCGAAGCTTTCAGAAAAATTTCACTGCAATGAGCTTGAAACAGAAATTTCTGTTTCTACTGACAGCATAAGTACCCATGGTGCAGATGCCCACGATCCCTGGTAGTTCTGAAATGGGAGATCCAACTACCCATCACTTAGAGATCGGAGGGAGCTCAGCCTGATAGGAAGTCAGCAGACTGACTTGACTGTCTCTTTGTGTGGTGTCCTCGCTGCATTCCAAATAAACTGGCACATTATCAGAACAGTCTCACAACTTCTGACCAGATGCTTTTTTCTTAGGGATAGGCGGTATCTATTTTTCATATGGAAAAAACAGTTCTACCTCTTCCTTTTTTATTTGGAAATAGATGAGTTTGAGCCCTGCACAATACATTTGCCAGATATTCTGGCCTTTTTGCAATGAGATCAATCCCTGATGAAGATATAAAATACCAGATTCTAAATGATAAAAACATATTGGTATTTTGAAATGTTTAATTTTGAGTGTTTAGATTGAGATAAGCAATCAGAGCGAGGAATTGGAATGCAGGGCAGAATTGCACGTTAATTCTATCTCCATTTTTATAATTTTGTCTGAATAATATTTAATATGTAGCTGGAACATTAGTTCTATTTAAAAATTGGCTGTAGAAATCAATCTTACATTAGTTTAATTTGTAACATCTAAAAACAGATTCTGAAAAAAAGTCATGATTCCAGTTTTGTAGTTCAAATATGAAACATCTTGTCCACCACTACTCATCCCACTCCTCTACCAGCCTTCCCTGAAAAACAAGAAGCCCTTGGAAACTTGAAGACAATAAATATTTTTCACAACAATCTATGATTGCTACTAGCAATATACACAATGCTAGAAGCTGATGTATGTTTTCTAATGGTGCTAACATCACATGTCGAATTCTTCTGAAATTGCCACAGAATCAGGTTATATTCTGTGTGATTTTCTATTCTGAAAATCATTGTATTGCTATATGTGTTGGAGCTTGATTCTTTAGCTTCAGAGTAATTGCAAGAATGACTGCTTTCTTGTTATCTGGGGGAAAAGAACCTGTGACTATTGGGAAAAACCTCTGGGAAAAATCTGTGCCTCAGATGAGTTCTGATATAACCACTGTGCCGTCATCACCTAAATGTCAGCTACTATGTGGCATTTGCTGAGGAATATAGTATTTCAGCACATGCTGATATATGTAGGTATCTATAGGACTGTAGAGACCCTGCCAACTTCTTGTCTCATTCCATCTCAGAGCTGACTTTTATTTCCGTTCTTTATAGAGCATATCCCTGTGCTCTATTGCTCCAAGTACTTGTATGTGGTTAGTTGAAAATCACACGGTTCATACAAGTGTATAACCACAGATCATTATCGTCTGCAGCTCTTGGGGTACACTGATTAGTGCTTAGGCAGCAATAGTATTAATAGCACGTTCTGGATATTGCTGACATGCTATGTTTCCTTATAGCAAGACCTTTCAGACAAGGGAATTAGTAACAGTACTGGGACAATGGGTTGCCTGGTAATTGATGTAAATAGCTTGGTTAATGATTCTGCTAAACCAAAGTGGCATGTGATTGTAATGGAAATGCTACACTGGTTGGAAAACAAGATATTAATTTAGAACATAAGGACAAGAAGAAATAATGTTTGGGGATTGAGTAAAGGGCATTCAGCTTCTCGAGGCTCATTTCCTTTTTCTGTAGTACTCCATTAACCACAAGATGCTATCATGATTTTTAATGACCCCAATGTTTTTGCCTCAACAACTTTGTCTGCTAGACAGTTCCAGGCACCTGTGATAGTTCACATGATTGATAGCATATTTCTTTGTGCCTGCTAAGATTTCATTCTTTAATTTCACAGAAGAAACGCATTGGGAATCATTACTACAAAGGAAAAATTAATTATCTTCTATTGTTCTCATCATAGTAGCAAGTGGCTGGAATCGAGACATTTACACTGATGCTCTACATTTAATGGCATTGCATAATTTCATTTCTTTTTTATTGAGTAACACTCTAAATCATTTTTTAAAGAGTATCCCCATACATTTTAAGAGCTTATTAGTGCAGGAGTTCCTAGGTTTTTTGATGAGATAGTTCAGTCTCAGGGCAATTAAATCTCCCATGACAATTTAAACCACTAGGAATGTTGTTTTCCCAAGAGGTGCCAACAGGCCAGCGATATGAGTAGTAATTTGTTAATAAAGGAGCTTCTCCTCTTTCTATTATATATTGGATACTTCTGGTTTCTAAACTGTAGCACATGGTATTTTTGTATGCTGGAAAACCATCACCTTACTTTATGTAGATACTGGAAATTATGTCCATAGAAGTCCTGGTTTTGCACCATTATGATGGAAAAATAAATGTATTTATATTTATATCCAGAAGTGCCAATCAGGTGTCATAAAAATCCTGTGAATGGAAATGTCTCTGTGTCCTTGTAAAAATTTGCCACTGTTGCTAATGAGTTGTCTGGAAAAAAATCCACATAGTGGGCATAATCACTCAAATATGTCAACTTTTAAACATTTAGTGGTGGCCAGTTACCATAAGTTTCAAAACTGACCTTTAATAAATCCTCATACATCAGCTGTTGCAAACAAGTTTTAGGCTTCCCCTTACATAAATAGGGCTTTGGTTGACAATACCTTATACTAACCTTTTGCATATCCTTGTTTTATTTAGATCTGCAATAATTTAAAAATATACTTTAATGTGATCTTAGGCAAGGAAGACTGTAGTAATTCATTACATTTTTTCAGGAAACTCAGCATATTTCATTCTTTAGTGGATGATTCTGCTCATACTTAAAAACAGTGACCTTTACTAAACATCTGCTGATGAAAGTTTATCCATTTCTTGAGAGATAGAGGGAGAAAGAGAAAGGTTTGGAAGAAAATCTCAATTTTCAACCTGAAAATACATAGTGTAGGGTGATTTGGGCTCCTTCAAATGTCTGGAAGCTATTTTGTTGTCACCATGGGATGGAAGCATATTTAGAAACAGCAAGAAGTTGCTGAGAAATTGAATTGTTGCTCTCTGGAGTTAGCTATAGAAAACAAAAAAGGCATACATTTGGAAACATATGTTGTACTTATATATAGGTGCTTTGTTTCTACTGCATTTTGCCATGCATATAAGAACAGAGTCCTATGAATGAAACTCAAACATATGCACACAAGTTTGGGGTTAATGCTTTTCTGTTAGAACAGCTCTGTTGGTTTGCTCCACACTTGAATGGTTAATTCACTCTCTTAGTTCAGGTATTGGTGCACCCCACCATGACTTGAAAAGGACATTATAATTGCAGGATGCATAGATAAAAGGCACATGTTTAAAGAATAAAACAAAACAAAAACTCCAAAACACATTTACTGTTCCTGAACAAGATTCATTTTGTAAAGTAAATCAAAGCTGATATTATAAACAAGCATGGGACCTTCACATAACAGATTGCTTTAGGACTAAACGAAGATCAGAAAATGGTGAACCCAATTTATTATCCTCTGTAGGCATTATACAAACCATTTGGGTACTGACCCGAGGGTGAGGGTAGTTATATCTTATAAAAAGCAAAGGATTATCAAGCACACTGAAAAACACTGATAGTGGAAATGGCTTTTTTATTAATCCATGCTTAAATTCCTTGTCTGTAATTCTTGTGACCTAGATAGTTGTTCAATGGGAAACCTCAGTGCTCTAGAAACTGTGTGTGTGAGATCCCTGTTTACTTGCTTCTTTTGGAAAGACTACACCACCTACTACTTATATGCCATTAAAAAGGTTGATCAAGTCTAGCATAAATTGTCCTCCATTAAGTTGCTGATGTTTTTAAACTGCTGTCATCAACAGACTTTGCATGCAACAATCCTGGCTGGGGATCTGTTCTGCTGTTGGCAGCTGTGGGTGCTTAATAATACGTCCTCTGGGGTGAATGGAGCAACTACTGCCCAAAAAAGTAGATTCACGTACTATGTGAAAGAACAGAAAAAAATAAAAGCAAAAAGAGCGATGTCTTTTTCAACAGATTTAAAAAACAAAACAACACATGGCCCGAAGCCAACGAAGTCAGTGGAAGCCTTTTGGCTGACTGGAGTGAATTTTGGGTAAGGCCAAAGTGTGTCACCAGGTGAATGTCATTAAGCATGGCTATTTAGCAACCCATTTCATTAGCATGAGGGTTACTGAGAACGTGTTGGTCTGCTGCTGTTTCAGCAGTGAATTGTTGTTTAATGTTCTTGGTGGGAGTTTGATCACATATATTTCCATGTCTCTTAGGTTACCTGAGCTATTTTGGAATTTATTGCAGAAGAAAAGGATGGTGGGGATTAGTTGCTTGGAAAAGTAAGCTGAATTTTTTTTTTTTTTTCCAAAGTCTTTTGAATATATGAAACTGGAGATTTGTCATGAGGAGGTACCTCCCACATATGTGTAGATGGGTTCCCCTGCATGGGTGGAGGAGTAAGGTGTGGTGTATTGCTGGCAGAATCAATTCTGAGCAATGAGGACATTTCCAAGAGCACTGTTGTGCTTTAAGGAATCTTAAAAATAGAAACTGTGTGTCCTGCTGAGTTGGGAGCTTCTGTAAATTATATATATATACCAGGAGCAGTAGAGTTAGGTTCAGAGACTTAAAAAAAACATGTGATAGTTCTCAAAAAAGTATGTTTGCTGTGATACCTTGGAAAAGTTTTGATGTACTTATTAGGAGTATTATTATCAGTATATTCTAATCCCACCTGTGGTTTCTGCTAGTTCTGGTATTCTTCACTGCCCGCTTTAAACTGTTATGGAGCATTTCTGTGTGTGCAGCTAAACAGGTGCCATCTATCACTTCAGAGGTGGGTGACGTTATTCCTGTGTAGAGATATATCTTGTAAAGCACTTTAGGATCCTTTGGGATGAAAGGTGCTATTTAAATCTGAGACTTTATTATTGTCTGTCCCCCTCTACAAATAAATCATCTTGCAAAATGACTGTGGAAGAAATTACTCTTGCATAAATGAATTCATCCTGTTCTCCCACAGAGAGATGAGAAAAACTTTATAATAACTATCAAATTGTTTTACAACCAAAATATTGCAACGCTTGAGTAGTTTCTTACTTGTGACTTTGATAATGAGTTTTTGAAAAGTAACAGAAAATGTTTCCAGAAATTGGAAAATAAGATTAGCATATCTGTTATGTAGAATTCTTTGTTAAGTCAAGCTATTTTTTGTTTGGGTGATAATAGCTGTGCCTTTGTTAATTATTATTTCATATTGTCATTATTAGGCTATTAATAATTTATAGTAAAAGCTGCTTCTTTTTGCTATGTAAATGTTTTCATTCTTATTCATCAATTCCTTATTTCATTATTAATGTGATTCATAAATACATTACATTTAGATCCTCTTACAGGAGAAGATATATTTGCTACTATATTTTCTCTGTTGTTTGAATGTGAGGTAAAACAAGTGTGAAGGCAAGGGAAGATGTCCAGAGAGTTTTTAGGGGATGTATCCACACCTCTGAAACAAAGCAGAGGTATGATAATGGATGAATAACTCTTAAGTTCCCTTTGGTAAATTGTTATTTGTATTTCATGATTTATCAATTTATTGCATTTGCTCTTTAAGTATAGTGGCTCATAGGTTTCCAGATGCATATTATAGACAGCAGGACTGTAATGTGGTTTTGCTATATTCAGAAAACCTTGATGAGAGATTTTTATCTCCATCTTTCCTGTTTTTTCTGTGCTTTTTCAAGTTACCATAACCTGTATTTTGAATAACTGTACCCAAGAAGTTTACAGAAAACCTACTTGAATATAATTTCATTCCACAATTTGCGGGGGAGACACCAAACCAAAAAAAACCCAACCAACAAACCAACCCAATTGACTAACAAAATACCAAACAAACCTTCTCAGAAGTGTTCAGGAGTTACACAGTTGAAATGCCATGGGCCTCTAACAGAACAGAGTCTTCTGTCTGTAGGCTATTTCTTCCTGTTGCCCATGAGTAAAATTTTGTTGTCATCTGGCTTACCAGTGATGTACATGAGATGAAAAATGGAAACATGAGGAGGAAAAGAAGCCTCAAATCTCAGCACCTTTTGTATCAACTCAGGCAGGATTGGCACATTGACATTCTTAAAAATGCCATTCTGAGGTTATTTTCAGATTTATACCTGTAGATTAGTAAGAACCAAGAATGTACTGAGCACTGAGGCCAGGCTCCAACTGTTATTGTCACCTGTACCATATGATCCCTTAAACTTTATTGAAACTAGTCAAGATGTGTGGACTTTGCATTCTTTTGGAGGGTTGTTTCCAAACTTCATTTCTCTCAGTTATCTTTTAATATGAATTTTAAAAATATTCATAGTCACTTTAAATAACTACTTTTTGCTTGCACCAAAATTGCTGTTGTCTTAAATAGTTCACTTATGGATATTTACATGTTTTTGTTTCATGTGATTTTTTTTTTTTTTTTTTAGATAACATTTGCATCTCCACTCATCCTGTTAACAAAACCCTTTCAGCCCCTCTCCTAAGATAGGCTTTTTGTTTCCTATATCTCCATAAGAGCTTTTCTCTGCAGCTGTTCTTCTCTGTGCAAGTCTTGCTTGGTTGAGGCTGGCCAGAGCTGTGGGCAGCACTCTGTCTGTATGGAGCCAAAGCTCTACCAGCCCTGTGCACAGAGCTTCAATGTTTCCTGGACTCTCCCCCTCCTGCAAATATCAGGGCTAGAACAGCTGGGAATGATGTTTGCCTTCCTCACGACCACATTCCCTGTATTCAGTTGGAAAGATATCAATTCACTGGAAATTCATATCATTCATCTTCCTAGTTGCCAAGCTGAACCATTACTTGTGCCGATGCTACTTGAGCCTCTGCTTTGCTGCAGCAATGTCTACTTCCATGAAGAGGGAGTAGTGATCATGACAGCCAGTGCCTAATGTGCATATTTGCATTCTCTCTTTTTAAATGTCATAACATTACTCCAGTCCTAAAATTTACCACATGTTTATGCAAGGCTTTAATCCTACTTCATCCAGGCAATTCCCTTGGATTTTGAGGCAGCAGCAGATTGTGTTAGCCCATTCCTAGGTTTTGTGTTAGTAATTTGAGAAGAGGAAACCTACAGTGTGAAAGGCACTTCTTGTATCATGGTGAATGTCAGTGTTCAGGAATTGCTCATAACAAACATTCTATCAGCCCCTAATTAACAAAAATGAACATCCAGTAGAATGATGATCAGATTAGTATAACTTAAGTCTTATGTAAGGGAAACATAACAAGGAGCTTCTTTAAAAAACATGGCTTACTAATTATGTTTTAGGACACTGTGTTTTCATGTCTTTTTTTTTTCACATCGTGTATTTGGAAGCAGCAAGCTTCTTGCTTTCAGAGGATTTTTTCCATCTTCTCTTTTCTAAACTCCTTTCTCCTTTTCTTCTCATTCTCCTGTGATCATGTTGAATCACCTGGATAATGCCTAAGCTGGCCTGGAAAAGGCAGGACTATAGCACTTGGGAGATGATTTAGCAACTTCCCTGAGGCTTCAATTCTCTGATGAAGAACTGATTACAAAGCAGCCCCTCCCACCTCCTTCACTTTTACACTGTTCTGTTTACTTTTCAGTAACTTCTGCTGGTGTGACACAAAGAATGGAGCTGTATTTGAGTTCCTCTTTGGGCTACAGACCTCATCACTTCCCTCCCAATGTAATCTGTCCTGTGAAAATACCCATAAGAGAGCACATTTGGGGGAAAGGGGGTGGCAGGGGTGGTGGAAAAGTTTAAAGGTTCCTTTGGAGGTCTGGTTTGTTTGCCTCAGTGTCCAAAACAAGAGAGGACATTGTGGGACCTGAGTCTTTTCCAGAGAATCCACCGCAGTGACAGACTTTGAATGAAACACTATCACATGCCATGATGTGAGTCTAGCTGAGTGGGTTAAAAATGGGATGTGTGTGTGCATTTGTCTTAAATCTTCATTATTGTGGGTTTTGTGTGACTCTGAGACACATGGCTATCAGAGAAAGAAACCTAGTAATCAGCTTAGTTTGAAATGCTCTATTTAAAGTGCCTTTGGATTCTGGAAAAGCTCTGCAACTTGGTTGCCTGCATTAAAGCTTTGACCTGTGTTGGTTTCCATTGCTGGGACTGGAATGCATATGTTGTGAGACTTAGCATAACAGGAGTTGAAATGCCAATATGTGAGGGAAAAGTCAACTGGAATATTATTGTATTATGTCTTATTACTGATGTGACAAGGTTATTTGTCCTTTTATATGTAAACAACATGACATGCTACTTTCTCTATTACAGTCTGTGTTCATGAAAACTGGCTTAGTGTTGTGAAGCAAATGTAACATCAATGGCCCTCATCTGATAATACTATGATAACTCATAGTTTAATGCTTTATTACTTATCGGTGAAAGCAGTACCTATTTAATTGTTCCCTTTCACAATCATTCCTGTAGCACAACTAACTAATGCCATCCAGTGGTAATGGTACAGCATAAATGGAATGTGTCAGGCTTGTTTTACCTAGGGTTGAGCAGTGTTGTTCATTGTTCTGGCTATTGCAGAACTTAATTAACCTGAAAAAGACGCTGAGTGGTAAGTTGTTCATCCAAGTAGATGGCAAAAGCAAGGAATGTATTTTACAATAAGTAAGTGACTGTAAGACCTCCCCCATAGTGATATAAAACCAACCAGTCAAGCTGGGCAAGATTACCCAGTTGGGAGGGGTGCGGGTGCTGAATTTTGAAACAAAATTATTTGTCACCTAAGTTTCTACATTACTGTACAGAAGTTAGATTTTACTGAAATGTTGACAAGATGTTTCACTCCAGGTGAAAGCCCAAAGTGTGGGTTGGTTTGGAGTTTTTTTTTGCATGACAGAATATTCCTAATATGAAAAAATTAACTCAAATTTAGTTATTTCTGCCTAAACTGTGCTCATATATGCAAGAAAAATAGATCTGTTTTCTATTAATAAATTTTTGGATGTCTCCAAGACTTCACTGTCTCTAGAAATATCTAAAACTTTTGTATTGTCTACATGGAAAAATGGCCCAACTCTACTTTCTTAATGAATGCAAAGTACTGTGAATTTTGAGTAATTCTGTGTTTTGCTGAGAGGTTTTTAGCCATCTCTAACAGGCACTAATTGCTGCTGCTGTTGTATTCCTTGCAATTTCCACAACCCTTGTATATACTGTGAAAATTATCCATTGCTGACACCAGTGGAACAACTGAACTAAGGATGAACGTGTTTTAACTGCAAAAGCAGCCAGCAGAAAATAGTTGTGATGCTGAACCTTGGGTTTCTGAACTGATGGTAATCCTGGCTTGTTCTTGACCACACATGCTGAAAAATAACATTTCTTAATACCTCTGTTCTGTTCTTGTTAACACATGATGTCAGCAAAAGAGACATTTTTTCCTCCTGTAAATGTTAGCATTCGCTTACTTTGCCAAATGTTAATTTGAACAGACCAGTGAACTTGGACAAAATGCCCAGATTTAAGTATATCTAACACAATTTTATATAAAATAATTTTAAACCGTTATTTTCATCTGTATGTGTATCTCTAAGCGGTATGATAAGCAATGAATATTCACTACAGTAAATATTTTGGAAATTACAATTCAAATTTTATCAGGAATAACCAAGAATGGCAGCAAATGCCATTCACATTTAATTGCTATCCACATTGATTGAACCGAGTATCTGAAGCTAACTATAGAGTAAAAATCTTTTATTTAGTGCCATCCTTATGAATGTTGATCATTCAGTATTTGGTTAAGCAGCTAACTATGCATGATAATATATCAACGTTTAACTAGCTGCTGAGTCAGTATTTTAGACTGTGACCTATTTCAGACTTCGTATGTGAATATACATACAAAATTGAGGACGTAAAACAATGGTTTTTCAGGTCTGGCTTCAGAGACTAAAGAGATTAATGCCTGAAGCTGCTTGCCTTTTACTTTCTGTGCAAAAGTTTACTCCAATAATTTAGCAAAGCTTTGCAAGGTTTTAGTTTAGATAATTCAGATAGGTGATCTGAGACAGTCTGGTTAATTTTTGCCTTAAACAAATGAAGTGATTCATATGAACTCCACTCCCAGCAGATCAGAGGGTCATTAATGAGCACTTAGGGGCAGTAACCTCTTCCACAGGCACATCTGGGTTTTGAAGGGAACATCTGCTCTCTGGCTCACTGGTATTAAACAGCTTGATCTACTGCATCAGAAGCAGAGACTGAACTAAAAACCAGAATTTCTGAGACTGGTTCCTATGCTTTTAATCCTTCTCCCAACTTGCTTATATAGAACACTACAAAATCCAGACAGGTAATTCCACAGTACAATATTATGGCACAAAGATGTGTCTGGTAGTAACACCGATCAGTATTTCTCCTTGCTCTTGTCCATGCTTCATGAGGGATAAATTATATACAACTGGTGCACATTAGAACATGGCTGTTAATAATATTTTGCCAGAAATGCTCAGAATCTAATAAGAGTATCCCAAATATTATGGTACCAATGGCACACATGCTGCCTAATAATTTGCATGGTCTAATAATGAAATTCTGTTTCTCTTGGACTATAGCCCTAGAAAAAATAAAGAGCGTGTATTGGGGTTTTTTCTGCCTGAAAAAACCACCCAGCATTGAATGCTAAACCAGAATTATTTCTATTATGCTTTGCTACTTACTGTGGAAGATGCAGTGTGCAGACTTTAAAAAAAAAAAACAAAAAAAACCCAAAAAAAAAAAAAACCAAAAACAAAACAAACAAACAAAAAAAAAACCCTGAATTATTTGTATAAGCTAAAAGGTCATGAGTGATTTTTCCTGCCAACTAATATCTATTGCCAAGAAAAAAATTCTATTTGGACTGAAGTATATTAAAAACTTTTGACAGCACAGAAAACCTTTATCTGGGAGGGAACAGTGTTAATTATGCCACATTGATTTAATCTCGTAGAGACCTGCTGCATAATTTAAAATTCATATTATTATTAATTTGCCAGGTATGTTTTACAGCCATCACATTTAAGAAAATGCAAGTACTGCCATTGCCAATGAATTTCTCTCCTTAAACATTTTGCAGGGTACGGGTGTGTGTGGTTTTGGGTTTGTGTTGTTTGGTGGTTTAGGGAGTTTTTTGAGTGGTGGTGTTCTTTATTTTTTTAATCTTTCTCAAGTAGTATTGAGGAGATCTTTAGCACAACAGTGAGCTGGGAATTGGCGATGACTGGCTGGAATACAGCGCAGGGCTCTGTGCTGCATGTAATTCCCTCAGCTCCTTTGCTCGGTTACAGCAATACTGCGTGGGAAATACCCAAACAGCAGCAGCTGTAAAGCAGCTTATTTAGAACTCTGTGACAGCATGTAGGCAACTTCTTAGTGGTAAAACTTTGTTATTCTAGAGAAGCTTGTCACAATTGAGACCAAAGGCTGAATTAAGGGGGTTTTTATGTAAATCAAAGATGCAATCACTTTATTAAAAAGTACCCTTGAAATTATGACACTTGCTTCTGGAGTATATGATCAAGTAAATGTCGTAACTACTTTGAGAATTAAAGCACCATTTTAATTAATATGAAAAACTAAAATGTTTTCTGTTCCTAAAGATCTCAGTGCAGGCACTTTATCATGGCACGTAGCTTGACAAAGATATAAAATTTGTCTAGCTGGTGCAATGTATAGTTTAAAAACATGGTGGCATTAGTGGAAATAGAGCTCAGTTCAGACAGTAAAAGGCACAAACTGCAAAAAGTTCTCATTCCATGCAGGCTACAAAGTACTATCAATAAAAAGCACTAAGTTCCCATGAAAGAGCATGTGAATAAGTGTACTATTAATGCACAGGATAAGTTCAGGGTAATACACCTGGGAGACAATAATTAGGAACACAAATACAGACAGGAAGGAAGGGGGTAGGTTGTGAGGGTTTAGGGAATGATCAGCTGAAAAGGAGACTGTGATGTCATGTTGCTCCAGAAAGGGCAAATCAAAATTTCAAAAACCCCAAACCATATATAGTTAGAAATGCATTCTAATAGTGGAATGTGAAAGTTGAAGGTATTAAATGTGAATGTATCTGCATAAATATGAGCTAAGAGCCAGGCAAGCTTTTTAAGACTGATTGTTAATGTTTCTGATTATTAAGGAGGAGTTATAGTGGAACTTGGCCATCAACAGATATATCAAGCATGCAAATTCTCCTTTCTTTTTAAATAGAACAGGATAGGCTCTGCAGAATAGTGTTACTGTGAAGATGAGGCTCACTAGGGTAACATCCCTGTACCAAATACAATTTTTTTCCTATTTTTAATATATTGATAGGACAAGATTTCCATTACCTGATCTCTCTTTCACATCTGGTACCACTCTGGAAATGCATATCTGTTCCATGAGCAATATTCTTTCTCCTGTTTTCTAGAACTTGGCCACATCAGGAGAGATCATACAGCCTGGCTAGTGAAGCTGCAGGGAATTTGGCTTGTGTTGTATAACAGAGAAGTACTTCTGCCCTTTAGTGTAGATGGTCTAACTAGTGATCTATGGATCATGTTCCTGTGACTTGTAAGGAGGTACAGAGCTAATGTTAAGGACTACCCAAAGCCCAGTGATTTATTTTTTTTTTTTTTTTAATGTGTCTATCCCTCTGCAAAAGGGAGCATCATGCAGTTCAGCTGGAACAGCTGAAATTGCATCAAAAGAAGGCAGCTTTCAGCTGGGGCAAAGCTGGTGGCTCATAATGTTTCCAACCTGGGCCTGCCACAAGGGTGTAACCAGAGCATGTGTTGGTGAGAAAATCTTTTACATCAGTTGGCTTCTATTGAGAAGGTCCTAGGTTTTATTGACCTACAGTGGAGCTAGCATGGAATCATCACAATGATCAGAACATATAACAAACTTCTCATCAATATTCATATGCCAAGAAGATCCTAGCACAACAGAGAGTTCAGGCTTTTCAGATGATAAACAATGTAAACATTGACAAATAATTTACTGTGAACAGCTCATTCAATTCTATTCTGGGCCTGGGGAAAGGACAGTTTCTGCACTGGTCATTCACATTCCTGACACGATGAGAGTTTTGCAGAAGTAATGTTTAAAAATTATCCTTGAAAATGGATAAAATTCCTAGCTCCATCCTTAGAATAGGACAGCACTATCTATGTCTGCCTGGTTTCCCACTCCATCCACTCCACAAAGGTTTCATGAGTAGATGAGAAAGGTGTCCTTTTCATTAGAAGAAAGCACAGTGTGCAGAATACAGGTGCTTGCTCATGACAACAAATGAGGACTGAAATTCATAACGTGAGAGTCAAAAATAACCACACCGATGCACTTTATCATTTACTGCCCTACTTAATCATTAGGATGTACAGCCACAGAGTTCTATAATTTGTAATGTAGTAATGAATTAATTGCAGTCATCAGGCATTTTTTCCCCTTTATTTAAACAGTATGAAATTGCTCACTGCTATTTATATTAGCTTTCTTCTTTTACATTTCTCTGTCTTCTACATAGTAATATTGATACAAGTAATTCCTTTTGCTGGAAATACACATCTCAAGCCAAACCACATTAATGCTCCTATTGTACAGCTGTTAAATAAGCAGCCCAAAGCCCTACATTTACTTGATTTACACATATAAAAATGCAAAAAATGCACAAAGGTATTCTTCAAGCTTTTGTCATATTAGTTCTGGCTTCTGAAAATGAAGATTTAGGTGTAATTTTTTTTCTTATTCTTGTATCTTAAGCCAGGATTTTTTATGGTTGACTTGACATATAAAGGAAATTTTGTCTTTGTTTTCTTCTTCCTCTTCAAATATTCTCTGCTGAATCACTAAACATCTATAATTTCTGACAAGGTCACTTAATTATCAGTGGTGCTGGCTGAAAAAGAGCTGCCTTATCTCTGTTGCTTCTGCCTCTTTTGTGGAGCTGAGCATTACTGAAAAGTCTCATGCGTGTTCATTAATTACTATTCAGAAGCCAGCCTTAGTGCATGCAAGCATTTTGCCTGCCTTAAGATTTGCTGTCATTATGGGTGGATTATCTCTGTGTTAAACATCTTTCTCTCTAGTGTGCCAGTCCCCCAAAGATACTAAGTTTGAAAAAGGAAGATAAGCAAACAGTTTTAAACCCCCAAATAATAGGAGTAGATGGACATAGGAGAATGAAACATTGTACAAGAAAACTAAAGGAGGTTCGTTTCTCTTAGCTTGTCTTTTCTTTCTCTAAGGAATAAGGAAGAAGAGTGGTTTCTGTTTAAAGTTCCAGACTGTGACTTGGGAACTTCTGATTCAATTTCCACCTTCATAATGAATGTCTTAAGAGACTCTTGGCAAAACATTAATTCTTCCTGTGTCTCATTGCCTCATCTGTATAGCATGGATAATAATCTTTCTTTTATCAACACTGCTCATGTTACCAGCTTTAGGTAGCTGAGACATCTGTGTTAAGTGCACTTTATGAAGTTAAGATGGGGGCTCTGTCATCAAAACAAAATATTACTTGACCTATTATTAAGATTCAACTGCTGGTATAAAGTACTGTAGAGCAGAAGTATTGTCAGCCATTTACATGTCTTAAAATAAATATCCACATGTGGTCTCTCCCTCCTCCCCTACCCATCCTCTGTTCCTTGCCAAGCACATTTCAAGCAGTGAAATCAGCAACAGAAATCAGCCCAGAGATTGTCTCTCCAAGAGCTTTCTGCTTGGGCATGGTGTTGGTGTCCAAATTATTTGGAACTAGGTCACAAAAAGACTTGGGAATTGTTTTGGATAGTTGCAGGAAGCCTTCTGCTCAGTATACAGCTGTGGTTCAAAAAAAGGACAAGAAATGCTTAATATGTAGAAGAGAACAGAAAATGATATAGCAGAGAAACAAGCCTTATGCATTGGGAGATGCTGATTTCAATAGAATTATACTTGCATAAAATTACAGTTCTGGTGAATCAAATGATATATTTCAGATCTCATAACATTATTCCCTTCGCCATCCAAAGAGGAAAAAAGATCCTACTTAAACAAACAGCTTCCCCATGAAATGAAGTTGAAAAGGATTAAGAATGTTATCCTAGTGGAGAACCTCATAAAATAAGAATGTATAAGAGGTATGCAAAATAATACACAGCATGCAGAAGGAAACTCCTATTTACCCTTTCTCATAATACAAGGACAAGTGAGAAGGATCCCTTACAAATTTTAAAGAGGCTAAAAGGAATCAGATTTTTACACAAAGAAAATTTACCCTGTGGGACAGATAAGGGCTTAGTAGGATTCAAAAGGGATTAGACATTTGTATGGATAATAAGAACATCCACAGCTATGTTAGATAAGATTACAGAAGGGGAAAAAAGATATAAGTACTCCTGCTTCAGGGCATCAGCCAATTACTGATAGAGACAGAAATTTTCCAGTGCAATATTTTTCCCCTGGAAAATGTCTTTTGGTAAAGTGCAAGTATCATGCAGCAATGTGTTAATGTCGGTGAATCTTCTAATGGATTCTGCTTCAAAACTTATCTGGTTTCTTGGCAACTTACTCAGGACTCAGAGTTGGGAAATGAGGGATATGTTGTAGAATGGTCTATTGGCTAATCTGTTCAAGATGGTGAACCTCATACATATACAATACTAGGAAAACATTCTACACAATTTGAGATGCTAAAAATGTCTCCTTTTGTTCCCAACATGGAATTGCAGAATCTTTGCAATTTTTAGATTTTGCTTGGAATATAAACTTGATCTTTCAGCCTCAGAATCTGAGTTGGAAACTTCCTCACGCTGGTTGTTCCATATTTTTTTTAAGTGCAACTGAACTTCTTGACGTAAGGACCAGGTAGTGAGCAGTGGACCTGGAGATATGATTAGTTTAATGAGGTGGTTCTTTTGTTAAGAGATCTTCTGTCTGAAGATTGGCTACAGACTAAGCTGGGGATTTTTGTTATAGATGAGTGATTTCAGGTGCAGGAGAGAACTTCACCTTGAATTCAGTTTACTACATTACTGAAGAAAATAAATAATGGTATTTTACAATTATATAACCTATCTCATCCCTGTGCATTTAAAAATTGTTCACAGAATTACTGAAAATATCACCAAGGAAAGGTTTCTATTCTGGGACATGGCCTTTCTCAGTTTGCGCTGTCTAACACTGGTAGGGTGGTGATTTTTGCTGCTCTTGGTTTTCTTGCTCATTTTCATCTGGTCTTGTAACCTCCCACATGATGCTCAGCTGTTTCTGTGAATTCAAATTTTTGTTTTTCAGATCTTTGTAATACTCAGCAATGATAACTGGACAGCACTGTAATCCTTCTCCTGGCTTAACCAGAAAAAGATATGGCTGCAGGGACAAATCTTAACTTTTACTGTATGCTCTTTTATAGATTACAAAGTTATTTATTGTAAATAATTAATGTCTGACCAACATCTGACCAAAACATGTTGATTTGGGGTTTTTCTTGTTGTTGAGGTTTTTTAATATTAGAAGAAAGTCAGAGAAATGGAGGAAGATAATTACATAGGATAATTGCTTTAAATACGTTTAGATCTAAGCTGCTAAAAGCCTAGCTGTGTAAAAAAGGAAAGTAACCATGCCATAAATATGGCATGAAACAATAGAGAACTCAGGCAGAAAAAGAATCTGGTACAGTTGCACAAGACATTTCTGGCAACAATTCCATGTAAATCTCTCAAATGAGTACAGGTACTTAATAGGCAATTAAAAAGACAGCCAATGTAAATGACTTAATAGCTGACTCTTAATGCATTAGCTGCTCTGTAATTAATAGAAAATTATAAAGGAAATAAATGCTTGCTTACAGCCTTATTAAGATCTGAACATTACATCTTACTCTGAATTGATTGGGATGATAAATTCTGGGGAAAATATGGAAAGCACAGTTAAATACTTGCCAAATCTCAGCAAAACTTCCATAATGTGCAATCTGCGTTCTATATTTCAGAATACTTATGCAAGATGACATTCAGAAAGTTTGAATGTAGGTACTGCGAGAGGGTTATTGCACTCCTGCAGGAACTGGGATGGTAATCATCAATTAAGTTCAGTAGTCTAAGGTGGAAGGTGTTATGCATTATTCAATTAGCCCAGTAATAAATTAACTGCTATGTAAGCTCAGAATCAGTCCTTGGTGTCCAAATACTGTACAGCTCCATGACATGCCCATTCATATACCAAATTCAACTTCATTTTTTATTCCCAGGCTTAGTTCTGGGTTTACTTGTAACACTTAAGCAGGTAGGTAATTTGGCTTTCAAACTGATATTCGGGCTCAAAGTTTAATACAATTTCTTGTACAGTAGTTCCTCAGGTATCAGAGGTCAGGGGTTTATAATATTTTCTATAAATATTCTCTCTTTTGTCAAATCTTGAGTATGAACTCTTGAAGCAACAATTATCCATTACTAAGTGCAAGTAAGTGCAATGGGTTTCTGCAGGAGCTGGCAGCTGCAGTTCAAATAGTGTTACCATGGCAGAGTAACTTCTGTAGCTGTCAGTGTGTACATACCATTCACATCATCTGAGTGGATTGCATGAGGGCTGACACTGTTATGCTCATATTAGTAAAGCAAAACACCCCCAAAACCCCAACAAAAACCCAGATTGTTTTTAGCAGGGAGTTCTGGGAGAAATATTTGAAGGCTCTTGGGTGCTAAAAGGGTTTAAATCCCGCTTCAAATTTAGTTCTCTTGACAGCAATAATGCACATTTTGTATAGAATCGTAATAGCCTGTACGGGAACAGAGCACTTTGCAGATGCTTCATGACCTAAGACATAGAAGTGAATGCTAATTGAATAGGGCTTTTAAATGGCATTCTGGCCTCAGCTGCTTTTTATAAATGTTAGTTGTCCATCTGACCTGTATAAAGTTGTTGATGTTTCCCTGGCAAATAGCTTGATGCAGCTAAATTAAAGGTAACCAAGTTCAGATTCAGCATTCAGATCAGGAATAATAAGAAAGAATGGCAGGGAAAGAGCAAAAATCACTTTCAGAGTAAAGGAGAGAATAAAGAACATTCATTTCAAGGGAAATATCTGTGTGACTTCTGAAGTGATCCAGTTTATCCTCTGCATTACATTGGAGCAGAGGGGTGTGTGTGTGTGCAAGCATGGCTCTAACTGTATCCTGACAAGTTCTATGAATTTCGGAATGGGACAAACTTGAAACTGAATAAATGTGTCATTAATTGTTTAAGCAGTATTGCACCCAAAATTTAGGATGCAGGTAAGATATAGAAGAATTTTCAGTTAGCCCATTCCTGAAATGGATAGTACAATAATATCAGATCAGGAATTTTTGAACATGTAAATAGTAGCAGCTCAGCTTTTCTCCTTGCCAGGTACGTTTGCATATATTCAACAGGTACATTTTCAAAGAGATTTTTGCTTATTCTGTGAACTACTTCGTCAGATTTTTCAATCAGATTTTTAGGACTTCAGAATCAGGTAGCTTTCCTTCCATCTGCAAGTGCTTAACCCTCTGCCTGCTTTGTCAGTGCTCACAATCCTGTAGTTTAAAATTACATTTTGATATTGCAGTTTCAGATTTGCAATGTGTTGATTAGAAGGTATGCACTACATCTGCAAGTAAAACTGAATTTATGAGTTCACTTATCTGTTTAACTTGGCAGTATTCCATTATAGACAGAGATTTAAATCAGCCTTTGCCAATTTATTAGTATTGCAAATTCATTACTAATATTACAGTAGTATCTGCTAGTAATGTTACCTCTTTCAGATTGTTCTACAAACATTTCTCTGAAGGGAAAACTACTAATTCCACACAGTCTCATACATGCTTTGCTAAAGTTTCCATCTTCTTTTTTAAAATTCCCACATGCAAAATTGATCAGAATAGAAAGGATTTCTGGTACTGATCAGTCAGCATGTAAGTGATAGATCGTTTCTAGCATTACTCAGAAATAAAATGCTATGCCAAAGTACCGTGATAATCTCTTTTCAGCACTTATTTGCTTCCCTCAAGGCTATGCAAATGATTTCAAAAGAAGGGAAAATGTCTTATTGAAAAAGTGGCACCTTTACATATTTCTCTTTTTTCTTTTCCTGACTTATTTTAAGATAATAAGCGAAGAGCAAACGCATAAAAACACACTGTTCTCTGCCTATTTTGCCTGTTTTGAAACAACCCTTTTCTGTGTCTCTTTTTTTGTGTGTGTGTCAAGCTTTTTATGCAGTGGAATCAAAAAGATGATGTTTTTTTCCTAGAGCTATCTTGACAAACTAGTGGAATATGTTTAGGAATGTGAAAGCTTATAAGAAAAGAAAAGGGAGGGGAGGGAAGTGAAGAGGCTGAGAGCTATCTGAGATTTTTTTTTAAGCGGAGATGTTGGAAAACGGTGGTTACACTTAGTATTTCCACCTTATCCTTTTGTATTCGTTTTCAAGTCACAAAGTTTCTTCAAGGATGGCTGACCTTATGGAGACTTTTTTGAAATGAAACATTTTGGTTAAAAGCTGTAAATGTTTTAACAATCAACAGTGGACCAACACAGAGATCCTCCTGTCATCTTCATAAATTCTCTTTTCTCATATTACTTAGTCCTCTTGGTGTTATACAGATGTAAAACTCTTAGATGCAAGGTGTAAAGTTGAACTATGAGTTTTCAGTCATCACCAGCTGAGAAAGGTGCAGTTTTCTCTATCCAAAACTTTTGAAAGTTTTGCTGACATTCTCTGGTCAAGTATCTCTTAACCTTATCTGAGTGATATTACTTTCTCCTTTTAGATCCTCTTTTCTTCCATAAACGGTGCCCTATCTCTATTCAGTCTCTATAAAACTGTACAAAACAATACAGATTCAATTTTATAGTAAAGTCATTGTTTTTCTACCTTTAGTAGTTGTTAGTGATTGTTAATTGAAGTCTAACTTTTTCACAGCCTCCATAAAGTTATCCAGAGCAAGCTAGCAAGGGTGACAAAGGGCTGAAGTCCCCATGAGCTAGGGTAGGTAACCATATAACCTACTCAAATTTCAAACAAAAGAGAGAGGAAAAACTCATACCTTGGAGTTAGAAATAGAAAGATTAAAAAATGTGGTAAAAAAAAATAATATATATAGGTCAACATGGATAATGTGAGGGTTGAGGCACTTACAGACCTGTGTGGGAAAAGGGTTGGAATATCTTCTGAAAACTTCCAATTGCCTCTCAAGCCATGGTTTTTTGGATAGATACTGCCAGCACATAAGTGTAATAAGTTCTGTAGGGTTTTATGGCTACAGGTTACACACAGACACTCTAGGTAGGAAAAGAATAAAGGTGAGAAAAATTGAAAGGATGAGGACAGTAGCAGTAGAAAGAAGCTATGAACTGAAGGAAGCATCGCAAAGGTAAAAGGATGCAAAGAATTTTAGCTGCATCTGAACTACCTTCTGTTGTTGAATGTGAAAGCCAAGGTCCTGGCAGGTTTAGATGTGTCAAAGTGCAAGTTGCCTTAAAGTTTGTCCTGACCAAGCTGGAGAGTCTCATTTATCTTGGGTCTCATTCTCTTGCCACATGTTTAAAACAGCCCTAATCTCACAGGATTTCTGTGCCCCAACGCAGTCCTTCATTTTTGCGTGCTTGCTTTCATGCATTTATATGAAGTTTCAAAGCAACAAAGGCTTTACACAAAGAACCTGTCAACTCAACAGATTCACCTATTGGGTACCAATACCAGGAGTAGCTCTGATTTCAGCTGGACTATTTATGTTTTGAGTTGCTCGAATCAGTCAAAACTATACAGGCAGCAGAACCTTATCAATGTAGGAGTTGACTTGCAATGTGTGCTTACAGCAGTAGTTAAAAAGAAAAACTGATCTCAAATTATGAAGTGCTGACATAAATATGTTCGGTCATCGGTCAATTTTTTATTGGGTAAGTTTTTCCTGCCTTCTGGAAGTGTGGCTGAATGTGATCTGTGTTTAGTTCTGTGTTCCCTATTCCTTTGGGAAATTCATATCTACAATTTATATAGCCCCTATCTAGCCTGGAGAAGCTTGTTAAGTTAATAATAGTGTGAAAGAGGTGGTAGACTGCACGTGGCATGTTACATTGGTGAGCACTCTAGGAGCATTACAAACAGAGTAGATAGCTCTTTTAGAAGTTGCTGACAGTCTTGTATTGCACATATTTCAATAAATATTGTCCCAATGCTTGTACAAATCTCTGGTGTGCAGCTCTGGTATAAATGGCACAGTAATTAGAAACCTATATTAAAAAATATCAAGCCTGGATGATAGGCATTAATCTAACAAACTCTAGGGACATCATTTTATGCCTTGCTAGTTCTTTACAGTGTTAACCCTTGTCTCAGCTTCAAAAACTTCAAAACAAATCTTCTGCATGGCCAAATCATCAAAGGTTGTGTTATAAAGTGTGTACTGAGACTTCTGTGGGAAGTTTGCAATTACACTCAAAATAAAACAAAGTCCCCTTGGTTTTTGAAGTTTTTTGCCAACCGGAGTGAATGACAGTGATTAAAAGAATCTTAATGGTCATGCATTTTTTACTGAAACATTTCAAATTATTAGCTGGAGTTTATGGAAGGTCTCAACCTCATGTGTAGTCTTGCATTAGAAACATGATTCTATATTGTAAAGCAAAGCAATAAAAATACATCTCTGTCAACAAAACTTTTGAGTCTTTGAAAATAATATGAATGGGTATACTAACAATTTTAACATTTGCAATTCCTCCCAATCCCCACAATCAACTGCAAATATTTGCCTATTTAACAACAAAAGTTAACTGAAACGAGTTGAATGACCAGACTAAAAGCAACAACTGTAGTTACTTAAGTAGTCACTAAATTCCAAAGTGAACACCAGAGGAAAGAGTGCCCCTAGATTTGTTAAAAGCAAAAAGATAGATAACAAAGAATATAGATGAAGATTATTTTCTTTGTCAAAGAAAGAGATGATCAGACTTCCCCTCCTCCCCCTGCCAAAAACTCCCAACAAACAAACAATCCCCATAAAATAATCACTGGATTTACAGATGATCCCATAGCCATACATCTGAGGGCAGGAAATCGATCACTCTGTGTGAAAAGGTCATTTAGCAGAATTTTTTTCAAGCAAGAAAAGCCCATATTTAAAACAAGAAAGATTTAGGCTTCCCCCACTTAGAAACATGGGTTCATATTTGCACCCTAACATTTAAATAGTCAAACCTATGTGAGTTAATAGATAAGATGCAGGTAGCAGACCACCAGTGGAGAGAAAATGTATTTTTTTATCTTAGGGTTAAAAGATCAATTGACAGTTTTCTATATCCTTCCTTAGTCACCCATACTGAGTCATTTCAAAGTAACAGAATAACCACAAAACAATTTTGTAGTCTGGAATGCTGATTAAAAGGAGTCCTGAGCTTCCACAAGACCCAACTCTGAGTATGCAGAGAGGAAAAAAGAAAAAAAATGCTTCCAATTACCAGAAAAACAAGTTAATGTCAATATTTTTAACCAAAAATGTATGGATTATTCAGTGATAACTGTTTGCATGACAGAATGGGAGAAAGAAGCCATTGAAGAAACAGCCCAATATTTCTCAAAGCCTCTCTGATCATATCAAGGTGGCAGCAGGAATGAATGTTTTTGCTAGGTCAAATTTAAGGTGCTTGCCTATGGATTGTGTTTACCCTGGACTTTGTACTAATGAACAAACCCTGACCTTTTCCTTTTAATTTTTTAATTCTTATATCCTCTTACAGAAACAGTTCTGTTTTCTCTCTGTTCTACTTGCCAGTCTGCTTCAGTTCCACAGCTTCCCACTCTTAGATGTGGTGAGCATCCACACGGGAAAGAGCAGACACAGTTTCAAAGGAACCTTTGTTAAGACATGTTTGAAAGCAACAGGGAAAAAGAGCCACAAGGTTGCCAGCTCCGACACGGCAGTGACACTGACTAATGAAATATGCCAAGCCAATTTTTCTGGTGAAGTGCCTGTTTCTCAATCTATAGTCTTGCATTAGATTACATTTAACAAAAAAAAAGTCAGGCACAGTTCTGTCAGTGTCGGTGGAGCTATGCTGAATTACAATAGTCACTCTCATAAAAAACCATAAGTGTGGAAAAACAAGTTTATCCACTTGGAACTTGAACAATATGGTGTTTGGCCACCTCTGCCCTACCCATCGGCATTTGAGTCTAGCCAGGACACCCCTGATACCAGCTAAGAGAGTACTGCTCTGCTTATTTCTGCTGTGAAATATATTTATTCTTGACTACGTTACATTTCTGTTGTAAGTTGGTATGAAGCTTGTCTTCCTAGGGTTGTGGGAGGGTTGGCTTGGGTTTTTGGATATTTTTTTTTTTTCTCCATAGAGCTGAACTTCTGCTGAAGTTAGCATTTGTTTAGCTTGCTGTTCTCACTCACATACCCAACTCAGATGTTGGGATGCTTATGGCAGCTAATTTAGTCTGAAGTTCTAGACTGATGTGTTTACATGTTATAAAACTTGAAAAAGACTTCATTCTCTTTCTCTCTAATTTTTCTGCAAGTGTTTTGCATCATTACAAGACTGGCATCAGGATCTCTAAACTTAGGTGTCTGTGTGACGAGGATCTACTCTCATTCTGTAGAGACAGGCTGGGATCAGGTACTATATAATTCTGGATGCAGGGTGATGATGAGGTACAGGGGTCTGTGTGCCACATCAGACAGCGGCTGCCTGTAGGAAGAAGAGCCACCTCCTTGTCTACACCTGCAGATATCCTATGCAAGCTAAACATACTAGGGTTTTTTTGTTTCTACAGCTTTCCACCTTCCTCTTTTGAGCTCACATTATTACATAGTCATTCTATTGCAGCACCATCCCTGAATTCTGTCAGTCACAGTGCACTTGTGCACTTGTATAAACAAGAAAATATCTCTCCTTTGTTGCACAAAGGTGTTAATAAATGCCTGGATTTGAATTAAAAGGTGATAATGGAAAACAGAGACCTCAATGTGTCAGTCTTTCTGATGCCTACAAAACATCATCTGATGTCTCAAACATCCCAAAACAGCTGTATGTGAGCTGACCAAAAACTCATTTATAAGAACTAATCCTTAAAAACCTTACTAGGGAGGAGAAGTCTGTGGCAGTTGGATAAGGAGGAAGTAATAACAAAAGCTTGAAATAAGCATTTTTAAAGGCTGTACCAAAAGACTAAACCAGGATTGCAAGTGAAGTCTGGCTAGTAGAAAGAAAATGAAGTTGGAAGGTTTATTCTTTATTCTTTTTCTGCATTTAATCAGAAAGCATTGAACATCATAAGTGAAAGTTCTCCATTCCTCTCCTTCTCAGAATGATCCTACCTGTAGTTCACTCAGTGCAAACGATTTTTCAGTAGATCTTAATTCAGATTTTGCAGAAGTTGAAAGGACTGAATATTACACATGCTCCAAAATTCTTGCATTTAAAAAATATTGATCATGAATCTTTGCTTGCTGACATTAATAGGATCCTGTTAATATCATGGGAGTAGTTTTTGTTTGGCAGTGATGATGGGAAAATCCACCCCAAGGTGTATCTGATTAAACAATTCTGGGGGACTTACCTCTGTGGCCAGCAAGCCCATGGAGCAGATCCTCCTGGAAACTATGCCAAGGCACGTGGAAAATAAGGAGGTGATTAGTGACAGCCAAAATGGCTTCACCAAGGGCAAATTGTGTCTGACATATTTGGTGGCCTTCTACGATGAGGTTACAGTGTTGATGGATAAGGGAAGAGCAGCTGATGTAGTCTATCTGGATTTGTGCAAAGCATCTGACGCTGTCCCATGTGACATTCTTGTCTCTAAATTGGAGAGACATGGACTTGATGGATGTACAAGGAATGACAGTGGATAAGAAATTGGGTGGATATTCATGCTTGAAGAGTTGCAGTCAACAGCTTGATGTCCAAGTGGAAATCAGGGATAAGTGCTGTTCCTCAGTGGTTGATACTGGGACCAGCACTGTTTTACATGTTTGTTGGTGAGATGGACAGTGGGACCAAGTGCACTCTCAGCAAGTTTGCTGATGACACCAAGCTGTGCTGTGTGGTGTCAACACTCTGGAAGGAAGGGATGTCATCCACAGGGACCTTGACAGGCTTGAGAGGTGGGCCCGTGCAAACCTCATGAAGTTCAACAAGGTCAAGTGCAAGGCCTTGCCAATGGGTCAGGGCAATCTCAAGCACAACTATAGGCTAGGTGGACAATGGATTGAGAGCAGCCCTGAGGAGAAGGACTTAGGGAGTGTTGGTTGATGAAAAGCTCAATATGAGCCAGCAGTGTGTGCTTGCAGCCCAGAAAGTTAACTGTGTCCCGGGCCGCCTCAAAAGAAGCATGACCAGCCCATACATGAGGTGATTCTCCCCCCTCAGTTCTGTTCTTGTGAGAACTCTGGAGTACTGCATCCAGATCTGGGGCCCCCAACATAGGAAGCACATGGAGCTGTTGGAACGAGTCCAGAGGAGGCCACGAAGATGATCACAGGGCTGGAGGGCCTCTCCTATGAAGACAGGCTGAGAGAGTTGGGGTTGTTCAGCCTGGAGAAGAGAAGGCTTCAGGGAAAACTTAGAGCACCTTCCAGTGCTTAAAGGGGCCTACAGGAAAGCTGGAGAGGGACTGCTTACAATGGCATGGAGTGACAGGACAAAGGGTAATGGCCTTGAGCTGAATGAGGGCAGATTTAGATTGGGTATAAGGAAGAAATTCTTCTCTGAGGGTGGTGAGACATTGGAAGAGGTTGCCTAGAGAAGCTGTGGATGCCCCATCCCTGGAAGCATTCAAGGCTGGGTTGATGGGGCTTTGGGATACCTGGCATAGTGGAGGGTGTCTCTGCCCATGGGATTGGAACTAAATGATCTCTAAGGTCCCTTCCAACTCAAATCATTCTATAATTCTATTATTTATCATAGCTTTGCTAGCCCTAGTGACCCCTACGCTTTTTATTACAATCTTGTATACAATTTTGCATTAGGTATGTAAAATTAATCCACTTGTCATCACATATTCTAAGTCAAATCAGAAGCCAGACAAACCTAAACCCTCATTCTTAATTTATATATATTTATGTATATAAAAAAAAACAACTTACTGATGCATGAATTTCATTAAATCACACAGAACTAACCTTTTTTTTAAAAGAAAATATATTTTCTCTGAGACTCACTCAATATGAGAGCTGTTCAGTTAATTGAATAAATCTTGCTGCTTTTCAGCTTTCTACAATCATATTAAACAGGAAACTCACTTCAGAATTTGTTCTTCCAGATTTTTCTCTGGGAAATCTTGTCCATGGGGGAAAATAGAATATGTAGGGATAACAGTGGCAACTATTAATATATTTTCCAAGAGCCTCCAATTGTGAGATCTTTTTCCAGTTCTTTAAATTTTAAGTGAATTTGAATCAATCGGACAGAAAGTTCATGTGCTTGGTGTCTGCCTAGGGCAGTTTTCTACAGAAAGTTACTGTAGCAGCATCATGTTTACATGAAACCGAAATGTAAGAGTAGTTTAAGAGGTACAGTTTTCATTTGTTCATGTTTAGCAGTGAGGATACAGTCCTGCAACAAAAGCATCTCATCCCAGAGGGTGGGGAGATGCTTTCTAGACAAGGTTCTCCTAACTGCATTTACGGTCCTACTTGCTCATTTAATAATCTGAATGTTTATGATGTTAAGATGGAATTCCTCTAAAGAAAGATATGCCTATAAAAAGTAAGACAATTCTTAGAAATATCCAAGCTGCCTTTATTTCAATACCCTGAACTTTCAACCCTGAAAACCTTCTTTCTGTGACTGTGATTCTGCCAGCTTTTTAAACAAAGCATTGTGAAGTTAAATCTATTGGCTGCAGATTGAGTTATGGACTTGATAATACACTGAAAGACCTCAGCCACTGTGAGTACTCCTTTGTACTTTAGAGGTAGCAAGGGATAAAAAAAGATGAACATAAGGTCCATGTTACTGACCACAGCCTTGTGACATAGGCGTATGATATCGCACTCACCAAACGCTGCATTAAGCAGGAGAGACAACATTTTATACAGACCATCTGTAACTTATCACTTGCACTTTTAATTTCTAAAAGCAGCCTGGAGCATTTAGGAGTCAGTATTCTATAGACTTACCTACCCCCTGAGCTCCTAAGGCACTCTTAAAACCATCTCTTGCTCTGTCTGTGCTGCCTATGTGTTGCTTCTGGCTGCAGTCAAAAAATCATCTTACCAGATAAGCTTGGGCAGAGGTGAAAGAACTGGTTCACACTTAAATCTATTCTTCCAAACTGTACAGTTTCACCTAGTTTGAGTTCATGTAAGACAAAAGGATAGCAATGCAGATTAGCACGTCAGGAAATAAAGAACCTTCATGTTAGGATTGCCTGTTCCAAGTATTCCTTTAGTACTGAAAATGGGCCTCTTCTAATCTCCATGTGTAGGAAGAAACTCCAGCAACTAGTTCCCAGTAAGCCTACCCCGGCTGAGCAGAGTCTGGATAATAAAGCACCCAAAGTTGCGACCTGTGAAAGAAGCAAATTAATGTAGCCAACACAACTGCAGTCATCTGTCTGTAATTTCATGTCTGCATCATTGCTTCAAGCTCCGGAAGGTACCCTGGCAACCTATTGTAGCATGAAACCTGTAATTACTTCATGTACAACACTGAAGAAAAGACAGGCCACTACAAGGTTAACAAATCACGCTCTGCTAGACAAATAGGCATGGTGAATTGTAAGCCCCTGGGCCCTTGTCACTAACACGCCACTACAGAGCGCTTTCAGGTCTTATCCGGGGAGTTCCAGCACCTGTTAGCATACAGGTGCCTGCTGGCTGTTGCCAACGCCATGCCTTGCGTTGAAATCAGCTGTGCTTAACATTCAGCTCCAGACTGAAATGGTCTGTGAGAAAGCGCTTCGCCTATTTCTTACCTCTTCCAAGTACTTGCAGATGTATTTTCTAAAATATCACTTCAATTTAGATCAAACATAGTGTAACAGTAAACCTTTCTATCTCCTTTTTCTTATCCATAGCTGCTAGATAATTTTCAGATTGTGTAAATCCATTCACATGATTACAAGATATAGTCTGTTTCTTTCTTGCATATATGAGCATTAAAGCGGCAAACTTTATTGAGTTCTCTTGATTTTTTTCCTGATCTACATCAGTACATTTGAGAAGCAAACTGGAATGTCCATGAAGGAAAAAAAAAATCCCAGGATAAGTCACTGTTCTTGCTGTTAACATACTTTCCTTTATCTGAGCAGAAAAATGACACCTTTTCATTTAAAATTGCATGTCCTGACAGAAATGTGTATCATTAGGCTTTCAGAGATGTTTTAAAATCTGTACTTGCAAAACTAGCACTCATATTATTTTTACCATCACAAACTTTAGATTCTCTTAAGAAATCAATACTACTTTATTTCATGGTCTTTTGTACCTGGCTCTCAGAATAACTATTGTAATTTTTTTCCTTTAAACTTTTTTTTGTTTTCTCCCTGTAGTTCTGATTGCTTCTCATACAGGAACTTCATCAGCCTTTCCCTTCTAATCAGTTCAAGTATTTACTGACTAAATAATTAGTACTGCTACTTGCTATATTAAAGAGTCACAGCAAAACTAGCGTTCCCCTTCCCACTTCAAATTAGAAAATTTACTTTTTTTTTTTTTTAAGGGCTCTAAGATATGATATGTTTAAATTGTAAGAATTTGTGAAGTGAGGGTTTAATAGCGGGAAAATTAACTTGGACTTTGTTTTCCAGCTTTCAAAATCCTCTGCATCTCCAGGACCAATCCCATGTCAGATATCTGTCAAAGGCTGAGGTTCACTTGTAAGTCAGGGCTCAAAATACCTGGAGCTCTGACCGTCCTGATGCACCCCGACGCCTGGTTAACAGGCACTGCCATTGGCATCTATAAGTATGAATTTAGACATTCCCTGTTTTCATTTATATCCCCAACCTGGTTTGAATCACTTTGGATTGTGGAAATATTAATATCATACGCCAAGGAGCTCTACTGATTATTAACCATTGAGCAATTTAATTTCTTGGTCCTAAAAGCCGTATAACACTGAATTGTATAGGCTACTGACAGACCTTTTAAATGTGTTTAATTCGGCTTCATCAGTATTCCTATTCTAGAAAAGATTGATAGGAACTCTTGGTATGTTTTATGAGACTCATTCATTTCCTCTTAAAATAAAACAAAGCCAAATAAAATAGTCCAATATTTTCCTGCAGAAATCTTCTTGTGTTTGTTTTTTGTTTTTTTTTGGGGGGGGGGGGTTGTTTTTTTTTTTTTTTTTCTTTTTTTTTTTTTTTTTTTTGCTTTTTCTTTTTTTTTTTTACATTTTCATTGTTTTTTCTCAGACTTTCAGCTCTCTTTTTTTTGGCTGGAAGTATGAGAACTGTAATGATTGAGGTTTGTAATATCAGCTATGTTACAGCTCCATGCTTAGAATAATTTGCCTGAAATTGAGAAAAGAATTAATACTGAGGCTGGAAAGAGCAACAAAAAATGTCTCATCATGTCTCTTGGCCAGTAAAAGGGGCTAATGTCCTGAAGACAAAACCACCATTACAGTAGGAAAGCCTTTCTTTTTTTCATTTAATAATTAACTTCCAGTCACATGCCAAATGCTAGTCTTGTCTTCGTACTGCTGAAAAAGAGATGCGACATCTTTGAAGCTGCCCCAAATATTTGAAAACCTACATCTTTGTGATCATGAGGAATTGCTTGAGACTGACAGCTCTGGGCAAACATGAAAAGAAAGAAATTACAAAGCAGCTTGACAAAAAATGGAACTATGAACAATTATTTGTCTGTCTGACAGCTTTAAGAGCCCAGTCTTCCACTGAGTTATGCTTGCTTCTAATCGTTCTAATTATATAAAAGGTAAGATACTGATGTATTGGTAGGCTATTCCTACTGTGGACAGAGCTGGACAATCAATCAGGTGATCTGGATTTAGTTTCCAGCTCTTCTGCTGATGTGCTGCATCATGTCAGGCAGCTCATTTTGTAATTTCCGTGTCTCAGTTCCCTGGTATATAAATCAACATGATGATGCCTTATTTTATCAAGCCCTTTAAGCTGTTAAATAGAAAATTATTATGCACTCTGCTTTTCAAACAAACAAAACCCCACACCTTAAAATCACCAGGGTTTTGTGAAACTCAGGGGGAAAGGCAGACCTGATGAAGTACAGATGATAACATTTTCATTGCTGATTAATGATTTAACTCTTTTGTCCATTTGAATTTGCACAGATCATCCTACATTGTTATCATTGTGCTGTTTAATGTGAACCTGGATTAATGGACAGTGACTAGAAACTAAAGTGATTTCATCTTTTCAGCTAAAAAAGCTTAACCTACCTTTTGTGTTGCCTTGAAATAGCTACCCTAAAAAAATAATATCAGATCTATTTTTAGGGGCCTCCTTTTTTTGTTGACTAATTCTTGTTCTCTGAGATAGCTAAGCTTCTTTTAATTGTGTTGCTATTTAAACTGGAGCAGACAAAAAATGTCCAAGACATGATTACACGATGGATGAGGCTATGGAAAACTGTTCGTATTTCTGGCTGTGCCATGGACCTCCTTTGATGCTGGGGAAGGTGCTTTGGTCTCCAACCTAGTGACTCCAGTACTGTGCACAAGCTGAGCCATAATAATTCATTGAATGTGTGCATAGGTTTAGCCCACTTCAGTCATAAAAAAACCCATATTAGTCCTCATTATTTACTTTGAGATATAAGGTAGCACGTTAGCCCTCTTCACTGCAGGGTAAGAGTTCACATGGTCTCCTGGCAGCCTGATGTAGGCTGACTTGCTGAGCTACTGGATCTTGTCCTTGCAGCAGAGAACATTGGCTTCGTCATTCCCTTGCAGCAAAAGGGTGTGCTGTGGGGCCTGTGAGATCAGCTGATGTTTGAGCTGGGAGCCTTGGGGACCTCCAGCCACAGGACTTTTACTGGAGACTCTCTGGGAGGCAACAGTTCAAGCTGCACAGAGTCTTCATTTTGAAGAATGCAACTTTCAGCTCAAATCAAGGCTGGCAATTGCTAATTTATATTCAGAAGGAGAAGTGTAACCTGAGATTTCCATTCATATAAACCCTTCAGTACTTTACAGCATATGTTCAAGTAGTCTTGTTACATGGCCGCACATAATGCAGTAATGAAAATCTGAATTTTTAAAAGCTGTACTTTCAAGGTTCATTTCAAAGCTATAGTGAAGTATGTTCAAATGGAGCTGGATGAACGGTGCACTTTTCAGTTTGTATGAACCGAAAAATTGCATTAAAATAAATTGGATTGTATTAATCCAAAATAGAAAATATTTTAGTGTATTGGTGAAAGACGAATCCCACAGATTTAATTTTGAATCAACCTGAAATATTTATTTTATAAAATTAGCATTTAAATAAACTTTTCTTACTCTCTTCCTATAATCTCTCCATCCTCTGCCATAGAATCCTATTTAAAAATACATTATTGAAACCCAATGCTGAAAAACGGTATTCTAAAAATTGTTAAAATGAAATATTTTAACATTTCCTAAATAAAATATTTAATTCTGAAAATGTCAGAATACTCTTACCTTCTCAATATTTCACTTACAAAATACACAAATAACTTCTGTTGCCATGTTACTAAATTGGTTTTGTTCTTTCATTCTAAAGAAATGCCTAGGTCTAATTATAATGTATCTAATGATGTATAAATTAGTTGAATTTTTAGTTAAAATAGTACCAGAACATGTATTATAGAAAATTAATGTGCATAATCTCTCTTACATCTGAAGACAAGAGTATGATGAGGTGTTGACCTTGAAAGCATCTCTTCCTCTGAAAGCATCTCTTCCTCATCAAGAACCTTTTATTTCATCTCTCCTGCAAGTAAAATACAACTGCAAAGTAATAAAGATCATTCCCGTGTCAATCATCGTATAGGGTAAGACCTAAAAGACAGTGATATTCACTTGTACCTATGGACTAGCAGAAGCCATCAGGCAAGTTAGTAAATAAGAAATTCATGATTTCTTGTTTTGCAAAAAAGAAGTCATAAATTTGGCTCTTTTAGACTTCCTTGGAGAATATTAAGCTATCATTCTAGAGCACCTTACTCCATCAAAGAGTTCTGTACTTTTTTTTATAGCTGTTTGCCTTTACTTTTTGTGTAATGCACCTTTAAACTCCGAAAGGCTCTGCTGTCTGCAGAGATGCATGGGTGTTTCAGTTCAGTGCAGACTGAGACAGACACCCCCACCTGCAGGCAATGCTTTCAAGAAAATCGCATTTTTGTTCGTCTTTTTTCTCTTGTTATTCACGTCAAAGTCATTCAAACTGAAAATAGCTGATGATTCTTGGTTCTGTAGAAATCTAGCACAGAGAAATCAGCAGAGACTTATTCACATTTTACTGAATTATTTCCTTCCAACACTATGATATTCAGGAGTAGTATTCTGTATATAATAAACTTGATGGCATTAGCTAAATTTATCCCATCATAATGGAATTCATTAATAAGCCATTGTGTTTTCTTGATGGTAGTTAGTGGTGATTAGTACCTGGATTTTCTTCTGCATTCTACCGAAGAATCAATTGTGACATTGGTTTAATGGATTAGTGTGTATTTATCAGACACATGCCAATAAAGCAATTGCTTCGCTATGAAGTACTATCAATCTCTACTGTAATTGCCAAGCCCAGTAAGTAGCTGCAGTGGTGATAGCAGCATTGTGAGCTAATTCCTTTTCATATCACAAGCCATTCAGCAGAAACTGCCTCTTTATTATTCATTCTCCATGTGTTGAGCCTATTGACTGTTAATCTGGATTAACAATGCTGAGTGGTGACAATAAATGCTAACAATTTTTCTTTTTAACACTCCATTAGATGATGTTGATTGTCTGAGTACCTTTCCCATTCACAATATTAAGCTGAAGTTACTATTGTTCTGGTTCTTTTAGAAATTACATTATTTAGGGCAAAAAGAAAATTATTTGTATTTAGGTAGTTTATAGAATGTTGAAATCATGGACAAGAATAGAGTTTTTAAAGAGCATGGTTGCTGGATTTTATTTCTAAATATGCTGTTCCATATGTAAGCATCTCTTCTAAGAAATTGGAAGGAATGGTAATACAAAACAAAACACAAATATATATAAAATCCAAATGCATTTATTTGGAATGCCAAAACAGTACACAGGGAAGAAGTAGGTAATTCAAAGGCATTTAGAGGAGGAAATTCACATTTTGCGACCCCTGATCTAGGGAGAAAAACAAAACACACAACAACAAGAAGGAAAAACAACCTTCTGAACGTATACATGGGGCCAAATTTAGAAATGATGAGACTTCTTCATATGTACCAGTAAATAAAGACAATATGTTTTGATTGTGTTCATTTGGCACAGGCTAGATGAAAAGTTCAAATGCCGGCTAAGGAGAGAGCATAAAAATGTATTTTTATGAATCAGAAATGCAGAAGTCTTATTGTAATTCATAACTCCATGCTGGTTTTATTGTTTTCAAATCACACACCAGTGCTTGTGCAACAGAATTCTCAGTTTAATATGTAATGAGTATGCTATTCAGTAGCATATTTTATTAGGCATTAGAAAGAGTTATGGAGCCATTCATATGATGTGCATTACAGAATGTGTCAGGAAATCAAGATCATTTTTGCTTCTCTACTAAACAAAATATACTTTAAGTAATTACTATTAACTGATAGTACTTACAGAGAGGCCTATTTTTATATAACAGGACAAAATGGAAAAGAAAAGGAGAAAAAAAAAAAAGCAGAGTTGGATTTCATAGAAAAAGGATTAGTTTTATTTACTTTGACTAACAGTCTTAAATTTGATCCTGTGTAGAGAAATCAAAAGATGGAGCTTTAATGTTAATACTTTCTTTTCACAAAAGAAAACTAACTGTCCTCTAAATGTTTTTGGATTACTTTTGTGGTTAGAAAAAATTCTGGTAGTTTAAAGTTGGGCAGAACAAAAACAGTAACAGATTGGTAAAATTTTCTTTGCATATTGAGACAGGACGTTGTTTAAGGGTTGAGATAGTAGGACTACAGAGCTCTGAATTTGAATGGTTGTTCTAGTTCAAGACTTTCTGAATGTCCTTGGATAAATCAGCTGATAAATCATAAAGCTACCTCCTTCCTGCCCTTTTTTCCCCCCCTAATGTGATTTCCGTGTTTGGTTGCTTTTATTAGCACTAACTACTTACTTCATCTTTCTGCAGCACCTAGCACAGCAAGAGTTGCTTACATTTTAGTGGATGATGATTGGAGCCTCTGTGCCCTGTTGTAGTAATTGAAACTATTTGTTAAATTTTGCAAACATTTGGCATAACCCGTGTTCAGTGTAAACAGGAGAATCCACTGAGGCTTCTCTGTGTTACAGTTTAGTTGTCTGCTGTATTTTTTCATCATATTTGAACACTGTATGCCAGAAACCACTCATTTCTCAAACACTGTTTGACTGACTGTTTTCTTAACCTGGAAAGAAAAAGCATCTTCAAAATGAAATGAGTCACAATGAGAAAGGAAACCAAGATAATTTAAAAAACAAAACAAAACAAACAAACAAACAAAAAACCCAACCAAAAAAACCCCAACTTTCTCAGCTTATTCTATACAGAGTTACAGTTCTTCAACCAAAACACACCTTTGCCATTGTTCTTGCTGGTGTATGAGAAAGGGAGCTATATTTGTGTGTATTACCTGATCGTTATATCCAGTGGTACTATATCTCCTACCATACACACAATTTCAGGAAGTGCCATTCTTTCATACACAATGCAACAATCCTTTTCAGAGAGCATGGTAAAAGGTCCTTACTGGTGTTTCCATGGGGCGTTATCTTTCTAGAAACAGTTACGTGTTTAGCCAAGGATTCAATATGATGTTCTACGTGATACTGGTTAAATCAGAAATTCTGTTCTGTAAGGTTCTGAAGACTCTCGCAAAGGACCTATGTAAGGACATGCATGAGTTCAAATAAAGGGTCCAAACTTAGAATAGAGCCAAGAAACACTATATTTAGCTTCTTTATCTAAAACAAAACATTATCTTCATAACTTAAAAAAAAAATAAAAATCTATCTCATCCTACAAGACTTCCACTGATAGAATAAATATTAGTGAAGGAGATTTGTGTATTGGAAACAAATTGAACTTCAACCCACATTATTCTTCCTCAAGCAAAAAAAAAAATCCTTCAACAAAGTAGTCTGCTTCATATAGTATAAACTAGTGAGCAGGTTCCTTGACTACCAAAATGCTTTATTTTATAACTTCCATCATACCCACAAAGAGACTCATAATTAACCTACCAGTTCTTTAAAGCTATAAGCACCAATTCTTTTAATTGGTTAAATGTTAGAAACTTACATTATGTAAATGCAAGGAGGGTTTACTGAAATTTGTTCTAGTGATAATCCATCTGTCTTGGATAAAGGCCAATGTACAAGCAATTGTGCCACTTCCAAAGAGCAGTAGAAGAAAGATTTCTTTTTCTTGTTCCACATGACTCAACATGATCTCTGTGTATTTTTATATTCCTAGCAACAGCTACAATAGCTTTTCTGAATAGGATGCCAGATAGTCTTTAACATGAACAGCTTACATTCACGTTGCTATGCTATAATTTAGCAAGTATGTTTATCATTGCTTGGAAATTGCACTATAAAAATGAATATGTTTTATTCTTTTTAAAACATGCATAGTATCAACTCTTTGTAGCAGCTAACAATTTTCAAGCAGAGAAAGCCCTACCCAGTTACTCTAAAAAAGCAGCGTGACAGAAATATGTCTCTTCCACCAGCATTCAAATGTTAAAGTAGTCAAGATAGAAAGACAAATCCCTTACTGCTGCCCTGCAGCAAGAGAATAGACTGTTAAATTTTTTAACTGCTCTGCTTGCTGCTTACATCTAATGTCTTTTAAAATGGCATAATAATATCTTAAATTAGATGGGTACATGCACAATTTAATTTCTTTGGAAACTCACCTGCCATACACTTTCTCAGTCCTTTACAAGCATGTCTTTAGCACGTTTTAAGTATCAGGAAGCTACAGTGATCATTTCATTTATTCTACTTTCAAAGACAAATAAATGTTGCTGTGGGCAGAGCCTGGCTTTTGCATGGCATTTGTATTGAATTTTATGTGAGCTGTGTCTTGAGAGATACTATAAGGTGCTTCACAGTTGTACGGAGCCTGCCTGGCCAGACGGTCTCACCGACAGCACTGGGATTCTCAGCACCTTCTCTTTCAGAGCTAGCTCAGGGCTCCAAATCTGCAGACAGCAGTCATATGAAAATATCTTGAGTTTTGTGAACGACTCTAAGTAGCAAGCACCGCACAAATTCAGTTTAATCTTGTAAGGGCTGAAGAATCAAGTGTTTCCATGCAGGAAAGAAGCACTTTAACCCAAAGCTTGGTTAGCTTTGGCGGCTGGAGGAGCAGTGCAGTGGTTGCACAGTCGTATCATATATGTGTTTCCATTCCAGCTGGCACCGAGTGATTGAGAATGAGTAAAACCACACATTGGAGTGTCCCAGTTTGTTATTAGAAACACTGAAAGTGCAGAAGATTGTTTTCTAAATTGTTTCTGAGATGTTATTACCTTTCTCCTCTTCGAGTGAATCTTGCAGCCGCTAAATGCTCTGTGCTGTTAAAATGCTTCAGATGCTGCCTGTAGTTTATTGTTCCCTTGAAGCAATTTATTTCATTATAATGTACTCATGAAAGAACATTAGTGTTTAATTATCAGGAGAACTATTCTTAGCAAGGCTCAGACTGAAGTATGAAGTCCTTGACTGTTAGTTTCTGCTCATCTACACACTGATGGTTGACAGAGCAAATGTCATGCAGGTTAGTTCAATGATCTCATGCAAATAATATCTGTTGTGAACTTTATCCTTTTTTCCCATTAAAAATCTTTTTGAGAATAAATCTTGCCAATTTGACATACTCTGACTGACAGAGTGAAAACTCATGTGGAAGTAGCTTCGCACCACTGCAAGGAAAAGCGCAATATGGTAATATCTCTGTGCAGCGAGGTGGCCCCAACAGCGTGTGAAGGGAGGGATAGGAGTGATTGCAGATCTGGTTTTGCCCTCTGCACTGGGAGGGAAATTTCATTCTAGTTCACAGTGTTGGTTACTAATGCTGATTCCCTAGGTATAAGCAACAGATTAAAAGTAATAAAAATGATAGACCTGAGGTAATGGAAGGAAACCTTGATGGGAACCCTGGTCCTTCTGCTCTAATACTGTAGCTTAATATTGCTTCAGTTAAGGAATTATTTTATTTATTTACCCTTAATTATTCAAAGGCAGTATCACTATTTTTGCAGTCAGTATATTATGGCTCCAAGTTTTGACCTGAATACCAAGGATTCCTCTGCAACTCAGGAGTGTAAATCGCACAAAGAGCAAGCAATCTATTGGTATTTTGTTATATAGCACTTTGGATGGTAAGATCTGGGAAAGGATAACAGTGTGACTCAGCAGTAAGCCAGGGAAATAATCAAAAGCATGGCAGAAAGTATCAGGCTTGCTCAAAGAGGTGAGGCAGCAAATTGTATGGGGAGAACCACTAGGGAAGGAAAATTATAGAATGTCATTGAATATGAGTATGCACACCTACTGCAGCTGGGCTGCCTCCAAAGCCCAGCAAGGTCCACTGGAGTCTTTCTATTTCTGGCCTATTTCTTGTCCATAAATCAATATAAGCAGTTTTTTCAACACTCAGAGCACCGTGGTAATAAAAAAGTGATAAATGTCATTACAAGGAAGTACTGAGTAATGCAAGATGATTTTTATTCATTGCTTCCATATATAGTACCTGAATATACATGGTATTCTCTGGATACACTGAGATCAATACAACAGTGCATAATCTCCTTAAACTTAAAATAGCAAAGCACTCTGTTTTCCTGTCACTATAATTTCTGCGTTTCAGTTTTAATCTTGCCCTATGTTCTCCCTCTTCCTTCCTCTGCTAATAAAATATTGTGCCCTGTATGTAGCACTGTGATGAAAGAAACAAATATTCATTGAATTTAAAATGCTCCTGGATTTTATAATCACTGGAAAAAAGCAAAATGCCTAATTTCTTTTTACTCCCTCATGAAATCTAATGCTGTAAAAAATCCTGCCTTTATCAGTAAAATCAAAGCTGAAGTTTATTCTTTGGGATCTCATAACTTGGCCTTTAATCATAGATTGGCTAAATACCATGCACAGTGCAAAATGAAATGAACCTCAAGTGTCAGTATGTCATTTGCAATCCCAGCTGATTAATCATTTCATTGTTCTTATAAATGAATGTTAATTGCCATGTGCATATCTACATGCTGAATGTATTAAAACGTTAGGTGGGAATTTCTCATCTTTGCTGGCTGAATGTACCCCGAGGGCAGGACACTGTCACTTAGTAACTCTGAGCACTGTCGCCATCTCATGAGGTGGCACATCTGCCAGCGTGCCAGCAGTGTACCCCACGTGCCAGCCTGCCCCATGTGTGAGCAGCGTGCCCCAGGTGCAAGCAGTGCGCTGCACATGCAAAGGTGCCCTGTGTGTGAGCAGTGCACCCCACACGTGAGCGTGCCCCATGTGCAAGCCACGCAGCTGATGCAAATGTGCCTCGCATACGAGTACGCTCCATGTGAGCGCAGCCCCTGTGCAAGCGTGCCTCACATTTTAGCAGTGCATCCCCTGTGCAAGCAAGCTCCACAGGTGAGCTGTGCACCTGCCCAGGGCTGACTCAGCTCCAGGGCGTCCGGGCAGTGCCGCCCTGCCCAGACGGAGCTAAGGAGTGGCCGGTTATTGGCCCCAGGTGTGCTGGGGGAGGATGCTGGGAAGAGCCAGAACGTTCCCTCCTCACCTGCTGTGGGAGGAGAGCTCTTGTCCTGCTTGTACTGCACTGTGCTGGGTTCCTCTCATGCCCCCAAAGGTAAGGGAAGGCTTAAATGACAAAAACTGGTGTAAATCCAACAAAATATGTATTGTTGATGGAAATTATTCTTGTCCTTGTTCTCCTCTTGCTTTGTAGTTGCTTTTTGTCTCCTATATGGTATTTTTGGTGCCGTGCTGGGCTAATGGGAGAGCCTTCCCTCACTCAGCTCACCTGGAGCGCTGCTTTGTGACCGTGTGGTGATTTTGGAGGATTGCACGGGGCCTGTTTGTCTTTGTATATCTGTGTGTAAGTTGTGCAGTTATGGTCATGGTTTTTCTGGGTGTCAAGAAGACATAATGGTGTTTTCCCACAGCAGCTCAGCTGAGCAGCAGGTTTTGTGAAGAAAGCTGTTGTTGCGTTTCAGGCCGGTTTTGTTTCTTTCAGAGGGAGTGAAAAAAAGCTTAGCACGTAAGTGTCTTTGCAACCCTAACTATAGTGCTCGCTATACCATGAATGCTATAATATGTATTGATTTGTTTGCTTTCCACTGTGAAGTGTTTAATGTTGCTGCTTGAAAGATGATTTTTTAAAAGTATGGTGTTATACTGAGTTGGTTCTGACATCAAAAAATCACGAGAAAATGAGCAGGGTAGAGAGCAAGGATATCAAAATGATTAATTGCTACATTAGCATTCAGGCACTGTGTGTATTTTACTTTACGGATTGCTTGTTTCTAAGGGTATGATCATGGCTTCAGGATTGTATTAAAAAACGTGCATCTTAGGCATTGATGCTTCATTTCAGAGGGATTACATTCCTGTAGAATGAAAGGAAGAGGGAGGAAAAAAGTTCCACAATTAAATACCAGCCCCAAACAATGCAGAGTGTGGAGCTTAAGACAAGCTTGATCAGACAGTATTTGTGAAACCAAACCACTGCACTAGAAAACATTTTTGTTTATTTCAAAATGCATGAAGATTATTGCTGCCCTGTCTATCATGTGGAAAGTGGGTAAAAAAAGTCATCGCTATGCAGTCTCCTGGACTTTTGATGGGGTTTGAGGCAATCTGCTAGATCTGTACCTGCTTACTTGATCTGAGTTGAGAGTGGTTATTAGGTCAATTCCTTAATAATATTGCAGAGTTTGGAGAATTGTTCAGGAGCCTTTAACTTACTGATACATCTTTCGTTGTTGTTCTTTTTAAAAATACCATTATGAATTGCTCCATTGTGATCAGGACTTCAGTGTTAATATCAAACATAGACAATCTCTCTGTTTTGGCATGGTAGCTAAACCTATGTCTAACTTTATACATAAAGCTAGTCCCACTGTGACCACTTACATGCTTAAAAGTAGCCATATGCTTATGTGAGTTTTTAATATAAGGATCGCAAAAATCCACAAGTGTTCCCAGGTGGCTTTTGGCAGTGTTGCAACAGCACAGAAATTATCAGGTGTCAGACTATTCAGCTAAGTCTTGCAAAGGGCTAGCTACAAAAGCATACACGTGGCTACGGCTTGGCTGTGTGGTGACAAATCCCAAGTTATTTGTGATTTCATTGCCAGGCCATCCAAGTGTACATTTAATGATCCTTTCAGGAGCTATGTTCCAAAGCATGAGTGAGACATGCGCTGCCTTCAGTGGGATTACAGTCCTAAAGTAAAGGATGTATCAGGATATTCAGAGATTCAATGCAGTTAAAGCCAGAAATGACCACTGGAATCCACATGCCTGACTGAAGCCCCTCTCAATGCATGGTTTCAGATTAGGCGTAGATTTTGGCAACAGCATTGGTGATTTCACTATTGCTGTTGAGAAAAAAAGACTGTTAAGCAGCATGCCAGAGACACGTAGCTCAAGGTCTGTTTGTTAAAAGGCAAGTTGTTCTTTATACATGCTGATCTTGTAGAACTGGCCATGCATGATTGTAATGAGTGATGGCCTGATTAAATCAAAAGCAGACATGGAAGAAACAGTATTAATCTGTAAGCGTATGTGATGCTAACAGCCATCAAAATGTAATGTTGCAATTATTCTAGGTGGACAGGAATAATTTGCTCTGATTAAATTCTGAGGATATATATTTGGATGCAAGCTTTGGATCCTCTATGTTCTGTGTCATTTCTGTACTGCTAGAAAGAAAGGTACCAGAATTATTCCCAGTTAGCCTGACCACACGCCTTTTCCAAATCCGTTTTAGTACAGCCTGCCTGGGGATAGGCTTTGTAAATACGATGTGCTATCAAAACAGATCATGTGTTCACGAACATGTCAGTTGCATCAGTTTTAGTTTTTTTTTTTTTCTTTCTTTCTTCCTATGGCTATAAAAAAAGAGCTTCAATTTTGTATCAGATTATACAGCTTCACAATCATATTTTTAGAAACATCAACCTAATAGTAAAGAATGTGTAATATACTGTAGCAGGTTGATTTAGATAAAACAGTTTCACTGCATATGTACATTGCAGCACCAAAGACTCCCTCTGGCAATTCTCAGAAGGTGGAGAGAGAAATACAATTTTGTTCTCTTAATTTCTTTTTTTTTTTTTTCCCCCCTCTATACCCTGCCTAGAAAAATTTACAGATGGCTCGTCATTCTCATTTTGATTAATGAATAAAACAATTTTATATGACTCCTACTACCACACCCCAAAAGTCATTCTGGGCAGGAGTGTTTCCTGCTGTACCTTGTGGCCCTGTCCTGGGGTCACCAAGGGCTGTACCATAGGCTTAGGACCAGGTGTTGAGAACTGTAGCACCCTGAGGAGCTATGCTGACAGTTTTGTTTGCTCATTATTTTGTTCTCTTTTGCCCAATATTGTGACCTTTCAAGGGAGCTCTCTGGATCCCTTCATTTGAAGGTCTGCTCTAAACACAGTATGGATATGGACTGCACCAAGTCTTGCTCCATTGCTGCCCTGGATGGTCCCCTGACACTAACTTATCAGTTCAAGTCTTGGGTGAAGCAGGTTCCTACACAAATGATGCTGTGGAGGGGAAGTGGGGCTAGATGCCTCAGTGCTGATAAAAAGCAAAGGAGAATGCTGAGGTCATGGGTGTGTGGAATCCCAGACTTCAGGGCATGGCAGCGCTTCCCATATAAAATGCACTGTCTGGAATCTTCCTGAGCAACAAGCGCTCACTCCTCCTGTGGGTACCTTCTTGAAGTTGTTCCACACCATTAGTTTTGCTCCTGCCGTGACAAAAGTGAAAACGGTAGCTGAAATCCACCCTAATGCAAAATGCCAACACAAAACATTTAATCTGTATGGGTCTGATCTTCTGCAGGTGCAAATACATTCTAACAAGAGTTAGAAGATACTTAATCTGTATTCAAAGGCTTCTTGTATAATTGAGGCCTAGGCTCATGATATTTTGAAAGAGATTTCCCCAGTCACATCTCCCTTTCAGTGTCCAGATAGTCTAATTTCTGCTGGGGATGGTTTGGAGTTTGAGTGAAAAACTTGTAATTGCATTAGCCTTTATCACTTGAAAATTAAAAACAAAACTAAAATGGCTAATGAGGGTATTTGATGATTTGTGGTGACTTTGATATAATAATTGACTTCTCATATATAGTTTCAAAGTAGTCTGATGAGATTCACCCTCCTGACTTCTCTATCTATTCTATTCCGATCTTGAATGTCAGTACAAAGAAATTGAGAGGTTTCTTTTTAATAAAAATTCCTTTTATCATTTGAAGATTCTTGAAAAGTGTAATAGGAGAAAGAAATTACAAGGAACACACCTGATTAATTCAAAAATTAATTGAGGCTAATTTAAATGACATTAGATCATAATGACTTTCATTAATAAATAAAACTATTATCAAAAGGAACAAGCATTTGTTCCTAACTTTGAGTATACCTGTTCAGTTCCCATCATTTAAGTAATCAAGCAGTTTCTCACTTCCCAATGATCATCAAGGGTGCAATTCATTGTGGTGGAATAGACCTACTCACAGCTCAAATATTGAAAATAGTAGGAGATGTCTGGTGCATAAAGCTTTGTCCTAGATCTCTGCATGAGGGTGAATATTTTAATTGTTCACGTTACTGCTGCAGCTTTTGCCCCAGATGTATATTCTGAAAAATATTCAGGCAAGTATTGCTCCTGATGGCTTAGAAGAGTAGTTATGCTATAGAGCTATTATGGGAACTAAGGCAGACTTCCCTGTAGTGAATTACTAATTAATTGGCTTGGGACACTATGTAACTTCCCATTTGCTGTAAAACCAATAGTACTAGCCATCTGCCACCATTTCCATTTGTATTTTGGTAGTTCCTAGAAGTTCCTCTTGAGCTCAATTATATTTGGTGCCATGCAAAATGCAGAGTAAAAGAAAAGCCTCATTCTAAGTAAGCTGTGGTCTTACAGGCAAAAGCATGGGAAGGATCAGATGAAACTATTCACCTAGAATTGCATGAATTGTTGGTAAAACTGTTACCTGAACCTGCCTAGGTGTTGAACCTGAACATGTTTGGCTATGAGAGAAAAGGTCTGTCTTCTAACTTCCATAAAAGTAGGATAGGACTTGAGCAGGTAAGGGATATGGCAGCAATATTGGTGGGAAGTGCTAAACAATGATATACTTTTCCTGGATGTTTTTATTATTTTAACTATCTTGGACATTGCTGTATCTTTCCCTCAAGCCTTGTATGTAGCAACATTAATTACTAAAGGCGTTGCAACATTGGCAGACAGGTGGTAATTTTGAGTGTTGTTTCCCATAGGAGGAGAAGTTCAAGACATTCCCATGCATGCAGATTAGTGTTGTCCAAATGACCTCCTTTGCCAATCAACCCATGAACCCAGATACAGAAATGATATGTTTTCTGAGGATGTCTGTTCATTATAACGTGCAGTAAAGCTAATTGGAGGTGGTTTCTACAGCCCTCCTCTTCCCCTGCACCTAGGCTGTATCTAACAGCCTCTGCCCCACCATTGTTACTGGTATGCCAGATGATAATGGTTCAGAGAGGAACCAGCTGGAGGAGGGGTTATTTTTAGATATTCTAAATACTTCAGAGTCTTATGTAACTGGATTTGAGCAATAGTTGATGCCAGACAATCTCACATAATCAGTTACAGAGCTCCATCAGTTCTCTCCTTATATTCACAGAACAGTTTGTGTCCCAGAGAGGAGGTTAGGCAGCAAGCATCACATCCAGAACTGCAAAAACTACAAGAAAAAAGCAATGGGTTGAAGACACTTGAATAGTGAGCACATACATAAGAAAATAAAAATATTTGGATAATTTCCAAATGTGAAGAACTGCACTGGTAAATATACTCAGGTAGAAGTCCTAAGGTTCAGTATTGAATGCATTTGTTTTTAATTTTTATTTTATTTTTTTACAAACATCTGCTGAATTAGTTGATACCTTCTGTGATGCTTTAGCTAAACCGTCCTGGTAGAGTTCCAGTACTCGTGTGATGAAACAGGAGGACTGCTTTTCCACTATAGAAATGAATACTAGGAAACCCGCTCACAGTCTTGGTGTCTGGTCGTGTTTGGCATGGCTTTCATTCGTACAATGGCTTATTTATGGCACTTTGCTTAGTTGATGGTCTTTGTAAATGTTTCTGTGTTTAAAGAAATAAATTGTGCTCTATCCATGTGACATACATGAGATCCAGCCTGAGGACTGTTGGGAAATTCTTACATTGCTCAGTTATTCTTAGTGTTAACAGAAGTGCACTGTTGTTTGTTCCTCTCTATCCAGTTCTATGGTGTATCATCTACTCAAGCATTTTGTGCTCTCTGGAGGAATTGTAGAAATGGCCAGGAAAGATAAAACTAGAAAGTCAAATAACAAACTGCATTGTGCAATTAACCTGGCTGCTGTTCCTAAATGACAAATGGAGGCTGTTTTCCAAAAAAAGGATCAATATGCAGTTTGTTATTGTTACATATGAAGGAAAAATAAATGCTGTCTTGAGATTCTTTTCATGCTGTATTGCTTATCACTCCTTAGCAGCTTGGTATAGTATAGAAGGCCAACAAGCCTTCAAAGGTCCCCTTTTCAGAGACCATGGCTGGAGCATTCAGATGACATTGGTTCAATTCCAGGTTCAGATGCTGTTGACTTTTAAACCTCAGCAACGCAGAAGGTGTTAGGCTATGGGAAAAGCATTACTCTAACCCAAATGTCAAGGAAGGTTGAGCATGGCTGAGACCAGTCTTGCATCTGTGTAGATGGGTACCCAGCCCCTGCATGCTGCATTCGTAGTATGACTAGTAAGCCTGATGTCCAGACAAGACAGACTTCAACTTCCTTACCCATATATTACTGCCTAGAGGAAATAGGAGACTCAGGTGTAATACGAACTTTGCAGTGTCTTTGAAAAGAGGGAAGGGTCTGTATCTGTAGTACAGGAACATGTTGCATGTTTTACTAACAGTCTTCAGGTGAAATAATAGGAGAAATTACAGGTATTGATGAAATATGTAGCTGATTAACATACCAGAAGTGACTTGAAGACAGTTCTGTTCTAATTCTTTACCACTCTGTGAAGCTGCCTTTCTGGATAGATTCTTGTCTCTGAAGACCCACTGCTTATAGGCTTTATGTGATACCGTGATGGAGATAGTTACCCCTGAGAACTGTAGAACGTCAGAGTAGGTAAGGGACTACTTGAGTTCTCCTGCAAGAAGGGGGTTTAGAGCATTTAAGAAGTACATAAACAGAAAGGAAATTAAAAAAAAAAATAAAAATAATTCAAATTCTATTCTAAGATGTGAGGCATCTGATGCCATGACAGAAATGCTAACTTAAAAAAAAAGAAAATCTGTTTACCTTGTTTTTTATTAGGAAAGGCTATTTTTCTTTTTGCAGCATCTATTTTTAAGTGCTTGAATTAAAATTAATTATTTCATGTCTGATAACCCTTTTTGCACAGAGATGTGTCTGAGAGTCATTGATTTCCCAGCTCACAGCATGTTCACCAGCCGCAGTATGAGGGCTTCATCTTTTAATCTCCAATATGAAAGGAACAACAGAGGTCACTGTGGACTTGCATTGTTGGAAGTGATTACTGGCAGAGCTGAGATAGCTTGCGACAAGGCCAGCCTGCTCTTCATTTAAGTTTATATATATTTATTTCTCTCTGCTTCCCCCACCTGGGACCCACATGTTCATGAGTCCAGGGAGAGCTAATTAAAATGGCTTGTGCCTTTTAAATAAATCTGCTAGCAGCTTGGTACAAAGCCAGAGCAGGTATCCTTTTAATATACCTGCTTTAAAAATGATGGTATTGTCCTTTCCTTTCTCTCATGCAAAATGTCTTCTGTTTCTGTTCCTCCTTACCCCTACCTTTAATTACTGTTTATTAGAAACATTAAACTCACTGCCTTGGAGACCTGAAAAACAAGAAAAGTGGAGGATCTCTTGGAGAGCCTGCTATAGAAAATGTCATGCCTTTTCTACCTCTGGTATTTTACAGTAGACCCCATGACAAGAAAAAGCCCATGCCTGAAAAAGCTTCCAATAAGAGGCAGGAGACACAGGTATAAAGAAGAAAAATTATACTGTAAATTATTTCCACACCATTTAACCATTCAAATCTGCTGTTTTGAAAGCAAACGCCTTCCTTGGACTTTTGCATTGACTTGTATTTTCAAAGATCGTGAAGCAAATGGACTAAATGAAAGAAACTAAATATTCTTTCCCTGTAATGGAAAATACATAATGAGAGGCAACAATTTCTAAGTCTGCTTGTAACCACAAAGATTATTGTGTTCCAGTATATTCCAGAGCTAGCAGTGAAATAATACACAGCAGACAACAGAATCTTTAAGGTGAAGATAAGCACAGAGCTTTATTATTAGAAGAATGATAGGCATACCAAGCTGAACCTTGCACTAATAAATTGTATAGAATATTTACTTTCAATAGCTTTTACTGCAACCAAGACAAAAAAAACCCCAACCTTATATGAATATATTTTTAACTTAGCCTTTCAAGCAAACCTGTCCCCTAGTAATGAATGGAATATTACACTTGACCGTGTGGAGCAGTCTCAAGTGCATGCAGGACTTTTTTAAAGTATGTAACATGCATCTAGAAATTCTGTGTAATTATTTTAACAACAAGCTGAAGGGGAAATTTCTTATTTTGCTTTTTCTAATGCAGGGTTAAGGTTTTTTTAGGGTTTTTTTACATCAAAAAGATTTCTTTGTGTGTAAATTGAACTGCAAGGTATTTTTCCTTCTTGAGGTTCAGGGTAACATTCAAATGCTAGTTCAGTTTTAGTCTATATTTAGTTTTTTTGAGATGTGATATGGGTCTGATAATTAACTTTATTTCAAAAAACAAAGTTTTTAAAATAATTACCTATTTAAAATTTCCATGGTTATTCTTAGAAACTAAGTGCCTAAATAGGACTAAAGAGGTGTTCTTGAGAATGTAAACCACGGATTTGCTTTCTATACAGCAAGGTAGCAAAGTGTGACAAAGTTTAGACACTTATGGTCAGCTCTATAAGGGTGGTTAGGTTCCTGGTGGGGTTTCCACCCTAACAATGCAAATCTGCAAGAGCTGAAGAATTGGCCACCAGTGTCGTACAAGCTCTGTGATTCCTGTAAGATTTTTGGCTTGCTTTATACTTCTGATTGTCCAGTTGCAAGCGAGGCACTTGGTCAGATACTTGCAAATGTAACCACACATCATGCTTTATATGTATGTTTTGGGCAAATGTTTAAATTGGCATTTGCAAAACTACTGGCTGCCGGTAGCAATGAGAGACAAATATCACTTATCCGATTATATTACACATTCCATAAATGCCACAGTCATCCTTTTCTGCTGCTCCAATACAGTAAAGAACTGGGATGAATCTGAAAGAGAGAAACTTATTCTGGTTCAGCAATATAATACAATATATTGCTGTCCTATGGACCATTACAGTGCTTACCAACAGACTTAATATTTCCATAACAATAGAACCATAAAAAAAATTGTAACTGTCCCTTGTGGTGGCATATACTACAAACTTTTTTTTTTCTTCTCCATTCAATTACATGGGAAATTGTAGCTTGACCTAATATTAAAAATGTCTTCACACATTAACTTAACACATTGCAGCTCCACTAATAGGATGCATTGGAAGCTAATTCTAACTTTTAAAATAATAAACTCTATTAAATCATAAATATGGCATCTTTTGTATGATAGCTATTGTATATCAATTATATACCAATACTCCATTGGATTTTAGCTATTTCTTCACTCTTCTTGTTTTCACTATGCTTCCTGACATTTTTTACAACAGTTTGTTTTGCAGTAGCTACAATATATAGCTCATCACCTTCTACTGGATGTGAAGAACAAGATTTTTTGGTTAAAAATGAGCCAGTCCTTAATGCTTATATGTGAGATGCCATTTCTATGGGTGATTGTGTTGACTTCACCAAATCTGCTCACGGTTGGTTGTTAAGAATGGATGGTTCCAATTCTTTGCAGAAGAGGAGCACAAGATCTCATTTCTCACTACTCTGAATAGGGCTTAAATGCTGCAAAGGAATCCTTTGCCCAGGGTGAACTTCATACTAACACTAGGATGATAACAATCTAGTCTAGGTTTTTTCCACTCCTAATTCTGCAATTCAAATCCAGGAATATGAGTGAAGTACAACTGATTGCTCAGTGAGCTGAGAGAGTAGATTATCTGAAATAAAAGAATGGCAAACAAGAATTTATTTTTCTTTGTCATTCCAGAAGGCTGATAACAGAATCACTGCAGAGCCGAAGAGGAAATCATCAACAGAGAAGAAACTTTATTTTATTTTAACACATGCATTATTTTTCTTCTTAGCAGCTTGTTTTTTGGGGAGGTTGATGGGTATTTTTGTTGTTTGTTTGTTCGGGGCAGTTTTGGCTGCTCATTCTATGTACATAGCTTGGACCTTCTTTTGCCTGCTGATGTCCCTCATCTTTACGTCTTTATAGTCTTTGCTAGTCATTTCCATAAGCAATGACAGTAGTCAATCATTTCTCTTCCATTGACCGCTCAAGCGAGATGAAGATTGCTCCCCATTGAAACAGAGTACAAATGCAAATTCGGCCATCAGTGCTGAACTTACAGTTCATTGTTTTAAGCATTTTCTTCTGCAAAATGACAGATTTATTTTTCTTGCTGTGTTTAGTGCCGTGAATTGGTTTATGCTTGTTTGTTGAGATTGCCCTTTGCTAGCATGGCAAGACCAACAACAAGCCTCTCGTCAAAATCCCGTGTCTCCCTGCACTCATTAGTGTTCTGGGATGATTTCAACCCCTCCTTTTTCTCCTGTGAATTAAACTGTCAAATTATTGAGCCAACAGTTCATGACCAGTCTAAAAATACTGAAGAAAATAAGTTCTACATGGTTTATAAATAGAATTATGGATCATCTTGGATGACAAAGAGCAGTAGGCATTAGGTTACGGGGGTTTTTACTGCCACCTCTTTCTTCTGGTTATTCAGAAGGGGTCTGCTTTTGCTTAAGCTCCTCATCCACCCAGGCTGCCTTCTGTTGCTCTCCCTGCATACTGCTGAGCTGGTATTTGTAAAAGACAGCCAACATCTGTGCGGGTGGGACGAGTGGTCTGCCATGCAGACCCTCACCACCACTCATGTGCCAGCCTGTAAGACAACCCATTGCAGCAGCTACGGACAGTCCTTTTTAACTGTAGAATAATGTCTTGTAGGGATATGTGAGCATTAGGCTGGTAATGTTGTTTCCAGTAATAAACAGGAAGCAAAGTCCTATTCACTTGCTCCTGAGAGCCCCACCATCTGTCATTATGTATAGGTTTTCAGACTCACTGCTTTGCTAATTAATCATATTTGGTGCAAGGGTAACTTGCATTTGGCATTTCTGCAGGGAAACAAGGTAGAAGAGAAAAGTCACTCCAGAACCCCTGCTCTGATTAGCTTCCTTACAAGGGACAGCTCATCAGGGACAGCGAGTTCCTCGTGGCTGGTATGTCCCCTATCAAGTGAGCAGGTGGCAAGTGGGAAGGCAAGGACAGGCTGTGCATGGAGTTTCTACTCTGCCTGCCCCGAAAACATGAATTGGTGGTTACAACAAGGAAAATGATCTGTGTGGGATAAAGGCCTCATGGAGATAACATCTTTCAGTATAACTTTGAGCTGATCTTCCAAAGGTTTTGATGTATCTCCACAGATACACCATGTCAGGGCTGAAAGATGTGCTTACAGAGCCGAATACCTGACACGGTGTCATTGGTAAATGACATTGCTGTAAATGCAGAGGGAAAGGCTCTGTATTCCCAATATGTGTTGTATATGGTACGATGAGTGCATGCTGAAGAATGAAAAGCACATATTGCAGAATATAAAATGTCTCTAGCTGCACATAAACTATATTTCAAGTGTTCTGTGAAACTGGCCTATTTTTGTGAATCTCAGATATATTGACAGACAATATATAGGCAAAATGTGATTGCAGCAGTTCTAAAAATCCTTTTAATGCTGTAAAGTAGCAATATTTTTCACCAGTTATAAAATTATATTGGCTTCCTATAATTCATTTAATGGCAATTATGCTAAAAATACTTCCACTTGAAGTAAGTATCTGTAAGAGCTTCACAGAAGCGGGAATGTTTGCCAGATATTTGCTTACATAAGCTACACCTTCACAATGTAATCAAAGAAGCTGTTTTGCTATTAGTTCTGCTTGAATTTATAGCCTCCAAGCTACTGGCAAGATGTGGATGAATAATGCCAGTGTCAAGGCACTGTGAAGGCTCAGAAGGAACCTAAAATTCCTTATATTTCAAATTATTCTCCAAAGCTTTCAAAATTGGATTCAATTGAATGAATTCTTGGAAAGAGAAAGTAATAGCTTGTCTCCATTTGTAACTGGGCCAGGCATAAACTACAAGCTTTACTGCTGCTTCCTGCACTGCTCAGGAATTCAAAAATATATCTGAATGATGAGCAGCTAAAGAGGTTTTGCCAGTACTGAAACTGCATTATCTCTGACTTGAATCATTTTTAACGTTTGACTCTGCAGAGATTCAGACAAGGAATCAAAGGGCTGGATTCCTCAGTCTGCTAAATTGAACCGGCTGTTGAATTGGCTGTTGCCCTGTAAATGCAATGTATTTGGCCAGAAATGTCTTTGTAAGCTTCACATTTCTGTTAGTTGCAGTGCCTATCATTGCTTTTCTATAACTCTTCCTCTCCCAGTCCCACCAAATCTGGGCTGCCCAGAGCTGAGCAGAAAGGATGTATGAGGAAGCAGATGGGAGGGGGGAGACCATGGAAAAAGTTCAGGACGGGAGGCTCAATCACACCTCCTTATCAGCTGCTATCTGGTTGTGTTGCTTGAATCTGTCTGCCTAGAGCTTCAGTGCAGGCCAGGAGAACCAGAAATGAGGTGGGAGCAGCCTTCAGCTCTGAAGCTTGTGCTTACCTGGTGTGTAGTCTTGTGTAGAAGAGAGTCAAAGGCTTCTGCTGCTCCGTCTTGGGCAGGCTGACTGTCCTGGTGAAACACACCGTGCCGGGCACTTGGTGGGTATTGCAGCTTGGAGCTGCTGAGGGCCCTGGAGCTGTTGAAGGAGAGCACTTAGCTGTAGGGCTGTAAACTGAGAGTACCACTGTCCTGTGTACAAACAGGTGGCAGTCAATACAGTAAAGCAAAGTTCCTGGAAAGTTTTGTGCTGTTACTGCCTTTGCCTGTGTGACTTGTTACATGGGCTCTGGCAGTGTCTAAAACGTTTCATGCTATGATAATCTATCCCTTTTTGAACTTTATCCTCTCCTGCTCTTGCAGGTCTCTTCTTTGTCCTGGGTTAGAGAAGTAAAAAGTGGTTTTCACTTAGCATGATGAGTCACTGCACTGTAATATCAAAATCTGGGCATTTATTTGGCATTGGAACAAAATCATTTACAAAACCCTGCAGAAACTATCTTGACTCAGATGATAAAAAGACATTGTTATAATTATTAGAAAAAAGTACTTTCTATTTTAATACTTTCCCAGCCTGTTTAACTAAAGAATGGAAATACAGCTGTGAGTAAAAA
>VXBL01005970.1:1224866-1321198 GCA_013400195.1 Aramus guarauna | reverse complement strand
AAAAAAAAGAATGCAAGCTTCCTAAAATAAGCAAAGTTAAAATTAATAACTTGTGGTAATCTTTGAGATTCTTTTTCTCAGGGGTCTCTGAGTGTCAGGCTACTTTTATGCAGTGCAATGCAGCCCTCTGTGGAGCTGGCAAAGCAGAAAGCAGCTGCCCTGGATCCATCAGCCATGTCCTGTGAGCTCAGGCTGAGCACCTTGCTCTGCAGCTTCTGCAGCTCAAGCCAGTGCGTCTGTGGGGTGCCATGGTGTGCTGCGTAGACACTGCATGGCTCATTCGGAGCTAGTCCTGAGGATCTCCACACAGTACTGTCTGTGCTCTGTGGACATGCAAACCCATGGCTGAGTGCCTATAGGCAAACGCGTTCTGAACTGCCAATCTGGGTGCTGGAACAGATACGTAGGTAGCTTGCATGTGTGGCTCTGAAGTTTTCAAAAGAAAACTCCAGCCCAATTCTGTATCAACCTCTGAATCCATCTTGATGGAGAGAGAGCCTTGTGGTGAAGAGAGCTGTGGAAAAGTTAATCATGTTAGAGGATGGGGCTCCATCTTCCGCATGCCTTGATTACAAAATTTTTGTTGCTCAAAGTTTGCTTTCCCTTGAGAGTGGTTCAGCTTCCAGTTGCCAGTTACCATCCACATGCATAGCAAAACACAGCTTCAACCCTTCCACTTTGTGGATCTCCTAGAACTATACAAATATGCCAGAATTGCTCCTTAATTCACTTTCCAAGGTTGAAACTACTCCCATTTTCCCAGGAATGATGCAGCCAGTTTTTTGCAGCTGCAGTAACAATACTCATAGTTACATTTTTGTGTTAATGATACTGGGTAGCACTGTGGTAGACCAACGAATGAGTCCTTCAGAAGACAAAAGGACATGTTCAAACTCTTCATCTTGTTTCTCTTTGCTGTGATTCCCTACCATATAACATAATTAATTACTACTATATATGGTCATACTTGTCTGGAAAGTATTTGGGGAATCAGAATCATATAGGTTGGAAAAGACCCTTAAGATGACTAAGTCCAACCATAAACCTAACACTGCCAAGTCCTTAATTCACTGTGAAATCCCAAGTAATAGGTTTGGTCATAAATATTAGTTGCAAGTTTTACAATATAGGCTGTTACGGACCCTTTAATTTCATAGGTTCTGTCAGCATTCAGAAGAAATCTCAGTTTACCAAATAATATAAATAGAGGGCAGGATTTGGCATTCTGTGTAAAGCTTTCTATATTGGTTCTGCATCATAAGTGATCTGTGTGGCTCCTATACCTTGGGAATATGCTACCATAAGGGAAACTCTTGGCAGCACAGAGCTAACATTTGCTGTTCTATGATTCAAAAGCTTAAGGGACATGCTGAAAGTGTATGTCTCTACTGCCTCAGCTGGCTGCCAAAACAACCCCGGGGATGTTACTAAGTTCCATTGAGGTTGATCACCAAACATGAAAAGGTGGAAAGATACAGAAAGTTTGCCGCTACAGCAGTTACCAGGGACAAAGAATTGAGTTCTGAATTTCTGATTGCACTAGATAAGACAGAACAAAGAATCTGACTTGGTTTGGAGGGTGACTTGAAAACTTTAATTTATCCTAAATGCAGTGGGTTAGGTAAGTTGGGCTCCTTGTCCAGAGTGTTTGTCAAACTGTGTTTAAACTTGGTTTAGACAGTGTTCCTTTGTTGTCAGACAATTTTATTCTTTGTATCTAACTTTGTGGTGTCACCCAAACTTTTATCTTGATTAAAACTTTCTTAATTTCCCCACAGTGATTTCTGAAGATGCTGCTCTACACATCATTAAACCATGTGGTTTATATTGCAAGAACATCAGGTTTTGTCTTGTGGACTAACTTTCACTGTTGAATAAATTCTCTTTCAGCCACTAGTACTTTTGGGTTGCACTGATAGTGGGATTCTTTTTATTGTGAGGTTGTTGAAATTTTTTTATAGATTACCTATCATTGCTTTCACTAGTTAACAGCTTTAGCTGGTGTAGTGAAACTAAAATTTTTCCCCTTGATGTCTGCATTTTCTAGCCTTTTGTTCAGTTTGTAATAGATGGAAAGTAATAGAGAAGCACACATCAACCATCGGAATATTACAGTCAGCTATGACTTCAAACGTATAGTTCACAGAATAAACAAGAATGTCAGCTAATTTAATATCTGCCAATTTCTTCTAAATTCTGTGGGATAGTTTCTTAGGGATGGTATGTTTACAGTTAAGGCTTCTTATCATTATCAAACTTGGTGTATGGAAGTACATGGCTATTAACAAAAGGGAATAAAGGCAAGGCTCTTACCCTGCCAAGCAAGCAGTGTTATTCAGTTGAATTAGTCAGTTCAGCTCTATCTAGCCACGCTAGCTCACTTGTCTTGTTCCAAATGCAGCATACGTGCTGGGAGTTTGCTCCTAAGGATGAGATGTGATGCTGGGAGAGAGTCTGTACAACAGGAGGGAGAAAGACCCATTAGGAGTTAATGCATGTGAGGAAGTGAGGTGGTTAAAGCTCTGCACGAGTGCCAGTAGCAAAGTCACATGGCGTATATTTTGTGATGAGAAAGTCTGGATTTAAATCAAGGAACACTGGTATTCAATATGATGTGTTTATTGAAACAAATTTGCTTGCACAATTACATATGATGTTGATAAAAGCAGCTCTTGCCAACCAACATCTTAGGTGTAAGTGGACAGAGCCACTGTTCCAAAGAAGGTACGCTCTATCAGATGGGTCTGCTTTGGCTGTGCAGATGACTATGCCTTTCAAATACTTCCAACATCATAGAATTTTAAGAATCATACACCTGGAGCAAGGACCATGAAAGGCTGATGGGGAATCTACATTTATCCAGCTGTCTAATTCTGTCAGTGTGATATTTTTTTCTCATAAAGGTTTATGGTGTTTGGCAGATCTCCACTCAAAGTGGAAACTGTATGGCATGGGAGCTACAAAATAGATGAATATACAAAGGGAGAAAGAAGAGATGAGAACTGCTTTTAATCTTCTCATGCAAAAGTAAGTTACCAACTTACTTTAAAGAGACGTAAGATCTGTCATGAGATAACTTGCTCTCTCTCTTTCACCCCATCCTCAGAATTACGTTTCTTGGATTTGTAAATTTTGGAATTTTATTGGAAAAAAATCATTTTACATATGTCAGCACATTCTATAAGTTCTAACATGCCAGCACGCAGCAAGTGCTGTACATATGCAAGAGGGATGAGAGAAACTGGGAGACCTTCGGCATGGTTGCATGTGGAGGAAGTGGGGTTGCTCTTGACAACAGCAGGCTGTTGGGTTTTTACTTGGCTCTAGCCCTAGTACTCACCTAAAATGTTCATGTACTACCTTGTTTCAAAGCAGTTTCTGATCGTGATACAAAATTCCCACCTTGTCTGTTGTAGCTTCTGTAGCTGGCCTGGATGTAGTTTCAGATATTTCAAGACTGCCCTACTTGCAGGAAACAGTGTGGGAACTGTTTCTCAGAGCTAAGTTACCCACTGGTTTTTCTAAGTCAAAAAGTGTCATCTTAATTACAGGAGTACTCACTAGCTGGGGCTTCTTTCAGCTTCTGCAGCTGTAACTGAAGCTCATCTGCCACAATGGCAGACATACAGCGACCATACATGGATTATTCATGCATGTCATTGGCTAGGCATGTTATGTCTTAAAGCCAGAATACTTGATTAACATAAAGTGCTGAAAGGATAATACCTGGGGCTGGCTCAGAGTTCTTTAGTGTTGTGGGCAAAGCATGGTTTTGGTGCCCCAAGTACAAGAACAAAATCATCTGCAGAGATACTGTCAGATTTTTGGGTCCTCTCCATTCCCTGCTTCCCCACTTCCTGTCTGCTCTCCATCTTTTCCCTGTAGCAAAGACAGTCTCTATCTCTGCAGAAGGGCTGGGCAAAGCTGACAGCCTCACTAGGGTCCCAGGAATCAGCAGGAGATGGGGACTTGCTGTTTGCAAATACCTTGCAAATGGTTCAATCCCACTGGAATTCAGTGGCAACATACTACTACACTGCACCTACTTGTTGCACTAGGAGGAGAAGATGAGGAGGCAGAATTGGCTGGATGTACAGTAAAGGGACATGTTAAAATGCCTGCATCTTAGAGACAGGTTTCCCCTTCTACATCACCATCAGAACAGCGTTGAAAAGACAATGGGGAAATAAGTACAGTTCCTCAAATACCCCAAGTTATGTTGATTTATACTACTGATCCTTTTCCGTAAGGATGAGCTTTACTTGTTAGGAGAGGAACAGATAACTTAATGCACTCCAGAAGTAGATTGTTTAAAAAGTAGAAAAATGTTTTGCTTAGGTTTTTTTTATACTTCAGTGGGTTACTACATGAGATGTCAGATGGTTTTCAAAGTACAACACTGTAAAAAAACCAATGAAATTTCAATATTTAACATTGCCTGCAAGGAAAGTATGTTTAGCTCCCATCCTTTTCTGAATATCTTGTTGACTTAGATGTGATTATGTACTTTGTGTATTTCAATGCTCAAATATGATTTGTTCCATTAATCCATCAGAAATTTCAGCTGATGATTGTGTATATGGATTCTTGAGCCAGCCCTAGAGCACCTGTGAAAGCCAAAGTGGGTTAAATTTCTCCAGCAACAAAAAGCCTGATTCTGACCTTATGCAAATTTAGCATCAGCATAATCTCAGTGGATTTCATCAGCAATCCACTGTATCTAACATTGGAGTAATTCCTGATGTAATCACTGAGATTGAAGTCCACAGCATTGCATTCTGGATAGTAATTTCCCCCCTGTGTAAAATGTGAATGAACCAGAATAACGTTTTAATGTCTCTCCAAATTCCTTTTGTTGAAATCACTATAGCAGGCATAGAAATATCCTAGAAGAAAATCAAGCCTAATAAAGTTGTGCTTGTGTAAATATCATGCAAGTGTGGAAATAATTAAGTTTAAAGATAAGTAATTTCCCTTTTGTGCCTGTTTGGCTATTATGCAGATTCTTTTTTTTTTATGGTTAGTAATGAAGACATTTTGCTGGAAAGGAAAGTATTATAGTGTGCCCAATCTGACTGTGACAATCCCCACAAGCGACCTCTTTACCTACTGACAGGAAGATATAATTTTCTATTGTGAATATCCATTAAGGATAGAAAAGTACATTACTCAAAGTAGGTGCCTGACTGTTGAAATCATACAGACCAAAGCAGTCTGGATGAAGATGTATATACCAAAAGAATTTGAGTTTCTTCTTTTTGAAAAGGAAATTAATGGTATTAGACAGGCAGTCCAATATCTTCATTGCAACCAACTTCTATTGGTGCCCTCAACTGATAGAAGAGGAACTGGTTGAGAAATACTGTTCATGTTGGGGGCTGGTGGGGTTTTTGGTTTGGGATTTGCTTTGGGATTTTTTTGTGGTTTTGGTTTTTTGTTTTGCTTTTTCCTCTAAAGGTGTTTGATGCAGGACAGTGGTGTCCTCCAGGCTATTTTATAACACCTTGAACTTTTAATAGCTGCTCTATCTAAATGATGCTTGGCTACTGTAGCAGCCAGCTGGGATGTAGAAATGTCTCAGCTATGAATCCTTGCTGCTAGGTCCATCCCTCTCCTTCCATGAGAGGGGAGGAATACCTGTGTGTTACTCAGGGGAATGAATCTTCAGTGAGCCGGTTAAGTCAAGTTTTCATCTGCTTTTTAAGGTACAAAGCTGACCCATGCTTTCTGACAGACTGCAACGGCTCAACATGTGGCACTCTGAAATCAAGTCATAAGCTAAACAAATTGGCAGATGTTTTTACCTGCTCCATTGACTGGTAGTGGGAGAGAATTCCCTTTCTAATGAGCTTTTGGTCAGATCACAGAAAGGTAATTATCACCGTTATTACTCTCCTGAATGCTGGCTGCATTGTCACAAGTCCCCAGGTTGGAACTCTCTGACATTGTCTCTTATCTAGCATATTTCCTACTTTTTTCTCTGGCAAGTCATCTACTTTTTACCAGACATGTCAAGAGCCATTGTGAAGTTGTCACGTGCCACATTCAGTCAAGCAGCTGATATTTTTCTTTTTCTTTCCAGAAAAGAGAGGGAGAGCACATGTGGCATTTTCTTGTCCAAACTTATAATTACTTCATGTGTCTACCTTTAAAAATCAGATACTCTCATTCCTCTCTCATCTCTGAAAGTTTAATTTACCTTTGAGCCACTGATAATTTTAAGGAGCCTCCTGTGATGAGAGTGGGGATAAGTAAATTCTGAGCCAACTTCACCTTTTGTGGCCTTGCTTTTTTGACTCTGAGTAACAGAACTTCATTTTCATTGCTAGTATAGCTTCAGGGCTACTTTTCCAGATCTCCTTACACATTTCCTTCCAGTCCAGTGCATGCTTCTCTTAATTATCATCTTGTGTAGCAGTAACACTTAGCACAAAAATAGCTTCTATAAACCTTGGCACAATATCGCCACAAAATAAGGGAGGTTGTGTGATAGCAGCTGTTGTATTAGGTTAATGATGTAGACTGTAAGCCACATCTGTAATGGTCAGTTTGATTTCACAGTTAGTGGTTAAGCAAACGATAGCAAAACTTTTTTGATCACCTTTACAAATGGCACCAGGGGAGCTCTCTTCAAAAGGACCTCTAAGAACCAGCACACTTGGATATACGATGAGTCCTCTGAGAAACCAGCTGCTGTTGTACTGCTCAGCATGCTCTCACAGGTAGGTAATGTCAGCAGGCAGCTATTTTGTCCTCGGGGCTAATTCCCCCACACTGCTTTCTGTAGTGTCATGGACACAGTGCCCCTTGCTGTGGAGCAGTCTTAGGCTATGGCAAACCCTGCACCTCTCCCTACAGACCTTCCTCTCTTTGTATCCTTAGACAAAGACAGTTAGAGCAATGCTACAGCTATGTTCAGTATCCTAGCATAATAGTGAATACTTCAATTATTCAGGTGGAATTGGGCCATCTTCCAAAAGATTTGTTGAAAAATAAGTGACAGCATAATTTGACCATGAGTTCCCAATTTAATATCAATTCTATAAAGTAGTATCTAGTTTTGAGTGGGAGACAGGTATTTAATATAGGGAAATGGGAAACTTTTTCATGCTCTGAGGAATTAGTTTAACAGGAAACAATTTCAGTCTGACTCCAAGGTAGCCTACAGCCCCTCTTGTTGCCTACGGCTAAACCACTCTCAGGGTGCTCCAATCAGCCCACAAAACTGGTACTTCATCTCATTGTGACTACCAGAAATATTTAAACTCTGTCTCAAATACTTGAATGCTGTTTAACTCCTGTTTTGTAGCTGATCCCAATAATTCCTACTGAAAAATGAGCACTCAGATAGGAATCTGAGTGGTTTCAAAGCTCAGTGATATTGTCCAAAGGTTTCCTTGCTGCAATGCAGTTACCAGCACGTAACACAGTGATGTTTGATTCGAGAATTAATGCCTACCAGTAGCTGTTAGTTAAAATATTTTTTAATAAGACGTAACGCCAAAATACCAGGAGACTCTACCTGATGAAAAAACAGGGTGCTACTTTGGCCAGTCTGGGTGGACAGCAGCAGGAGCTTCCACTGCCACCTTCTCTTGAGCTGTCTAAAGACAAGGGAGATAATAACTTTCCACTCACAAGCCACGATGCTGGTAAGTGCCAGTTGTCTATGTTTCTGATGTCCCAAGAGGACTGGATCAAAGAAGGAGGAGGACCATGGCCCCTCCTTTGTACTGGTGACTTGCTATATATTATCCAGGCACAAGATGTCTCTGTGGGCTCTCCTGAAATTCTAGATTCAAGAAAAAAAAGAAAAAAATAATCTGTACCTCAAGCTGTGTGGGAAGCCTGTCAGCTTGTGTTTGTGGTTTTGTTTGTTTTAACAAATGCTTCCTGTGTTAAACAGGCCGATACATTATATTTTATAACCTACCTGCTGCCCCAGTGCATGGCAAAGGAGAGATATCCATGAAGTGACTGTAGTAAAGGACTTGCATGTGGTATAGATTGTGATTAAAGGGAGCTTAAGAAGGAGGTCCTCAGAGTTAAGGTAGAATGGTTAGATAATAACGCAGTTCATCTTCTGTAACTTCTATATGGAGAAAGACATTCAAATTGACTAATACTAAGTGTTTATGACACCAATAAATACAGTGTTCATTGTTGCTGGATTGATACAACTGGAAAAAACTCAGGGTTTGAAATTTCCTAGAGCCTGAATGCTTGATTTGGCACCATAAAAGTTTCAGTAAGAATTAATGCTGGTATTTAATATTCTTTAGAAATGTGTTTGTTTTTAGTAAAAATCAGTAAGACATCTTTTTAATCTTAAAAAAATTTTTACAAGCTTGTGTTATACCAAAGCATTTAGTACTTTCCAAGAAAAGATTGTAAAAGAGTAACTTGTGAGCTGGTGTTTCACCTCTTTGATCTCTGATAAATACCTTTGATTTCTAGGTTTGATGATGACCACTTTGGTCTTCCTGGTTATTAAAAAGCACTCACGTTAACAAAAGCTGTGTTCAGTCATGTTCAATGGAGCAAGTGCTTGATAAGTCACTCTTACTTCGGCTAGCTTCCATGTCAAAGTCTCTGGTCTGACAAAAATGTAACAGATATTAATACCCACATCTTTTCAGCACAAATGGAGGAAGCCCATCAAATCTTGCTAAAGTAATACCATTGCATCATGCACAAAAATAGTCAGTATCTCTGCAAGACTGTCCCTTAACTTTTTGAGACATAATGTTACATTTGATTGAAAAATATGGATTTTTAGTTGCTTGAAAGTCTACCAAAGTTGGAGAAAATGCATCTTCATGTGAAGCTTATTCAGACTGATTGCAGGTTCTCTTGCAAGATGATGGGTTTTAGAGCATAGTGTTAGATTTTTATGCAGTACGGAAACTGTAACAATGATTATGTGGAGTAATTGTGTTAGACTGTGCTGGAAAAATAATCTTCTTACGAAAAATGCATGTGATTACTAAAGGATGAATGCTTTTAATTCAGTGGTCCATGGCCACCCTGATACTGCTTGCTTAGCCTTGCTTTACAGGCAATACTTTTTTTTTTTTTTTTTTTTAATCATAGTGTTAGTAAGTCTGCAAACAGTGGTTGGAGTCCTACTTTCATACTGGAACTGGGACGGTTTTCTTTAAAATCACTTTCTCAAGTGGAATCTGTAGATGTACAATACCATACTGATATAAATTGCTCCCTCTGAGGCTGAAGAAAGTAAATAAGACAGGAAAAATGACCTTATGGCATTAAATACTTAATCCTTTATCTTTTCTTGGGATTTAACCTAATACTGTTGAAATTAAGAGATTCTCCCTCACTGACTTAATTGGATCTCATGTCTCTAGTCTTGTTTTGCAAACTTATTATTATTAATAGTGGAATTGATAACGTTTCGACTTGAGGCATTGTGTGGTAGGACTTGATGCCAACCAGCAAAAAAACCTGTGACAAAGTAACAACTATAACTAAAAATCTAACTGTTATATAAATTGCAAATATATTGCTAGAACTGTATAGGGAGAGCAGATTTTTTTTCCCCACTTCTAAAAAAAAAAAAAAGTTAGGCTTTTGAGAAGTAGGTTGAGTAGATAAGTGAAAAGAGGAGATGCACTTGTTCAAGAACTGGCCCTAGATGTTCTCAAGGCATCAGGAGCAAAACAGGCATACAGAGAAGCCAGAATATTTCCTTTTCTACTTAGACAACCTTAAACTAAGGGATGTGTGTGGTGTGGTGGAACCTGAACAAACTAATTTGGGAAATGAGTTGGAAAACTCCCAAATTTGTGAGAACAGGTAATGTGGTAGAAATATCAACTGTTGTTTAACCAGGGATTTCTGTCAAAGAGGTCCTGGTAATTGGGGAAACAGACCCATAGGGCCAACTTTCTCCCTTCTGCAGATGTCCCAGAGACTTATTACAACATCTGTTAGGCTCTTGTAGTGTTGTATAATAGGTTAGGAACTGATTTACTTGCTTGTAAATTAAGAAATGCAGTGTTTTACTATTAATCAACATACTATAGAGTAATAAACCTTGCAGTGTCAGACATTCACGTTCTATTTCCTGATTTAATGAGACAGAGGAAGTTCCTTATTTGAACTTTCTATGGAAAGAGAAGGCTTTGTACAGCACGTACAATGCATTCTGTTACAGACCCATTCTAGAATTTGTATACGTTTCTAAGTTTTTACAGAAAACATGTATTTCCCTTGTGATGGTTTAGAGAGTTAGGAATAGAGGATGAAGGCAAGTATAACACACTGTAGAAGTTCCAGAGAGCATGTATGTCATAGGCTTAAGGATGACTACATCCTTTTTTTGAGCATTGTAGCCCAAGTGTGCTTATGTCATTTGGGAATATCATGTGTGAAATACCTATAAAAGTATTTTGCATAGAACACAGACAAATAAAACAAGATTTCAGAAATCTGAGCGGTTTTAATCATGTTGGTTACTTGAACAACTTAGTGGATAACTTTTTTGGATGAAACAAAACTGTAACTGTCAGATTGAAGGCAGTTTTTTTATTAAGAATGTTTCCCTCTTCAGTTTATGCCCTTGTGAGTTTCAAGTTAAACACATGTATTTCCTTAAATGAATGTTAGTCAGCCACAGCTACACTTTTCCTAATTTCAAATAAAATCTAAGAATTTTATAAGCATTCTAAGGTCTATTAGATTAAAAGTGTTGCTGGGACTAAAATAATCAAAGCCAGAAAACGGTGAGGTTTTTACCACATTTGTATATTAAGCTTGAGTTATGAAAGGAAAAAATTTGCCATTGATTAAAACTCTGGGTTGCTGATGTGCTTGTGACTATCTGTGAAAGAATCCTAATTAATGCCTGTAACATGCTCATAACCTCTGAATGCCTTGAAATGCAGTACCTGAAGAGACCTTCTTACTAAATGTAGTTCCCACTGTCTCTGGAAAATTTTTATTTACCTTAATAATAATACACTCATCATTCACTAGCCCTTTATAAACAGCACCTGAACTGAAAGCCTGCTGCAGTTCTGGACAGATTCAGAGTCTTTGAGAACCTCACTAGGCTTCGGCAGCACAATTACACTCCGTCTTTCTGCAAAGTCTTTATTTTCCTTTGGTCTAGTAATACTGACAATTAATTCTGTGTAGCACTAATAGACAGGACAAGTGTTTTATCACTCAAAATAAATTAGCATGGAAGTAAATACCAGCTGTAATGTGTCCTGACACTCTTGTAAATCACAATGACTACAATGATGTTTCCTCCTGCGACTTACCCCTTGAAGTACTTTGCATTTTGACAGGATAGAGTCAGAGGAAAGGAATTAGCTGGACTCCCAAGGTTCTTTCAATGATGCAAGATCTGTTCTGGCCCTTATCTACAACAAATACAGTAATGTTTATTAGAAATTCAGAATCTTTAGCAAAAGATTCATCAAGACTGTGCCACAAAAGTATCTGCAAAACAGGCAAAGTACAAAATTAGGTTGAAAATTAAATTTGATTGAAGAACATGTATTTTTCATTAGATGTCAACAACTGAAAACTTCTAAAAATACATACACGAGCACATGTAATTAGTCAATCAAGTCATGACTTTGGTCCTTTCACAAGGAAGCTAACCCCCTGATAGTCTTATGCATGAACAGAGCTGAAAGCATATTTTCAATTACACTGTTAACAAGTTATTTGATATACGTAGTCCATAGGTTGATTCACCATATAGAATAATTTATTTCTTTAGTTGTTAAAACTCCATATATTAAAACCAGAAAATTATTTTGGTCATACTTGATTGTTGTTCTGTTTGGTGTTGGGGAAAGCTTCCCCTGGCATTTTGCTATGCAGAAACCCTGGGACTTCTTTTATCGTTTTCTCCTGGCATTCTTCCAAATCAGTTCTATGCTATTCGGAAATTCGGTGTGTTAACTTCTAGAACAACTTTCTACAATCTGCAAAGAATAATGACTTTTCAAGTCATGATTAACAAAAAATGTTTCTGAACAGGAAAGTGAAAAAGCTGCAGGAAAACAAAGATGACCACTGTCTCACCCCACCACCTCCTTTGCATCTTTTGTTTCTGTGTTTGTTGCCTAAGGGCATTTGTGCAGAAGTACGGTGTTCCCAGCACTTCAAGGACAAATCTGAATGCTGAACTTCTGTTGTTGTAATGTTCATTTGCTCTGAATGCCTTTATTACACGGAACTAAAGGCTGATGTTTATTTTTTTAATAACAAATTTAATTTATTCATTACATAGAATCAAAATATATTTAGGCAAAATAAAATAACATCTTTCTCTTCCTTTCCTCATCTCTCAAAAAAAAAAAGCACCTGATTAAAACAATAAAACCACAGAGTTTGTGCAATACTCTGATTCTGGGGCAGCTGTACGACGCTTCATTGTGAAAATTTCAGGTTTCTTTGTCAGATTTAAGTGGCTAAATTCAGTCCTGATTAAAATCAAAACACTTTCCTCCATTTGATATTTGATTGATATTTCACAAATACAGCCCTCAATGGGATATCTGCTCTCCTTTTTAGAGCACACTGAATGAGCTTTTTGTAAGAAATTCTCAAGACCCCAGGTTTATTTACCCTTGAATTCAAACAAAATAGATTTCATAAATAGGAAATTATGAAATAACTGTGTTGAACTATTTCAACTCAGATACTTTAAAGAATGCCTAAAACATATTCAAGAATCATTAAAATACTGTAAAATTTACATTACAGTAAAATGTTTCAATTTCATTGGGCCTATCTTCAACCTTTGTGATGGATACAAAATATATCAGAGAGTTTTAATCTAAATTACTTATTTCTGCACAGTGTGGCACTGGGATCTTCATAAATGCCACGTCTCGTGCTAGGAGAAGTGGAGCCTGCAGAAGCTAAGGTATGTTGTGCAAGGCAGGGATTGGATTGGGTTCCTGAATCTACCTTGAACCATCCTTTCTAGACCTGATCTCATTAAGAATGAAACAATTTTTCACCTGTACTTCTTCACCTCTTCTCTTTTAAATCTCCAATGAAGTTCAGGTTGAAAGCAAGACTTTCCTGCTGAAACCTTTGTCAATTAGTGCAAATGACTCTTAGTGAACTAAGTGACAAGGAAGCACTTGGAGCTACTCAGTCTGGGATTTGGTTTAGCACTGTCATTAATTTGCTGTCTTTTTCCAGTGTCCCTATGTATTCTGGTTTCACATCCTCCTGTGACAAGTATTCAGTTCAGTCAACCTGATGCTCAGGGAGGACAGGTGTTTCCTAAGCCTTAGACATATCTCTGTGGCTGGTTGCAGATATTAATTCATACTGAGTTTTTTCACATACAATCATCATTTCACAATATAGCAAGATGAATTTCATAAAATATTTTCAAGAGGTTTATTTTTTGACTCTCTTTGGCTGAAGATCAGAGGTAGTCCCTGACTGCATAACAGAAAGATTAGCTTATTTCACAGTAATTGTAGTTCTCTCAGTTTATAAACTTGCCTCAGCATGATTATTTTATACGACACACAGGTCACAGATAGAGGAGGACCCTTAAGGCAAATATGAAAACAGATATTGTGTAAATGTTCTAGTTTCCCTTAAGTATTGTATTGAAAAGTTATATATATATATTTTTAATTCAAAACTTGTGCTTTAGTTACCAAGGCAACGCAAACCAGGAATGATAATTCAGAGATTCTTCTAAGTACCCCTTCATATGAGAGGGATGAGCAGTTGTAGATTTCCAATTTGTGGTTTGGAGACCTGTTAATGAAAGCTGTCAATTATAGAGCCCGAATTGTAACACCAACCCAATCCTTAAGCTTTTCTATTAATACACACTGCACCATAATTTTAAGGCTCTTTATTACTAGTCATCGTAGGCCCTGCCACACATCACTAATCTCTGCTGCCTGAAAGATGCTGGGAATAGCAAGTGTCTATACATCAGAGTAATTTTAAGTTTTGCTCTCTTAATGAATGGAAATTGAATCAATCTCTTCTGGGACTTACTCCAAGATTAGACATTAAAGCAGGATTTTTACACACACCCTACACACACTTCTGCAGTAAGCATAACTTCGGTTAATATTCCTAACAGCTACGTTTTCTCCTCAAAAACTAGCTCATTAGCTTGTAAAATATACAGGATTCAGGTGCTTGATAGCAAATAAAGCCTTTAAAAAATTATGTTTAACCGCTAGGGATTTTAGGAGCCTGACAGGAAACAGCCATTTCACATACAGCTTTTTTGAGGCACTCTGGAGCAAGTTCAGAATTCTAATTCTGGAGTTAAAAGATTTCAAGGTTGTTCCTAGGATGAGACAGGAGCAAAATGTGCTGCTTGGAGGACCAAAGTCCTCTACTGCAAGTCAGAGAATGCCATGAGCTGTGACTGCCTTAGACCGAGACATAATTATATCCTCATCAAGACAGAAAACTTTCAAGGATTTTATCTAAAGAAAACCAGAAAGTAAAAGGAGAAGGATTACAAAAATTGTAACTCTCAGGGTTATCAATGGAGTTTAATTTGCTGAGTGTTGAGGAAAGGCAAAAACTCCAAAGGGATAAAAACAAAAAAGGAAAGCTTCCACTCCTTTGTGGGTGGAATATAGGTGTCATTATGAAATATGAGCAGTGAGAATATAGCATCTTCTTGAAGTTTTAAGCGTTAAAGGCAAATAAGAACCATTTCCATAAACCAGTTATTTTGTGGAATCCCTGTATAAAGACAAGTATTTATTACTATTTCATGCTTCAATTCTTTTTGCTATTCTGACAAACACATGCATAAATCTCTTAGCCCTAATTCATAGCTCAGGCTCTATCCTGTCTTGTTCTTTTGCTGGAGAACGGAGCCGTTACTAACTCAGTGATGTAGTTGTTCCATGTGTACTGTAACCTTCCACGGTTGCTTTCCGGTCCTTTTGGTTGAGAGGATCACAGTGCTGTTCTAACCATGGAATAGAAATGCTTCTGTAAAATCAGGACCTTTGGAGATGTGAATGTCCTGGGATGCCCCATCTCTGGATGCCAAACTCCAGCTTTTATGTAATGCCTCCTTAACAAACCTGATCTCAAACTGAGTCTTTCAGCAAGGCAGTGGGACAAGGCAGTGGACTACAAAAAAGACATGACAAAGAGTGTATAAAGATTTTAAATATAAAGATTAAGACAGTAATTCTGGCACACTCCAAAACCTGGAAATCCCCTTTTCTAACAGGAGTTCATTGTTGACTGCCTATGGATGAGCACAAAGAGCTCTGCAGCAAAAGCCTTTGTTATGGCCTTTTTTCTGTTCCCACAAATACGACCACTTACTGCATGTCTGTATTTTCGTGTTGGCCAGGAGGTAAAACATCCATTTGCTCAAAGTGACACTACACCTCTTTAACTATTTTTTTATTTTTTCTTTTTTTTCTTTTTCTTTCTTTTTCTTTTTTCTTTTTTTTTTTCTTCTAGTAATGTGTTCTTAATATCACATGGTTAAAGTTTAATCAGGCAAACACACAGATGTGCCAATGCAAAATGGCTACCCTGCTCTTCACTCCATTGCGTGGCACTGGTGTTTATAATCATGCTCCTCTCCTCCCCACACCAACCCTAATCTAGTCCGTTTCCTAAGGTTAAATACCTTTCAAGATTTGAATGTGAATGGTACCTAAGTGAACCTTTCAAAAATTAAAGGAAATAAATAAAGTAAAATAAATGTTTATGAATATTGCACGTATTGGCAGTGAGGAGTGTTCTGTATCTTGCACTTCCCCACTTACACAGTTGTGATACCCTGTCAGTCATTGCTGGAAGTTTTAATCCCAGCAGATCTAAAGAACTTGCTGCTTTCCTTTGCACCTCATTGCTTGCAAGGGCAGAGCTCCCTTCATCAAGACTTTTACAGCAAATATCATAGATTAATAAAAAGGTGAAAGAGCTATGGTCCATTTTTTATCCCTGACTGATATTTATTAGCAAAAAAACAATTTATGCTGGGATTCCTTTATGGGTCTGTGATTGCAGTAGCTGGGGCAAGTGGTAATTAAAAAGCTGCAATGTGTCCTCTCACCTCAAAATTGGGCTTTAGAATGATGACAAGATAATGAATGGTGAAGTCTAATATCCATATTAATTTCTCCGGGTGTTCACGTGTGTGGCTGTGTGTTGCGTAGGTGGCTGGAAAGTTCAGGATATTTGACAGCTAAGACACATTGCTGCTGGCGAAGCCCATCTGTCTGATTAGCCTCGGTTATATGATACGAGTGTTCGTTTGCACACCAGCCCAAAGCATTGGGTTTGACTGTTAACATAAATCTCAACCAGATTTCCTAATGAGCTGTTGCCACATGCACATCTAGAGCTAATTTTGGTCAAGGAACATGTTAAAGCAGTACATTAATTTCAATAGGTGGCAGAGCCCTGTGAGTTACATGTTCCTCAAGTTTTACGTATAAGTAAACTGAGGCACAAGCTCAAGCTGTCCAAAATAAATTGTTAAAGCAGACTTGGCCTTTGAAATAAGGAATATTGGTTCAAGTTCATTAGCTAACCTCCATTTCCCATGGAAAGCAAGAGCTGTAAAGCTGCTTTTGAAAGATTTTAAAGAGTCAGAACATATTATATCACCTGGCCTAGGTCTGCCTACCTTGTGCTGTTCCCCTGACAGAGCAGAGTGTTTTGGACTCCTGGCACCCCCTTACTACCCCATCATCGCGTAGGATCCCTGCCAGGGTGCTTTAGGTTCTCACCAGAAATTATAGCCACAGTATCTATGTTGTAGCAGGGATGAAGCTGGCTCAGTTGATGGGAAGGAGATGGAAATTACATTTGCGTGTATTTTTGCTGAATTTTGTAGGAAATCACTTTGCGGATAGGTAGAAGGCAGACTTTGGAACAGCTTGCTCCTGTTTATTTAGGTATGTTAGGTGTATCTCAACTCAATGAGGAGACCAGCATCAGCAAGAGGTTCTTCCCAAAAGAGTGATTTAACTGCATGTCTCCTTCCTATCTCACTTTGGCCTTTTGGAATTAATGAAAAGCAAAGAGTGACCACACAGGTTTCACTCACCAAGGAGACAGCCTAAGGTGAGACAAGAATGTTTCTTACCTACAGACTAACTCATAACTAATTGAAAATTATCTAATCCTTTTGATCATACCTTAAGGGAGTTAGTACAGGCTATTAATAAAATCAAGTGGTTTTTTTTGGTTTTTTTTTTTTTTTTTTTTTTTTTTCATTTAGACAATATATTTCATTATTTTTCTTACTCTCAGTCAGGAAGAGAAGTCATGAAACCAAATCCTAATTCCTTCCTCTCTTTGGATTTTTTTTTAAACAAATTAAGAAAAAAAAAATATTCAGTTGAAATAATTTTGTTTGGATTCAACACTTTCTTTTCTGCAAATAACTTTTCATTCTGATTTTTTTTTTTTTAATTTAAAGCACATCAATTGAGAGATTGTAATGAATGCAGGCATTGAATGATATTGACTCTTTACCATGAACCCTCCTGATTTGTGCTACTTGTTACTTTGCAATATAGAATTTCTATGCAGCTTGTGTTACTGTTGTGTATGTTAATGATGCAGCAGTCCTTGCCAGTGGTAGCACAGGTGAAAAGAGCTTTAGAATGTATGCATCTTTCTTGGAGAGTTACTTGAGTTTTGCAGGAATTACACATGCAAAGGAAAACACGTATGACTTAATGACCTTTTCTGAAAAGCTTGGCCACTAAAATTCGGTCCTAATGCTTGTACTGGACAGAGTTTCTTTTCCATTTTCCCGAACACCTGGGTTACCAGGTCACTGTCTTTTGCGAGAAGTTTCTCTGCTGTGTTGCCAGTGTGAATTTCTGCTATCATTACCCTTGCTTTATCTCAGCAATTTAGGAAGGTTATTTGTTGGGTTGTATGGCTGGAAGCCATGAAGTTTTTGATTGGGAAACAACACCCTGGCTGTTATGGGCTTAGGTAAGCACGCATCATCTACATTCAACTCACTGTCCAACGCTGTCCATTTTGCAGATGAGGCAAGAGTCTGGTGAATAACTGAAAAGAAAAGCTGCAAGTGTGAAAACTTGGAGAGGGTCATTCTTTCCTATGAATTAGTTTTTAAATCTCCAAACAATTTTCAGTTGCTTTTCTGCAATCCTTAATTCTATGACCTAGAGTTGCAAAACAATTAATAACTCCTCCTCTTATACCCTCTGTTTAGTAGCTTATTTAAAAAATAAAATAAAAAAAATCAAGAAGTCAATTCTAATGAAAAATGTACTTGTGCAATGACAAAGACTGCTGTTTTATGTTTACTCAACTGATCAGGCCATTAATGTCTCTACCCCTCAATGTGATATAGTTACTTTACTATGAGACAACATAATTTCTGTGCTTGGAACACATTAGAATTTAATTAGTACTGGCACAGAACAGTAGCACCTTGAGTAGAAGAAATACTAAATTGCTTCATTTATGACATAGAAAATCAATGCATTCTCTATTCAAATTTGAATTTTGTTTCATTATGCTTCTAAATAGATTTACAGGAGTCTATTTAGGATTTTAATATAGCTAGCACATTAAAAATTAAAATACAGCTAGGACTGGGTCATTTACCCAGGTATCAAAGAAAATGTATCATCATGTTTATGGAGTCTATTGACCCATTAAGTTCACTACTTCTCATTCTTTTTGGTAGAAGTGACGCTTACAGACTGACACAAAATAGTTTGCCACCATCCCCCGCTGCAAAAAATTTCCTCTTTCTCTTTTTTGAGGTAAAATGGTTACCTACTTGCTCATTTCCACAAGTCCCAGTTATAGCAGTCTTCAAATTGTTGTTCTCCCAGCTGAGCCCTAAGCATCAGTGAAAAACTGATGTGGAGTGTTTTCTGGCTGTGCGCAGTCTCATCCTGTCCTAACTATCCAATGCTCAGAGCTAGTCAATGTGAAGTGAAAGGTTTTAGTGCAAGATCACTGTTCATCCATAAGAAAATCCAGGGTTTAATAAAACTTTTTTGAGGTTTGAATAGTCTGGCTTCAGAGATGAAGTTTAAGAAACCCAATTAATCTGCAGCCCTAACTTTCCTACTTGGATATGGCAGGTTGGTTACACCTGCCCAAGTGAGCGATTCAGTCACATTATTCTCTCCCTGAAAATCAAATCCCTTCAGGAGAATGGAGCCCTCCCCTCTCACTACATGAATCTCAATTATATCCAAACCTAGCCTGAAGCTAATATAACAAAGACAGCTCTATTAGATGCTTGATGTTGCTTTAAGACTCACCCATTTTACAAGGTCACTGTCTTTGTTTCCCCTTCTCTTTCCAGGAGCCATACACACAGTTGTTTAACTGCCTCATCAACAGCCTAGTTATTATTTTGTATTTTCTGAACACTTTTATCAGTCTGTGCTGGTTTCTGATCTACTTTCACCTGCAGTTGAAGGGCATTCCACTGCTATATATTTTAATCAAGTCTTGCTGGAATGCAGTTGTTTTCCAGTGTTCAGGTATGAAATTGATTCCTGTTCCTGCCCACAGGTAAGCCTACAGCATTGGAGACAAATTCATATGAATACTAGAAATTTGAATATTCAAGGATACCTTTCCTATCTTTAATGACCTTATTTTACTATTTTCAAAAAGCATGCATCATTTTTCCATTTGGTTTATTTTTTGAGGTGGCAACTTGTCAAGAGACAAAGGGAAATATGTATCCGGAATAAATAATTCTTCAATAAATATGTTAATTTGCAATAAAAATTGTTTAGTAAAAAAGTTGTTAGCTTTCTGAAATCTCCAGAGCTCGTTACACAATTTTTGGAACTAGAAACACATTAAGGCTTTTTTGTTTTGTTTTGTTTTTTGTTTGGTTTTTTTGTTGTTTTTTTTTTTTTTGCTGTCAGTCAGCAGACAAGCAGATCCCAAGGAAAAAAAAGCCCACATACAGTGTAATCTCCTTGATGTGGACCACAAAATACGATGCCAGCTCATGATTATTATGCCAATTTCTTCATAAGAAGGCAATAAGCAACTGTTAAAACTATCAGACAGCTTAGTGGCAAAATGTCTTCATTTTACCTTCATATTTGAAACTCATATCAATTAAGGAATAGATCTTTGAAACAGTAATAAGGAAGTTTGTAAGTGCTTGGATAGAAAGTGGGTGGAATTTGGGATTTTGACATACTTACTCCCAGATTACTGCAGAAACTTTCTTAGGAAACGAATTTGTCAGCAAATTCTCAGTTGTGCCAGATGTTTGCTTTGAAACATTTTCAGGTTTGACGAACTTCTTGCGGATCAGAGGTAGGGTATTCTAGGTGTGTTTGTGGCAGGCTGTGGAAACCTCCCACGGGGACCAAACCACAACGTTTGTTATTGTGTTGCCTGTGTGTGTCATGCTGACAAAGTGCGTCTTTTTTGAGTGTTGCCCAAGTGACTGCAAAGATTGAGATTCCAGCCTGTAAACACTTCCTTGGATTGTAACAGTGTGTCTTAGCTGGAGAGTGATTCCCTTGGAAAAGGAATTGTGTCATCACAAATGACTATGAGAGTTCAGGCTACCTTAAGGCTCTTCCAATAATCTAAATATTTATATTCCTTTAATTCCTTAATCCTGCAAGTGTAAGACTCAGTAGAACTGTAATTTGTAAGGAGTATACTTCTTCCAGTTGAGGGAACAGCCGTGCTTTTAGATTATGTCTGTGTAAATGATTAATTTACAGTAACAGACTGTAAACTGATGCTTTTGGAAAGTTTTTTCTGAGTTTTAATCTAATTGAAAATACAGTATTAAGTACTTTTCATTCATCATTGCAGACTTTCCTTTAGGGCCTGTGGATTTTTGTAGGACAAGAACAGGATTTAGTTTTAAGTAACAGATTGAGACATGATGAAAGCAAGAAGCAGAGGCTGAGACCTTAATTAAAACAGAGTTACATTTCAGAGAGTTATTGAAGAAGAAGGAGGTGCTAGGGGCTAGAGAGTAGCTATAAATGTTTTTCAAAGCCCATTTGTACAGTGAAACAGCCAATACAACAGCTCTATTATTCACCTTTGCCATGTTAGTATTTTTGAAAATCAAACTTCAAAGAGGCTCAGAGCTAGGAGCTCCCTGTCCAAGGGTGATGGGCACATCAAGGAATAAGGATGAAGGAATGGTTGCTAGCAGCTGGAAGCACAGAAGCTCCTCTGAAGTTTGCTAATGCTTTTTGACCTTGCTAGAATTCATTTTACTTCACAATCCTCTTGATTTCAGTGTAAGGTCTGGCAGCTTCTCTGCTCAGCCGTTGCTGTGAGGGGTTTTTCATTTAGTGTAGCTTCATATTAGAACTTGCTTGTACTTGGTCCCCGTGCAGACTCCACCATGACATCCTGCAAGATGATGAGAAAGCATTCTCAAGCCTTAGAAATTAAGCAAATGCTTAAACCAAGCCAATCAGAACTGAAGAAAAGCTCAGGTTGTTCTGGTTTACAAAAAACCTGAAGACTTAGGGTATTTTTTTTGTTCCTTCTGATCTATATCTATCTTGTATTGGGGTATATATTCTGCTCTAAGGATCAGAATTAGATCCTTCTGATCTAATTTATAATTATACTATTAAAATATATAAACCATTTTAAATCTTTCATTGGCAAGTAAATGTCAAGGTAAAAAGTCTCTGGGAATCATGACGACATTAAATGTCCTGTGGACATGCGTCCCTATCGTGCTTTCATTCTTCCAGAGGTATCTGCGTCACCACCTTCTAGGAAAGTCTAAAATCATCTCAGACAGGCCCACCATATGTTGTGGATATGTCAGCTAGTTGCAGGCTCCTGGTAGAATAGGATTAGAAATAACTTGTTACCTCATGCCAGTAAGTTCCTCACTATCCAAAAATCAGAAGACACTCTTGGGCCCCTTATGTTTATTCATCTCAATGATGGCTTTGCCCAAAGCTCAGGATATTCTCCTTAAAACATCAAGCATTGATATGCCATGGGATTAAGGAAAGAGAGGTGTTGGTTTCTTACTTTGGGGAGCTATCGCCAGTTTTCCCTACAGTTCTTTTGAGAGTATCTGAATTAAATATGATAAGAATTGATGAACTGTACTGGAAAAGCCCTCAAGGCTATCAGATATTCATTTACAGGAGCAGAGGGAATCATTGTCCATACTCTAATTGTGTTTTATCACATAAATGGTGCTTTAGAGCCAGCTTTGTGCATGCCGTCTCATTTTGAAGTTGGTTTGGGTTTTTTCTCATTAGATCACATCATTTTTGGAAACTACTAAGAATTTATTTTTGTCACAGTCCTTTAGTCTTTTTTTCTACAAATCTGCTACCAGTCCCTAATAGGTGACTAATTTATATATACAATGTATGTGTGTACATATATATAATAGATATAAAAAGGAGGCATATATAGTATGAAAATTCCTACATAATTTACTGAACTTCACTTAGATTTTTATAGAGCTTGTTTTCAAGGAGATGACAGTGGTGTTGATTTTGGTTGGTTTTTTTTTTTTTTTTAGTTTTCCTTGTTATTTATGAAGCCTTTGAATATATTTTCGCATTTTCTGATTCAGAATATCCAAAATATGGTTGTTGATCAAAGGAAATCTCTTCAGGTTAATAGTTAACTATTAACTCCACTTAAGCAATAGATATAAAGATTAAGAGACAGTAAAGCCTCTAATTTCCTGGCAAAATCAGGAGAACAAGACACTTAAAACTTGCTGCTGACAGGCTCTTCCTTTATCACAGCTGGTCAGGCAGAAACATACTTCTACAAAAGGAAGGTGCTTTTGCATGGTGGCATTCTCATGTATACAAAAACCTGACTGCCACTGCACACTGGTCCCATACCGTGGTGGAATAGTATGTTGCCGCAAGGACCTGGATCTGAAGCAGATACAAGTAGCAGGTGGGTTTATGCTAATAGGCCTGATAGGAAATTTATCTATGAAACTCTCTGAATAGGCAGTCAACCAGAAAAATTATTCTCTTTATGTCACTAGCTTAGGAAACGCATGTTACTCTGTTAGTAAAAATCATGTATCCTGCAAATCTGTTGGGATGGGTTGTGCACAAACTTTTTTTTTATGCATGTAACTTTAGTAGTTTCTTAAATACTTGCTTTATGTTTAAGATGCCTGGGAATTCCTGCTGCCTTGGTGAAAGCACTTACAGGACTGAGTCATTCAGTATGCTCAATGTTAGTACACTCTCAGTCTAGACTAATAGAAGTACTATAGTTATTTAAGCATCTGAATTCAACAATAGTTAAAAATTCTACCCTAAAGTCCTCAGAATAATTTGATTTAGAGTAAATGAATTTCTTTCTAGACTTAGTCAAAGCAATTACATTCAACTAGATGCTGTATTATAGCATAACATTTATCATCATTTAAGCACTGCAAAGCACTAAAGAACTCAAACTTATCTTTATTTCCATGCTGGCAGTTTGGTGGTCAGGCTCACTTTGCATTCCCTAGTCTGTTCATTGGTAGGAAGAAATGTGAAGTTCAAGCAGAATTTGAGGTGCTAAGCCAAATGGGAACAAAGAATAAGCAGACCTAGGTGGATACAGGGTTTACAAATCAAGTTTATATCACATACCTCTTTTTTTTTTTTTTTTTTCCCCCACAAGGATGCTCCTGATTGTGACAGAACATGAGTTAATACACAGCCTTTTTTCCTGTTCTTACAACTTTTCTGTGTGCTTCACCTTCCAGTAGGATGCAATGGTCACTTTTTGGTTTTATTTTAAGTCTAATTTGAATTATTAAAGTGGCCGTTGCCTGTGCACACTTCTGTTGCTATATAAAACTGTGTTAAAGACAGCTGCTCGGACTTTGCGAATGCTTGGCTGTGCATCCCGTTACATCCAGGGTGGTCAGTTTGGACTCCTGGGGTTACAGACGGGGCTAATGACCAAGATAAGAGCTTGTGTTCTAAGATACAATAAGAAAAGTTATTTGCTATGAAGCTCACATGAAAATCCAAAGTGAGGATCTCCCTAACACTAATGGGCATGTATACTTTTGTAATCTATTTTCTGTGGTAAGGTATTTACAGATATTATATCAAAGGAACTCTTCAAAGGCACTATGGGAAACAATGCCTTGCATCAGAGATGTATTTTTATGAATACATATTTTTTACCCTTTCCAAGAATACAAACCCATAATGTTTTAAAGCTAAAACAACTGAAAGTACATGTGGGATGTGGTATTCCTTTGAAACAAAACAAAATATTGGAACCTCAGTTTGAAACTGGAGGATGTCTGTTGTGAAACATCCAAACCTTCTGTCCTCTCTCTTCTACTAAAAACCACACGAACCTTCAGTTAAAGAAAGAATGGGTACGCTGTCATCACACAATTAAAACAAAGAGAAAACTGTTCAATATTATTTCTAATTTTAACCAATGAAAGCTAATGGTGATTTATGCATTTCCCCCTCACAATAGGTATAATAGAGATTTATTATAACTTGTAGTTTTTATTTTCCAACTCTAATTGCAGAACCTGATTGCTCAGAATTACTAGCTGGTTTACTTTAGGTCAAACTGTGAGTGTGTGTGTGTGTGTGTGTTTCAGCATTAATCCAATAAGGAGAAGGAAAAAGCGTTTCATGCCACAACTAATACTTGCTTGTTAACATGCTATTAGTATAAAGCTTTCAATTTTTTCTTCAGTAGATAATGCAAAATGAAGCAGAATCAAATTCAACTTCCAGCCAAAGAAGATTATGCAAACTCTTGTACAGGATTTGAATTGTCTAATGAAAGACTCCCCAGGCCACCTAAGATTTTAGTTATTTTCCGATGAATGCAGGACTCTGGAAATCCGTGTTTCATAGATCCACAGTTAATTTTACAGTTGTAGTTAAACTGTGTTGGAATATGTTACTGGGATGATCAATTAAAAAAAAAAAAAGTTTCTACTGTATAACTTTCTGGTGTATTTCACCCACTCAGAACCAAACATTACCCCATACATTATCTTCCTCTCTTAGTACCAACCTTCAGATAGAAATCTGGAGGAGGTGAACATCTCTGTGTGATTTCCCAGGCCACCTTTTTCATTACAGCCTTGCTATTAAGCTTTAAAATTCTGATTTCTTCATCTCCATACACCATGGTAATGCATTAGCTTTTTCAGTATTACTCCTGTTGCATTGATGTCAAAGGATATAAAAGCTTAATTTAGTTTGCCCTTTTCATTCATTTTCTCATGTGAGCTAAGTAAAAAATGTTAAGATTCTCCTCAATAGTTCCTTTTTGAAGAAAGGCTTATTAAGGGATTAACATGCAGAACAACATATGCTTTAATGTGCATCCTTATGCTAACAGAGAAGATAGTTATTTTAACCCCTTTTTTCCTCCTTAAGATTACTGCTACAGGATAAGAGCTCAAGCATAGGACTGACTGTGTAGTCAGAGACGGAGCTGGCTAACACAGAAGTTGGAGCAAAAACTGTTACCCACATGACTAGATTCAGTCAGTGAGAAAAGTCCTCTTCTCCATCCCAAATCCTTATAACATGAATGGAAAGAAAACAGGGATGGAAAGAAAAGACAGGTTGTAGCAGCATGTGAAATATTTGGAAGAGTTACGTGAACGTTCACATGGAGGAAAGCTTCTGACTAGGGACTGGCGGTGGTGAAGTTGGAAAAGGGCTGGGACAGTACATTGATATCAGCCTGCATCAGGATTTTAAAGGGTTTGAAATTTGTGTGTCATGTTCTGAAGATCTCTTTGGAACTATTAATTTCTTCTGTGAGCCGAATAATGAGTACCCATTCAGTCATGGATCAACCTCTAACTGCATATGAGTGTTGGACACCAGAATGCAGAAAACAACTTCCCTTGACGTCTGAAAGTGTTCATGGCATGGTCTCCGGATTTGGTATCTCTCTTCTAATAGCATCAGACATTAGCATAAAACTGATGCAAGTGTTGCACAGAATTGACTTTGTGTTACTAAACCAAGCCCCTCTGCTGACAACCTATCACAATAACCTACACATCGACTCTTGAGGAAAGGCAGATGTTCCTTCTACTTTCACAGGTACTCTGAGACTTACCAGATATAGTACAAAAATAAAAAGCAGAAATAACACATCTCTCATATGAATAGGCGCAGTCCTTTGCTAGGAATTGTCTAGGAGTACTTGCTTCATCTAGCCATCTATCTACTTAAGGAACATGAGAGAAAAATACAATCTGATCTTTGGAGTCACTGCAACTAGAACTTCATTAACTTCAGTGAAGTCATAATTATGTTTGAAGTAGGAACAGGTTTTGCTTGTGAGGACATTTGTAGTAACTGGCTGGTTTTAGTTTTTCAGGGTTTATCATGTTTGAGGTTCTTCCTGACCCACACCTAAGAACGTGGAAGGATTAAGACCTGCTTCCTCAACAACTCATAGTAACATTTTCTTACTCAGGGGGCCTTAGCCTCTTCTGAAGAATAAAGTCTTTGAATCAGCTTCCAAAAGCTGTTGCAAACCCACAGGTTTCTTCTAAGTCATCCTCCGCTCTTCCTTTTTTTTTTAATTTACTGCATAAATTTACCAAAAGAAAGTCCTTTTACCTTCACATTATAAAAGAAAGCACCTCCATCTACCTCCCTCAGAAGCAGGATGAAGCTTGAGACCTGGTGAAGACAACAGAGTTAAGTATTCACCCTCATTTTTAGAGGTGCTGACCGCTCTCAGATCTCATTTCTTTTGAAAGTATGTTGTGAGGAATCAATGCAGGATCTAGGTCAAAGTCGATTAGAAACTCCAGCGATTCTAGGACAGCAGAAAAGGTACTCTAAACTATCGAAAATACTCTTTCAAACCAGCGTTCTTAAATATGTGAATAGAACTTTTCTCATTCCTAATGAGAGGTGAAACACTGAAAGATTAAACAGGAGATTTCTAACAGTGACCTCTTATGCCTTTTGTCCTGCAGAAGGTTGCAGATGCCATGGTATTAGAGTGCTTTGCTTTGATTCAAGTAAGCATCTAAGCAGGCAGATCTTTCTGTTCACTTCAGCTGCAGTGTGGGTCCTCTGGCCAGGGAAGGTGGGATGGCTTCTGTCTCTCGGCCATCAAATTCCCTCCAGTGGAAGGTTTTCTGCAACAAGCAGTTTTCTGGATACAGAGCCAATACCAGGCTGTGGTCTATGTAGCCCAGTAAGTAAAATTCAGTGCTGACAATGATGTGAAGATGATTAAGTTTGGCAAAACTCCAGCTGCATATTGTAAATGGTCTCTCTGTGACAGTGGTTTCCTAGCCGGCTGGATCTGGTTTCTCCCTGTCAGATTCTGTGGTCTCCCTGTCAGATTTATTCACATTACTGTTTTGTGTTAAAGACAATGCCCTGAGGGTATTAAGGTCTTGTTTGACCGCAGAGCTAAAATATAAACCTCCAAATTCCCCTCTCCATTGTATCTAATTAAGGAATCTCATTAACCCTCTCTGTGGATGGATTGAGAGGATGTCTCCTTTCTGCTGATAGGTTTTCTGGTAGAACAGCACACTCATCTGACCCCTCGTACTAGGTGCTGTGTTAAACCTACTCTGCCAGCTCATGGCAGTGACATTTCCCCCCCCCCCCCCCCCCCCCTTTTTTTTTTCTTTGCTGATTCTTTCTGACAAACTTCTCTGAACTAAACCTAGTTCTTTAGGGTAGATTCTTCTCTTTTCTGTCCCTACTTGTGCAGCATTGCCAATTCAAAAGCTGGGAAACCAGTGGCCTAATCTCAAGGAAGTTCCTGGGATTCAAAGGGCCAAGGGTCTCCTGGGTGGTGGTGGTGATAGGGAGATAAAATTCTGCGTCTGTTCCCTCAGCTGACCATGCAGAGATAACTAGACAAACACATTCAGCATAATGCTGGTCAGAATTTTTCCTGCATGTCATGTCTGCACCATAATTATTTCTTTAAGGGCATATGTAACAGGATGGTCTGTACTAGATCAATGAGTCTTCTATGTTTAGAAAGTTATCCAGTTTCATTTGTCAGGAAAGCAATGATCTGATAGTTTCTTACATTCAGCTCTGTTATCCAGGGGTGCTGAAGAAAATTTGGACAGAGATAAGATGCTAAAGTATGTGCTGCTGAGCATGGTGCGGCAACATTGCCCAGCTGCTGCAGGGACTCAGCTCCAACCCAGCAAGGCTGATCGGTTCCCACTCAGCACCAGCCTGCTAGCTCAATCTGACTTCAGCAGTCGCACCGAGGTGTTTTCCCTCTGGCTTCCCCAGTGCTGAGGCATGAGGATGGGCGCGGGGCCAGGCGTTATTTGTTGGGCAGCGTGCCTGTGCCAAAAAACCTTACCAGAGCATCAGGAGCTGGGAGCAGGTGCAGAGGCAGTGGCTGCATGTGGTTGGGCATGGTGGAAGCCAAAAGCCTGGCTGGGCTGATGCTTACGGTGTGGCATGGGAAGAGTAGCTGTATGGCTTTGCTGCAGGAACCAGAGCTTTAACACTAGGGATAGGGAGGTGTTTTATGAGGCGCTGCATGGCTGAGCCTGCTGAGTCTCCTGATTCAAGTGAGTATTTGGATGTGGTTATGGAGGTAGGAATGTTGTCAGATGGACTGTTAAATAGGCAGATGAGGATGGGCAGATTTCCAGAAAGAAAGAGAAGCTACAAATACCCCACATAGTTAAAACACCTGGTCTGTGCTGGAATCAGAGCATGGAAACTTCAAAAGACACCCCTGACTTTGTTTGCTAAATGGATACGTCTGTGGCTGAATTCTTACTCTAAGCTGCCCTGAGGATTTGCATATTAAGAAGGACGTACTGTTTGCCTGGCCTTTTCCTTAGCAGATGGGGAACTGATTCTACTGAAGTGGGCTTTAAATAATGAAATGGAAGAAAAAAAGGGGGGGAAGAAACAAAGCTGCACTCATTTAGCACAAAACCGAGAAGTTGAGCAAACTTAGGTAGTGGAAGGGCATGCGGAGAAATTATTTAATTTCCTGTTCTCCACTGGAGAAGAGGAGTTGAAATATTTACAAATGGGCTGTTTGAACTAGCCAGTGTTATTGAAACCTGCTGAGAAGATTCACGTTTTTGGAATGTTATAAAAATGCTTGTATTCCACCAGGCAGAGCAGACTGAACAAAACAGCAGGCAAGAGTGGCTGCCAGTTGCCAGCAAATCTGGAGCGCTTGCTGATTCATATTTATATAACAAAGTATGAGACAGGGTTGTCTGCTACAGACCACCATAACACCTGTGTTAGTGTTTGAAGAAGTCCCCCACAGTCAATATTTCCAGTTCAAATCCCTGCCCACACTGGCCTTCCTGTTAACTCTTCTCTGGCTCCTCATACTTACCAACCTTTCATCCTTCACACTAATGGTCATAGGTGACTCTGTTGGGATGATTCATATGCCTTATACCTCAAGGAGAGTATGCTACAAAGTGGAAGGACTGTTTTCCAATCAGTGATGATAAGCAAGAATCAATCATGTACCATAACCTGCATATATCACAGACAGGGACATATATTGAGCAATGCTCATGGCCTGAACAATATGCTGGCTTATTAATTTTCATGAGCTTTTTTCCAAAGACACATTAACTTGGAGAACACAAGGTCATGATGCAGAGAGCTAGACAGGCACTGCAAATTGTTTTGCACAAATTTAAAAGAATTCTCTTAGACCCTGCTCATCCTTCTGTATTGTTAATCTCCAAAAAATCCTGAGTGGTCAAGTTTACCCTTTCCAGTAGGTTTGCATATGCTGTTCGTAGCAGCTTGCAGAACTAGTTCCTCAAAGCAATGTTTAAATCCTTTTGCATAGCCGTAAATGCCAGCAATGATACTGGAGAAACAATAGCACATGAATTACACAATTAACAAAGGCGCCTGGGAATATAAAGATACCTGAGAGACCCTTTCATTTAGTTGAATAAGAGAAAAAAAAAGTCACCTTAGCTATCAGAGTCAAGCACTAAGTGATTACATTTAAGTGAAATATCAAGACTGGTATTAAGATAAAACTGTTCCCCTGTGGCCTTTAAATCTATGGCCTTTAAATCATTTTCTTGCATCCATTGAGCTATTCTGAGCCGCATAATCTGTGCAAAGTCTTCTTAAACTATCAGGAAAGATCAATGTAAATTTTTCCTAGTGATCCTGACTATTTACCATGCAAAGGACAAGTATGGCATGGCAGAGGATACCAAGGCAGCTGTATGGCTTCTGGACCAGAGCTGGCTCGCAGGAGAATGGTCTCTTGCAGAGAAAGGTTTGGTTCTGTTTGTACCTGCCCATTTTTTCCCTGATAGAATAAGTTAAAGCTAGAATTGGACTTATTAAATAGCTTTTCTGTAGTTAGATTTTTCTTCTGTTGCATAGAACTTACTTATAGGAAATACTATAAATTGGGAAAAAATAATAATAAAGAAGATATACCTTTAACAAGAATATCTTCAAATCCAGACCGTTGTCTGCCTCTGTAACCTGGTAGACACAAAAGTCAGAACAGTTTTTACCCTAACCAAACAAAACACTCACAGATAATGTTTTTTGTCTTTAAAATATCCATATGCATTTGCAAACTGGACTAATTGGTTATGTGTGTTATTTTGCCAGCTACTATAATAAATGTCTCATACTATAGTACCATCAAACTTATATAATTCTTACTTAAAGAATTAGATTGTCTTTGCCAAGAATCCTGGGAAACCCAGGCTTACTTGACTAGTGTATTAAACCTAAAGCATCCTAATTACCTCATTTACAAATATTTCAAACCTGATGTATTGATGCACTACAAGGTTAATTGCTCTTCTTACTCAATTAGTAGGAACCCTATGCTCTTTATTATATAAAAGTAAGCCATTATCACTTACTATATTTTCATATCTAAGGTTCAGTAATGACAAAACTTTTATCTCAACCCTGCAAAACCTTAACTGGTTTTTATCTGAATACCTGTTTCTTCACAGACCCTCAAATCTCAGTATGGTGTCCATGTATATTTGCTTTGTGATTCCAAAATGGTATTCTTAAGTAGACTTTACGAAAGTTTTTTTAGGTGTCTTGCTTTGGTTCTTTTTGATAAGCATTCATGTTTCTACAAATTCATCCATTATAAGCCTCAACAGGCTTAGCTGGCTGTTTAAAGGTAATTTTTACACAGTAGATCAGAGATAGAGCTTCTGAAAGATGCTTTTCTAGCATCTGCCAGACTCTGCCTTTTTCCAGAATCGAGTTGTTTCATGGAATACCTATTTTTTTTTTTTTTTAGTTTATTTTGTCATGATTACCAAATATGTTGATCAGATCAAAGGGAGTGGTTTAGATATATTGGAACATAGCATTGCAGATTTTTGTTTTGAAATCACCTTTCAGTGGAAAAGAATTCTATATTGAAAAAAAATCAAAATCGACATAAACGATTTAGAACTTAACTGAAACAATTTTTGAAAAACTTATCTCTTAAAAAAATTTCAAAATTATTCTCATGTTTCTCTTTAGAACAAATCTACAGAACAAATTCAGAAATGAAAATTTTCCCTGGAAGTAAAAATTCCCTTTCCTTCTTGGTTTTAGTCAAACCCAGTAAGTTGGTAGGTTTCAACCTTTGGTCTGCAGCTCACAGTGGGGCGTATGGATTACTTCTGAAGGGTCTGTGTGAGACAACTAATAAAACCCAGGTCATTAACGGCAGACTGAGATTCATTATACCAGTGTCTGTTCCTCAGCTGCAAAACTCTGAGCTTTGCAAATTGAAAACATAGTAGTTTTCAACCTCCTAAGGCAACAACTCCTGATGATACGTTCTTATACACATTAGTAGATGCTGGAACAAATAATTTTGAAGTAAACTGGGGCTGCTGTTGAAAGTCTTTGATGCTGCACACTTATTGCCATCAGTGTCTGCTTTTTGTCATTGTTTGTTTAGTGTTCAGAGGATTTGTGTCATTTCAAATCATCCTGCGATAGCTGATAATGTTTTTGTTTAAGTAGGTTAACTTGTCTAAATAATGAAATACTTGTGGATCCTTTGACCCAAACTCAGTTGAACACAGATGGGCTGTCTGTGATGAAAGAGGGAATCAATAGGATATTCCAGCCTGAATAAGTCAGTGAGTCAGATTTCATCTTCCTTATGCTACATCTCTCTGATCTTTATCACTTCTGAAATAATATTATACTCGGTTCATATCCTAAAGAAAAGAAACATATTTTCCCAGTCCACCTTCTTAGCAAGGGCCATCCTGTTGTGCTGTGTCAATGCCCTCCAAGTGTTAATGGGTTAGAGACGTTACTAAAATAGCTGTCACTTTACGTATTAGTTCCCTGCACATCATGTATTCATCATTATCTGAGTTTGCTGTTAGGGGATAGGAAGGAAAGGACAGAATTGTCAAATTAAAACGCATTATAATTCTGAGAGATTAAAAAAAAAAAAAAAAATCATCTTCATACAGCAGAACAGCTGTGAGGGGATGGGATCCGGCCAGGAGAGCTCACCTGGCAGCTGGTTCGGAATGGAACAAAAAGTGCGTGTGTATTTTGGTTTGTCTCACGATAAATATTCAGGGCAACTGTTTCTCTGCTGGGAACAGGCCTGTGAAGCTGCGGCACAGGTAGCGAGTCCCCCAGCATTGCGGCGTTCCTGCTGCCTGGGTTTCCCATCTATTCTGCCAGGTGAACTAGGTGCAAACTGTGCTGTGCTAAGGAAAAGGCAGAGCTTTGATCTGCTGACCGAACACAATGGGTTGCAGGCTCTGAAAAGCAACTTCTCCATTGCTGTATTTTTCCACACTGCACTGCGAATCTGTAGACACTTTTCACTCATATTCAAATAGGAGCCCTGTTCCTCTTCAGATAGCTTTAGGAAAAAGTGTTCCATTCTGGAGCTTCGAATCAACTCTTGTTAGCATGTTATACTGGCTGCTCTCCTTGATTTTATTAATTCTGCTTAAAAAGAGCACCTCTGACTCTGCCTGTAGTGAATGTGCTTATGCCTTCTGATTTTCACTGTTATTTTACCTGAGCAACGTCAGCCAGCCTGTACTCCCCTTGAAACAAAAGAGAAAAGCTCCAGAAAGGTTTGGTTCCCTGTCACTCTCTCAACTTGAAACCTATTTTTAGGGGCTTTTCCCTACTATTGTAGGGTCAAAGACAGGTGATGTAAATTGGAACTGACTGGAAGCAACTAGAATCTCGGTCAGGACTAGGAGTGGCCTTAAGAATCAAGTAAATAAACCTTCCTGAACCCAGAGAAGCTCCCAAATTGGAGCGAATGAAACCCTGCATCTTCACCTTTGCCTTTTCTCTATATATATATGGGTATGCCATGTAAAAAAAAAAAAAGTCATCAGAACAGTAAGTATCTTTCCAAAGCATTTTATTTCATCTGGGATTCTCAAAGCATTTCTCAGGCCAGAGCCACCACCCAGCAGCAAGCACCATGGCATGATTTCTGTGCCTGTTTCATGTGTGTTTAGACTAGAAAAATACTGCATTTAGCAGATGTATCTCCAGGACTCAATGTATTATTTGCATGCCTAATCGATAGTAATCAACAAATGCAATCAAGTAGCACTGCTCCTGATGGTTTCTAGCAGACATCTGTACGGAGCAAAGGACAAGATCCATGCTCTCCTGAATGCTTTCTTTCAGGCTGTGATTTGCCCCTAAGAAGCCATTTGTAATCAGTAAGGTGGATATTGAGAGGAATTCAGTCGCCACTTTGGTCTGTTAAGGCAACCCCTAGGGCAAAAGGAGCTTATAAGGCAAGCCACAGCCTTGTATAATTGCTCTGAGAACTTTCATATATATATATCACCGAGAGCACGCCAGTGTTGTTGCTAACTCAGTGCGTACCTCTAAGACCTTGTCATCATTGCGGGGACTCGCAGGAGGAAGGCTGCGTGCTCAGAGGCACGCTGACACGCCGGCGCTGCGTGTGCTGGCTGTGCCTGGTGGCTCTTCTCAGCCCCTCAGAGTATTTTTGTTGCTGTGTGTAACGTGACTGTCCCAATATTTCTCTGAAGTAATTTCAAATGCAGTCAAGTGTCTAAAATACCGATTGCAAGCAAATTCTCTTTCATGTCTGTTGTATGGAGGCTTGCTATTATCCTGTAACATTTTATTTATCTATTTCATGTGCTGTTCTAAAGGGCTGTCAAATGACTGTCAATTATTTATTCATATCAGGTGGAGCAGATGTAGAGGAACTGCCATATCCAAAGTTAAAGAGCACTATCTCAAAACTTTGTAGGAAAGAAATAATTCAAATTTTAATAACCTTACCTTTTACCCATGTGTTTTTTCCATTTCTAAGCTTTTTTGCTTGGGTTGATTACCATGCACATTGCTGTAGGTGATTTTGTTTGAAGGTAGTTGAGTGAAAAAGAAAGATTAATCTTGACTGAATTTTTAATCATGTTTGCAAATGAATTGCAGCAACCAAATACCAGCTGCTGTGGAAATGCATTTATTAAGAACATAAGGAATCAAAACTGAGCCACTTGGTAACTTTACTTAGCAAGCTCCTTATGACTTGTTCCACAAAATTATTCATTTGGTAAATGTGGGACTGGCTTTAAGTAATCAGCATTGGGGAAACTTTATATATATCAAGGAGTGATGATGCATGGGGAAAAGAACACAGAGTGGGCAACACTACTGGGAGACTGAGGATGCTTCGCGCAAGTGTCTGCGCTTTCACAGGCTCCCTCTGGTAGCAAACTCCATATTCCTATGCTGCAGCTTATTTTTCTGTAAAATGGAGCACAGACAGAAGTCATGTGATGCTTGGATAACGCCTTATGGAGGACCCAAAGCTGATGTAAAAATGCTTTTGAAAGGAATGAATGAAGTTGTGTGTACATGGCTGGATTGATGCACGCAGCATGATCTGCTTTGAGGCAGTTCTTCAAATCCCTGACTATAAATCGACATACCCAGTGTTCCCGAAGGTCCAGGGGGAGAGATTTGTTTTCTGCTTGTCATCCCTCCTAAGAGCAGCTGCCTTATCCCCTTTCTCATTGCGCTGTTTCTAACACTATTCTTCGGGTACATGAAGTGCTATCGATTTACCTCAACCGTTACCGCCGCCTCAGTTTCACTTCTGTTAATCTTTCTTAGTACAAAGGCCCCAAGCCCTGCCCTGGGTTGTGGTGGAATCCCTCTGAACGTTTGGCAGGAGCATGGTCTCGAGGATTTGCTTTTGGGACGTTATAACTTTTGGTGATGTTACTCAGTCATTTTGTACAGAAGAGCTAATGGTTTTGAGAGTTCTTAAGGACAATTTTGGTCAGATGCTGCTCCTATTGAAATCAGAATGATGGTGATTAGTGATTCAAAGGAATTTTATATTTAATTTATATTTTTATTAATAAATCCTACTTCTAAATTTTTAGCCAATGTAGTCTCCTCAAATTAGCATATACCATCAACCTGCAGCTTTCATCACCCTTTTCTCAAACATTGATATATTGGGTAAAATGTCTGAGTCCATTCTTCCAGCCAAATTCAGCTGACTGAAGCTGGCAAATCTGAATCTTGTTTTCGTTGCTTCATCTTTACTTAGGATATTATAAACTGTTTAAGTTAGAAAAAATCTTTCTATAGCAGTTTATCTTTTTCTGAAGCATGTTGGGACTGGCCGCAGTCAGCTCAGCATGTGGAACCATTTAAGCCAGTTTGTGATGGCAAGTCCCATTCTCTGCCTTTCTGTACTTCTAAGGGGCATGTAGTTTGGGATTGGGTTGGTTTAGGGTCTGGTTTGGTTTTTCACCTTCCGCTCCCCAGCCTAAAGAAAATATTTTAGGGATCTATTCTGTTTTCATTTAAAAATCACCATGTAACCTTGCAGTGTTCATCACTTTCCCTGTATTATTGTTGTAGACAGTGTTAAGATCCTAGCTGATTGAGTTTATTGATTTCCGAGTGATCTCCTGAGTGTTATTTCACATTCATGTTCTGTCAGCATTGTGTAGACAGCCCATGTTAGAGAATTTTGTATTTATTATACATGAAACTACTGCTCCGCAGACTTCGAATTTCAAGGCATCGAATGGATGTAGGAACACAAGAGACAATATGCACAGTCTCTCTGAAAGCCACTCTTTACTTGAAGATTTCAGAAATTATTCAGGGTGGATTTATTTCTTATTTTCTACAGCAATTAAGTCATATCTAAGAGCACAGCCACGTGATAATTTGGAGGATCATGGGAAAGAAGAAAAAAAAAATCATGTTGTCCTGAATTCTTTGTGTAGGCCACTTTTTTTCCATAAAAATGTTTCATGATTTGTTACATATAACAAATTGGTTTTATATCCTCTAGACTAGTATTTGCTAATTAATGTTGGTGTTTGAACTCTTGTTTCTGAACTATGTACTAACTCCAGAAACCTACTACAAACCTTGACCTGCTTTTGTTCCTCTCTGAAGCTCAGCAATAACACTTTATGAAGACACGCTCAGAAGTGCTGCTGTGATATTCTAGGCTAGCCATCTTATTGCCCTAAAGCGATGCTACATCTTACTGGGATGCCTTTCCCTCTCCACTTGTCTCTGAGCTATTTTAGGCAACAGCCAGTTAATCCTTTTCTCTAGCAAAACCCCTCAAAGGGTTTGCCCTGAGCCGTAATGTTGTGCACTCTCTGAAAGGATGCTCTTACAATGCAGTGACCAAAATGCCTTATAAAACAACTCAGAAATATGTTGCACGTAATGTTACTACTGCTTTTCCACAGACCTTGACATTATCAAGGCAATGCATGCAGACCCTGCGCCAAACAGCATGATGTGAATTAAAGTTTCCCCATTGGGTCATTTCATAAAGCAAGTTTTATGAAATGCCAGGAATTTGCAAATCCATTTGAAACCAATGGAATTGGACAATCTTTAAAAAAAAAAAAAAAATTAAGAAAAAAAAAAAGCCCAGTTTGAATTCTTAACATCATGCGTAGTTTGTATGTTCTTCAGTGGGACTCTTGGGACCATAAGATGGGTTTATATCAGTCAGCAATTGCCCATCCTGGACTCCTTAGAAGACTTAGGCCATTCATCTTCCCATTGCCTAGCTGATGGTAATGGTCACCAGGAGCAATGTTTTATAGAGAGAGGAATGGGGAGTTGTGTTAGACCTCTGGCAAAATGCTCTTCAAGGGAAAAACTCAGATTATCCACTTTGAATGGGCAGAGAGCAATCACAGATATCTGTTAGAGTAAATTTCTCATGTATCAAGGATTTTTGTCATTTTTCCCTTATCAAGTTTTTTTCCTGCTTTTCCTAGACTGTGAACTTCAGTCTCTCACATGATGTAAACAAAAGCTAAACAACCAAGAGCTACATCCATCTTATCTGTCATTAACTTCCAACTTTCCCATCTGCTATCAAATGGGGCTGTGGATCCTGGAAGTATCAGTCTAATTTGTCAGCAACTTCCCTCTGTTTCTTTTAGCCACTGAGTCCAGTCACAGATTGGTATTTTTTTGTTCTTGTACAATGACATTTTTCTTATATTCTTCTATGAAATACTGCATCTCTCCTGTGACATTTTTTTTTTCTTACTGTAGCTCTGTTGCAATTAGTGATGAGTCAACTTTAAAAGTTGGCTCGGGTTCCCCAGAGTTCAGAGGTTTATCTGTCTTTAGTGCAAACCATAGCCCAATGACACTACCCACAGGGGAGTATGACCATCCACTTACACAACCATAGTTTTCATATGTACCAGTTTTGTTTCTAATATTCCCTCATTTTATAGTATGCTGATTGCTTAACTCTATTTATTTTTCACTGGAGGTTGTTGAAACTAAGTATATTTGATTAGCTCCTAGTAATATTAGGTAACATTCTTTTTTAAAAGTAATAATTGGAAATAATAATTTTAATATAATTGCACAATGCCAAACTATGACCTGGACCAATTTACTGGGATCAGAAGCAGCCTAGCCATTTCTGCTCTTCTAGCTGATTTCTTTTTTTAGTTACTAAACGAAGGTTAAAATAACGTTTCAAGATGACAGAGCTGAATCACCTACAAAAACACAATGGAAGGCGATTGTAAGTGTGTGGTATGATAAAAGACCCAGGGTATTGCTATTGCATGACAAGCTATTATAATAGATGTGAGGTCAAAGGCAGAAAAAACAGTGATTAAGATGTATTGCCACAGAAACAGGAAATCTTTTGGGAAACATGCAATCTTGAACTAAATGCCAATAAATGTAACAAAAAGTAGACAAGATGCGTGTTAGAGAGATGAATGAGGAGGATTCATGGGTTTGGGAGGCATGTGGAGAGTGTTCAAGAAAAGAGGATTCTTGTGACAGCATGGTAGACCTTTATCCAGCAGTGTAACAGGCAAGAATATTAGTCAAAACAGATACTGCAACTAGAAAAAAAACATTGTTTTCTCTTCTATCAGGAGAATAGAAAATACCAGCCTCATCTCTGTCAAAATCAAAACGGCTAACAAATACTGGTATCCACACCTTCGCTTCTGTCATGAAGGGCACTTGTGCCATTTCCCCATGCCGCCTTTGGGTGGTTTTGCGATGGCATAAATGTTGCTTGATGGATCTGAGGTAGTCGAGTGCAAGGAGAGCCAAGCGATTTATGATATCTATGGCCGAGTTGCTGAGGATAATCTTCGTTTTCTTTTTATTTCACAATGTGATCTATGAGGTGGTATGGCTCTACACAAAGGCAGGAAAATGTGCAAATTCTAGTAAACTGAAAAATATGTAATTTGACTTAATATTTAGAGTGACAGTTAAGGTAAATGATAATGAGCTTAGTATTAAATGAACATTAACCTCCCATCTTCACCAAAACTCTGCTTCAAACTACCTGTGCTTTGCTCTGCTTATATCTGAGGCTCAGGAAGAAATGGGAAAATTCAGAGTGACTTCTATAAATCTTCCTCAGAGAAAAAAATTCTCTAAAAAATAAAAAGACTGTCTGCCAGGAAGTCTCCAAATACAACTTGGTCAAGTTTTTATTTAGTCAATGGTGAGAAACCTGCTCTCCACTGCAGTTCTACTGCAATAGAGTCAAAGAGCCATAAGTCCTCCTTCTGAAGGGGAAGAGTTAACTGGGGAGACGGGCCATTGCGCTCAGCCTTTTTGTCCTTGAACTGCCTCTCATGTTTATTCCAGGCGAAGCTGAGTCTCAGCTTCCTGCATTAAATAATCTGCAAGCCATGCCCACTGTTTTCTGGGCTCTGCATTCATGTTTGTGTGCCTTTTGTTGACACTAAACCAGTTGGAAGCATTTGTTTCTAATAGGTAACTAGCATGTAAGATAGAGTGCATATCTGAAATCCAGGGTGTGGAAGGGAGGAAGACAGGCACTGTAAAGCACGTTATACTTTTTCTGCTTTAGGTCCTGCTTACCCCAGTTGATATCCCTGGAGAACTACAGTAATCTGGATTGAAGACAGTAATAGCACAGCAAGTTCCTTCCTTGTGTCTCTTCTGTGCTGTTTGCTGTCTTTAATACTACACTGAGATTGAAAATTCCCAGAGGTGGGGCTCTGCCATAACAGCACAATCACTATGACAAGGGAAATATGGCCTTTAGATGCTATTCAATAAAATGCAAATCACAGTAGTAATAATAAATGTCTTTCTCAGGTAACCCACGAAGTCCACACACACTATAGCATTATAAACATGTCCTCTTTGCTGGACTTGATTTTGTTAATGAAGCAGTGAACAAGAATGCAACAGAATATTCAGCCCCAAACATTCTCCCTAAATTCACCTTATAGTTCTTACTCCAGCTGCTACCTCCTCTACACCAGCTTCTGTAAGATGGGATAATAGCCCATTGGCAACACGCCCTACCTTCCCATCACCTTGGACACAATCGCTGCCCTAAGCTGTTTCAGAGAAACGTTGCTAGTTATCGCAAAAAAGATAGAATTACCTAACTGCACTGCTGGTGTGCCTCTAAGTTTGGTGAAGCACCTATGAGCAAAAGATATATCATTTTTTATCATTGGAGCTCAGTAATTCTAAATATCTGTTCTTTGCTTTTACAGTCAAATCTTGTAGTTGCAGAAGAAATGTTTGCTTTTCAGATCAACTTACAAAACTGGAGAAGGAATTAGAATTTTTTAATAGTTTCATCCCTGTTCAGTTCTATATGGAATTGAACTGACTTAATTGGGTTTAAGTCTTTGGCCATTCATTCCTTCTCTAATTTGTAGCATTTTCAATGTATCTAAACTGTATTGGAATATAATTCTGACCTGTCAGAGATCAGAATTTACGGCAAAGGGAGGTAATTATGACTGCAATCAGTCTCTAACTTCCTGTGAAGGGATCTATAGGACAGCCAGCGTCAGGACTGCCTTATTTGTATCCCTGTGCTCCTGTAATGCAGGAGTTCAGCCCTGCCAACAGTGTTCAACTCCGTGGAACTGTCTGAGATATTAATAGTTCCTGTCTAAGGGGGTTTTATGACATTCAATTGTTTGAGGGAAATGTAGATATGGCAAATAAATTCCTGCACTCTGTTTATAAAAACACTTTATTTTAGACTTTGTGTCCTTTCTTTAATATCAACTGGGCATTTCTGTTCATTTTAATTGCTATGTTTTTGTGTGAACCTAGTGAACAGGCAAAAATCTTTGTTTTTTTCCCCCTGCATGGCCATATTTAACAGGGCTATCTCCCTACATGTGACACCTTTCAAACAGATGTAATATAGCCAGCTCTATTCTTACTGTGCTCTTACGTAAACAGTACCTAGCGTTTAAAACTATTCTTTCATTCTTGCAGAAGTTGTTTTCTTCACACTCTTTTCATTATTTTTAAGCCATTGAACTCTCAGTCCTACAAATACTGAAATTGCACAAAGGCCAAGCAAAGCAAAAGCACTGATTTGCCTTTGGCAGTGGGGAGGGTGAGTATTTTCACTGGTACTGGATTCCTGGCACAAAGTCAATAACAAAGCAATATTTATAGAACTTGGAGATGATTGTAAACATACTTCAAAAAAATTCTCTTCAGCAGCCCTGAAAATGTAATAATCAGTGATCACAAGTGCTTGAGTTATTTATTTATTTTTTCTGTTCTCGTAGCCAGGCTTTCTGGTAGTACTATTCTTGTTATTTCCATTCTTATATTAATATAATTTTGCTGCAAATAAAAAACATGGCAGGAAACAGAATAATCATGCATGTTGGTAAAGTACAGGCTTCAACAGTTAGCAGTGTTCAACAGAAGGTTCAACTTAGCTCTGAACCTTTGAATACTGTCTCTGATGCATGTTTAGTGCTTCTGTATCTTATACTTTTTTATTTTTTATTTTTAATGAAAGTGTTCCAATAAAAGATCATCTGTATGGTCTTTTGGGGCACAAAAACTACTAATTTGTTCAGTGCCTATTCACATCCATCACCAGAACTGTAAGGTGGTGCTGTATTGGAATTAATACCTAGTTTAAGTCTTGTGCTCTCTGGTAGAGCTAGTTCAGTGGCCAGACGAGGAGTCTTGTTACTAAGCACCACAACTTAGCAGAGAAGGCTGAACACAGACCAGTTAGCTGTACACCAGAGCACCCAACACCAAAGATGACCTGTTTACAGAACACTCAGAGACCTTCCTGGAATGCATGCCAAAAATATATATATATGGATATAGCCATACCTGTTTAGCCAGCAGTAGAAACTTCTGCTTTGAAGTGAGGAATGGACTCAGGCAATTAGAGAGGGATGGAGCTGTAGCTGGCTTGAACATGTCTCCCTCATTGACACCCCATGAGTCAAGGATTTAGTCAGAAATTAAAAAAAAAAAAAAGAAGTGGTAAGATTAGGATTTTTTTCTGAAACCTGAGCCTTAGTTAAACAGTGCTAGAGGGACAACTTTGTTCTGCCCTCCCATGGAGAGATGCTGTGAGCTCACCACCTGGTAAAGCTATCTATTGTGGAGAAGAGAGGTACTGGGAAGTCAAATTAAATGAGAAATCATCTGAACTATACATGTAGACTGTGGTTACAGTATAGATTATTTGCACACACACCCCCACACACACCCCATCTTCTCAAACAAGTTCAGCTAGTGATGCATTTCAATGAGAAACAATGAGGCATTTGGAGATATGTCAAACATCCACATCACAGCTGATGTCTTCAAAATATAGGACCAGCTCAGGGGATACATCCAGAATCAGCAGCAAGGAATGAAACTGAAAAGAGTAAGTTCATTTCAGATAAGATCCAGTTTATGGCAAAGCACCAAACATAGGGAGGACATAGTCTTATCATGAGGAGTAAGCCAGCTTACAGTGGAGATAAAGCCAATAAGAAACTCTCAAGGGCAGAAATGCACTGTAGAAGACGAGGGGGATAACTTGCTCCAGTGATGCACATTGAGACAATTGTTAAGGGATTCTGTAACTTCCTGGTGGCCATAGGAGTGTGACAAGATACTGCATCAGGTGAAGAAAAAATTTGGTATAATACCAATACTGCTGCACCCAGCAAATTTTTTTATAAGAGGCGGATGTGTCATACAGGCTGGAGGTCCGCTTTTAAATGTGCCATGAACTCTGCCAGGAGATCAAAGAAATGCCAGAACTGAAGAGGAATTACTAACTATTGGAACTGTATTAAAGAAAATCTATCAGTAAACATGTGGAGTACTGGTTGATGTGATGTGTTATCAAAAATACTATAAAGCATCTTGCTTTTTTAAATTGCACATATCTTGAAACCCAGAGTGCACTGAAACAATGCAAAGTCAGTAGCGATCAGGGCTGTAACTGCAGTCTGGGAGCCATGCTGAGACACAGGGAGGAGTAAGATACAGCTATAATAAACATCTGAGATTGGACTACACAACTGGGATAAGAGACAGATAGCGGACTTTTATATTAGAAGAATCACAGGAGCAGCAAGTGCTACCCGTACAGAAAACAGTTAATCAGAGTCTACACCTTCCTTGTCTGAGAGACAGATTGTATCCAGAAGCTTGTAAGATCAGTTCACAGTAAGATGATTGTAAGGTGTTCATGACAACTCAAGATTGAGATCCGCATGGCAATTTCCAACAGGTTCTGCTTGCAGACAGAAGATGAGAGAGAGGTAAGGACTAATAGGAGACTTTTTTTTGAGGTGTTATTGAGTATGACAGGTTTAAGCATAAAAATGGGAAATCTCTATTATAGTACTTCTCTTTGTAATTAGCTTTGTACAATCAGAAGTCTTCAAAACTCTATCATGTGACCAGACTTTGGTTTCTAAGAGTTGGGACAGTATTCTAATAGAGATGAAATTCTGGTCTTAACTTTGTGCCTTCCTGGCTTACCCACATGTCACAGCTGGTTGGAAGCATGAAGAGAGACTTTTTCCTGAATCCCAGGTTGGGACCTGAGCCACCAGGCAATGCTGCAGATACTGTGATATTTTCTGATATTGTCATGATGTTTTATGGTGTGGTTTTCCTACAGGATAAGTTAATTGCATAATGTTTTGTGTTCAGACTTGAAGTTATCAGATGCCCATACTGCTCTGTCACATGGAGATTTCTAAACAACACTGCCCATGCTGAAAGCTCTCTTCAAAATGGAACCATCCTCATTTATCAAATCCTTATTCCGCAATACAGTTTGTTAAATTGGATTATCTATCACTATTTCACACGTACTCTTGGTCTGCATGTTCTTTAATCCAGGCCATGAGGAATGGAAAATTTTTCTGTGTTCAGGTTCATTTTATTCCTGTTTTATTATATAATTTATGAATTACAGTAGTTGCGACAGATCTTCCATTCCATAGCCTCAAAATGTGATTGATGAGCTACTCAGCACCTGCAAAACCCACCTTATCAGTTGTTATCAGCACCGTTCTCATTTGCTATTTGTCTTACTTCCTTAGCCCTGACGCTGAAGTCTGTTCACAACTGATGATTTGCATAGGAGGTAAACTAGTCCTGCCCATGGAAATACAACCACCGAGAGTGCAAAAAAATGCTTTTGTGTTTTGGTTGGATTTGTTTCTTCAAGATATTCTGTCTTTCTATAGAAGATCCGACACGGTCCAGTTCTCTATGCAGAATCTCTAGATTCCTTTATAAGTAGGATCAGTATGCATAGAATCAGTTTAGTAGTAAATATAATTCACCTAGAAGACAGAAATAGCTTAATTTAGCCCAATGTTTGATGCTGTCAGTGGCTGATTGTCAATGCTGAGGGGTGAGAAAAGTATAAGATCATCACAATAGCTAACAATTTCTATTTAGCTTGGGCATCACTTTGCTCTTATTAGAGCTCTTGAAGCAATTTCATGTATTTTGTTTTAACATGCACATCAGTATGGGTGGGGTGTTAGTCGCTGGTTCTGCACACACATATGTGTGTGTTTAAGCATGGAAATAATCCTGCTGAAATGACTGAGTCTAGTCAAAGCCTGAAGGTAAGCCAGGAGTATAGCAAGGTCATGGCTTTAGTCAAGGATGCCCCAATAGTGGCCAGAGGGCTGGATTCAGCTTGTAAGGCACTTTTTCTTGGCCTCTAGAAATGTTAGCTGGCTGGTTGGAAGGCAAACAACAGAAGAGGATTTTGTTCTGCATGCAAAAGCAGATAATACCTGGCAGGTTATTAAGTGCTGTATTTTACCTCCTGGATGTGGTTGTCTTGGTCTGATGCTCTCACGGTAGCTGGGATTAAGGTGATGTAAGAGTGAGAGGGTTTAACTGGTCTGGCCAGTCAAACATGATCCTTGAAAACAGCCATACCTGCATGATCTTCAGCAATTTGGGACTATTCAATTTTATCTCAGTGCTTGACAAAATAGCACGTTCTTCCTCCAGTGGATCAGTCAGCTTTATGTAGTATTGTTGTCCCTTAAAAATTATTTTTCCAGACTGTTCCTTAGTACCATGCTGCTGCTTGTTTTTTACTCTTATTTTAAAATTGTGTAACTCAAACTGGAATTTGGTCCTATATATAAATCTTGTGCTTGACAAAATAACAAAGAAGCGTTAAGAAAAGGTAGCAGTAATTGCAGCATATCCACACTAATTGGTAGGTAGAGTTACAATATACTGTACGCTGCCGAGCAATGTCGGAGCTACAGAATTTCTTCCTGATGTTACCTGTCTATTACATGCAAATAAAACTCCACCACAAGAGTATTCACGCTGGCAAATCAGACATGGGGAAGCTTGAAAATGCTTACAACGTGACAGCCGGTCCTTCTTCCTTTTCTCAGCCTTTTCACCTCCATCTCTGTCTCCTCAGCCATTGAGTCCTTGTTTCCTCTGTCACGCTCGTTATCTTCCCTCTCCAGACCCGTTCTCAGCTGTTGGACTCCCTGCTGGGGCTGCACATGGGGTGTACACAGAGGAGTCAAGAGAGCTGCTGCCTTCCTGCTGGCAAGTGATTTTCTTTGCAGCCCACCTTGGAAGAAAGACTGCTAGCTAGTGAAGATTGAGAAATTGAGCTAGCTTAATCAAATCCCATGAAATGAACATTGGGAAACAACTAATCCAGGAGGTACATTATTGATAGAGTCTCCAGTGTTTTTTCTTATTGCATACAGAGGTACTCAAATATGAAAATTAATTTAAAAAAATATTTTTTTAAATGTAATTTCACTTGCCATAGGGGAAGGAGACAGCTGGCTGCAGTCTTTTCTCCTCTTTACTGATTTTGTGACTGGGCTAAATTTGCCTGGCAGCTGCAGACAAAACCTATAGACAATCGAAAGGGCTGAACAACAGGGAGAAATGACACTGATTCCTAGATCATCCCAAAGACCTGCACCCAAACCCTGTGAAGCAGGGTACATGCCAATAAGCCCGCTGGTTTCACTGAGGCACACTGAAAGCACAGCCACCCCTTCTGCTCTGCCTTATGACCAGGATTAGATCTTGGGTTAAATCTTGGTTTGCCTTCAGTTTTGCTGGTTCAGCAACTTCGGTAAAGCCTGTCATTAAAAGATGTGAGAACCATTTTGACAGTCAATAGTGTCTCAAAGTGGATGGCAGCAAAGCTTTGGGTAGTTTTTCTTTATTTGTAGGGCAAAATCCTCTACTAGCATAAATCTCTGTAACTCAAATGATATCCAAGAAGAAATTGATTTATACAGAGTAGGATCCAGTCTCATCTCTTTTAGAGTTTGACTGACACCTATATTAATACATTTGAATCATCTTTCCTTTGCCATTTTAGAGGGAAACCCCTGAATAACAAAAACAAAGACAAACTTTCAAAGGCAACAGATGAAAGAATAAAGCATTAGTAAGTAAAAAAACCTAAGTGATTTGTTAAAAAAGCAATAACTATTGTGAACAGATTAGTAGTCTGTGGAGATCATTCATATTTGGCAGTAAAGGTCAGAATGGTATCACATGGCAGTGCTCCCACCTGGGTGTTCAGGTTAAAAAGATGTTTTATGAGAAATCCTCCTCTGTTATCAGACTCTTAAAGAAGGCTGCTGTTTCAGAGTGCTTTGCTCCTTTGCTATTACATGGCAATTTTCCAAAGGCAGGCAGTAGCCTGGTGCTTAATCTACTGCAGTTTCTGCCATTTATGCAGAAGCCAAATGTTCAGTATTGTTTGGGGGAGAACATCAATAACATCAAAGTGGTTTAATGAAAATCAACACCTGCAGGCTCAGCCTAAGCATGGAGATTAGCTTCCCCCCCTGCCCTTAAAATAATATATCGGCTTAGATACTTATCTATCTTACTATGTTTAACTTTTTCTCTGGGGTTCCAAAAACTTACTATGTGTGTACTTTCCCATAATGAAGAAAAATATCTGAGTGCATTGTTTGTTTTAGGTGCACAGATAGGATTATATCTGTCCCTCTGGCCTTGCTCACTGAATGAAAGACACTCTGTTCTACGGCCATTTCTCTCTGTCCCTCGATGTCTTTATGCAGTGCACAATCTGGCTAGAGAGACAAAACCCTGACTGCAGTTACAGTCCAATCTTTCAGAAAGGGCTGGGCTTTTGAGACACCTTCACATACACCCCTTGCAGTCTACCCTTGATCAAGGAATTGCTGACCAAGATAATAATGGTTTTACTAATTTGAATAGAGCTGTATGAATCACGAGTTGGAAAAGTATTTGGGTTCTTTCAATGTTTCCCAGTGCTGTTACCCAGACAAACTCTCAATGACTTCATTGACCACTTTTGTCAGCAAGTGTTGCTGAGGATTTGGACCTGTTAACTTCAGGACTTGGAGTCCTCAGGAGTTACCATATTCTGTTGCCATATTCTGGTAAAAAATATTATATGGCATACGTAACTGTTTCTCACATCCTTTAGCAAAAAGCCCTTTCCTAGCTTTGGCAAGTCATGCTGAAGGAAGCCTCTATCAGCTTTTAGAAGACTTCATCCCAGTCAAAAGACTTGGTACCTTGACTTTCAGGCTTAGATCAATATTTGGCTAAGATTTTGGTTACTTAAAGTTTTGGTCCCTGATGTAGCATACTGTTTCTAGTCAATGAAGTAATGAGGTATTTGAATCCTTCTTGGTTTTTATGAAACCCCATGGTTTTTCTGAATTCAGCTTTTAACATCTGCTAAAGCAGCTCACAGAAGTCAAAGATAAGCTGCCTTTTGACTTCAAAGAGCTATGTATCAGACCTTCATTGGTCTGGATGTTTATCAGGAGGAAACTCTAAATTTCTGAGCACAGAAGGGAAAGTTTTTGGAAATAACACAAGTGGGAGAAGAAAACCAAATCTTTTAAAAATATTTAGATCTGAACTATAAGTCATTGAAATAAAATACAATTTATGTTTTAACATTTGTAATAACATTTTGTGTTGAGGTAAGAAATTTTTACTTTATTAATGCTGATATTCTCATTATGCCTCCTTGGGTGTTATCTTAATCACTTGGTGTATCATAACGTTGATTAATTTGTCTCCTCAAGGATCTCTTTTATATTAAAGTTCTGTCTGTTTTTTTCAAACACTGCACAAAGAAACAAAAACTAATTAATTGCATTAATAACATTTTTTGGGTTCCTGTACTTTATCTCACACTCAGACTTTGCCATCAAGTCTGCTGTGTAATGCACTGCTGTGATTTTAAGATGGTAATCATTCACGTATTTTGTAAGTGGGCTTCCCTATTCTACTTGTTTATAATGCACGTTTAGGTTTTGCAGTTCATGATCAAATTCACAATCAAACTGAGTTCTCAGCATGATTCTTCTAAATGTGTTGCTTTGATGGGCTGAAGCGAGGTATAGCACAGAAGAAATGCATTCACTGTGGCCATGCTCTATGCTTCTTACGTAGCAGGTTAACACATGATGGATAAAATCCTGAGCTGATATACCAGTTAAATCAGAATTACCTAGGGACAGCGATGGAAATACTTATACCCACAGACGACTCTCTTCGTACTAGTCTTACATGAAGCTGCTTGTAGTTAAGTGAAATATAAATTCACAGGAACAGAGTACTCTGTGTGGGGTCAGACCACAGAACTCCAGATTTACGCTGAGTCTAAGTGCTTGACAGTTCTAAGTTATTTTGTGTGCGATCGGGATGTATACCTGCCCGTCTCAAAATTCTACAAAGGAGTTCAAAGCAAGCAAATCTTAATTCAGTTGTTGCTTCCCATAAAATAAGCCAGGCTAATGCCATAGGCCTGTCAGCATCACAGAAGGAGGAAAAAAAAATATTTTTCCATAACTGACATTTCCTTCAAGAGCAGTCATTTGGAAGTGGATATAGTTTTGTGAGCATTCGAGTTTAATGCCACCCATTGGGTGTCAGCCTCGGACAATTAGTAAGCAAAAGGAATCACCAGAAGGCAAAAAAAGAAAAGGGATTAAAAAGAATTAAATGAGGCACAAGAAATTCAATAATTTCCATTTGTAAGGAAAGGATATAATAAGGCAGTGATGCACTGCAGATTTATCTCTGGAGTAAAATCAGTCTTTATAAACATACAATGCCTTCCTTTACCATCCTGCGGTATCCTTCACTCTACGGATCTCAATCACACAATTCAGGGGTAAACTTGTGACATGAGGCTGTAGAAAGAGTGGCATTCACATTGATACTAAGCAGAGGTAATTTATCTTCATACAACTGGGTAGTGGCTCTTAAGAATTTTCTATTAGCAACAAATCCTGTGTATAAAAAGATGAAATTGTGCATACAGTAATGGCCAACCAGTTATCTCTTTCCAAAGAGAACAGCAGCTACCGACTGTAATATCATGGAAAGGCATCTGCAGTTCCTATAGGCAGTGAGTTTAAAAAATAAACCCAAATCCACAAAACGATACATAAATAAAACCAGTATTAATGTAATTCAACAACTGTTCACTTTTGCTTGATCAGTCAAGCAAAAAGGCTTCTGCCCTGGGGATTTAAATGTACCTCTGAGTGTTTGAGTATTCCACTCTCACACTGCAATCACAAGCAGCAAAGCCAACAGAAAGGAACATTTTCTTGCAGTCTAATATGATACAATTCCCTATCTCTTAGCTGTGCTGCTTGAGATCATGGCATGAAGAATTGTGCACCAGTGGATATAGAAACAATCCATTAAAACAGCAGGACTACCTTCGTCAGAATGCTGTCTTGAGATCTTTTATCAAGCTATAGCATAGTTCTGCACCTAGCAAGAGTGGCTGATGGATAACGTTAACCTGCAGAAAGAAAAAATCAAGCAGGGGAAAAAAAAGATTAGGAATAAACATTTTGCAGTGGACCACATCCTGCTTCCAGACAGACTAGTTGCTGCTCGCTGCAGCATTCTTGAATATCAGTAATGGTTCTTAGCTCTCCAAAGCCAAGTGCTTCCAGTTCAAACTTTTTAAAGCCCTGTCTTTTTGTTTGTTTTGTTTTTTCTTAGGGGACAGAATAAATTAGTGAAAATGCCTGGAAATCTGATTCAAGTAGCAGCACTGGCATTTGATTCAAATACATTATGGGGACTAGATGTTTGGTTGGGGGGGGGGGGATTTTTTACATTTCCACAGGACATGTTGCTAAATAGCCTGGGCATGAGAACAAAGCAGCTGCAAAATAAATGAGGCAGAGATAAAGCTAAAACCTGGCCTTGTTGGGAAAGAAGTGCAAAGAGATCTTGCCAAGAGCAGACACAAAGAAAGAGGGACTGGCAACCTGGAAAAAGAGACTTGGAAAGAATAATTTGTTTGGGATACAATGAAAAGACAAGGATTATTTTAGAGAGACACGTAGATCTGGGGAAAGGAGAGACAGAAGCAAACGTACCGTAACAGAACCCAATTTAGCATGTCGATCCAAATGGGGAAGATGCTGAAAAGAAAAGAGGTTAGAGAGAGTTTTAACACCTTCCTGTGTTTTAACACGTTCAAGAGTGCAAGGTGAATTGCTAAAACCCATATAAACCATAAATATCTGTCATTAGTTTCATGCTGGTAAGACAGAGGTTATCTCTAAAAAGGGAAAAAAAACTCCAACACAATAATTAAGCAGCTGTGCAGATCATGTGGATTAATAACAGGAATAGGAGTTTGCTCCAGAGCTCCCCGGAGCTTTTTCCCCACTTGACAGCACAGGACTGTCTGTACTTAACATTAACTACTAGCTCCCTCTAGTATGCAGCACCGGAGAAAACTCTGATAAGTTTAATTACTTCTTTCTTTAAGCCATAGTTTTCAAAGAGATTTTTGAAAGCTCAGTGTTGAACTAAACTAAAAGGACTTTGAAATCCTTTTTTTAGGTTTCAAGTTGGAAAAGAACACCCAAAAGAGATTATTGTAAGAGTAAAGAATAATTACAGCTCATTTAGTATGGAAGGTGTGATGCCATATATAGTGTGAAAACAAATTCAGACACTGTACACATCATAAAATCATCAGGGCATATAAAAACATCCTGGTAACCAGCAGCCAAGGAACCACAGAAGTCTGAAACTATGGCAACTCAGTGTAGGAAGAAGCATTCATTGGAGAGAGTAAGAGATTAAAAACAATAGCCCCTAAATCTCTATATCAGCTTGGGTCCTCATTTTCTCAGCAGCTTAAACCTTTTCAGCCTTCCAAGTAGAATTCTTTTCCTGCAGCTTCCAGAACAGCTGTCCATGTAGTTATTTTGAGGAATACTTAGCGGTTTCCAACCATCCAGTTGTCTGGGAAGCCAACTTTGCCAAGTGTGCTCTTGTAGGCGCTAATTTGTGAAATGAAGAGACAAAGTATAATTTGCTGGAAGCTTAAGTGCGGAGAAAGAAATGGGAAAATAACAACTTCTCCCATTTCAGGATGTTTCCAGCCTTTGCTGTTTTTGGAGGATTATGGTTTGCAATCTGTGGGGCCAGTTTGCACCACTGAAATGGGCTCCGTCACGTTGCAGAGGGAGTGCAGCCACTGTAGTGCAGCAAATAGGGGTCAGCAGACGAATGGGATGTTTGAAAATGTGAAACCAGTCAGGAATTTTACATGGTCGATTGGTGTTTGGTTTGTTTCTTTTTTCTTCTCTGAATCTATTTCAGCTGTCTGTGTTCTAGTTTAATCCGGGTCCTGGACAGAATTGTAACTAGGTGGGTTTCTTTGTTTTACAGAAATACAAAGAAACATAGATTTTGGCTCTGTCTCTCTAAAGGGCACGTGAATGGATATTTCAGACTCAGCTGAGAGGATTTTCTGTAGATTCGTATGTATATGTATCTAAATGAGAGACTGCTATACTTAAATTAGTTCAGTCGGTGGACCAACATCCTTTTCTGGGTCAGTAAGAACATTGTACTTTTATTTTTCTTTTAATCATGTTTTTGTACAGTTAACGCTCCTCTTTCACAATATGTTCTCTTCAAATTGTTCATCTTCTTTCTATAGTCATTTTCTGTGCTTAGTGAATGCAAACTGCAGTTTATTTCAAAGGGTAGATAATTTCAGGTACTCTATGTTGCAGGATTCAATGCCCCATGTGTATTTGCTCATACATCTTGCACAAGCATCGCGTTCATTTGCACGTACTGCTTCATAGCAGGAAGCTAAACAGTGTTTCCGTGGCCTGAAGATAAAGACATATTTAGATGTCTGATAAGTTTTTGACAAAGTATGGGCTTTGACCTAAATTGTAGTATTTTGGTGTTTTGTTATGTGTGGATACATTTCAGCAGTGAATGATGTTTCTGTACCTTTTACCTATCCATAAAACTAAATCATAACCTTACAAAGCCACTGGTCCATGATGCCCCAAAATGGTATTTAAACATCTCAGTGCAGCAGCAACAATGTACTCGAATTCAGAAAGAAGCTGCTAGAAGCTCTGCATAAGGAGCATTTGGCCAATGTGGTCCTTTGTTTGAAACACTTTTTAAAATTCTGTAGATGAAGAGGCTCTGTCCACATATCATCCTAAGCCAGAAAAAAATCTGATGGTATAGCTTATTTATCTTCTTGTTTGAAACACTGGGGGAATTTATGTATGGCTTAGAATGGTGCATTCATGATCTATAGCACTTAGCTGTCAGATTTTCAGATGTGTTCAAATATTCCATCTACTTTCCCGATAAGTTAGCAGAACATTAATGGAGTTTTGCTAATTTTTAAGTGCGACAGTTACATGAACTGTTTTGTCTATAAATTTTAAATAGACTAACTTATGCTCTTCTAAAGAGCTTGCATCTAGCACTTTCACTGTACTTGTGTCATAGCACAAGATCCAGTATCCTGGGTACTGTTTTGATGTCTATAAATGCCATTCATGATCGATACGCTCCCTGCCTCGGTCATCTCTGCACCGCTTTCTGGTGGGGAACTGAGGGGGAGGGCACAGAGCTGACAGCTCCTCTCGCAGAGGTCAGGCTCAGAAGTGCAAGCGTGCGGGGAAGGAAGCTACAGCACTCTGTTGTATTTCAGTGGGTGCTCTCAAAACCTGCTGCAATTCCTGGGGGCGTTGGGCAGCGTGTACCAGAAGATGCTGTGCTGGGGGTCACTGGAGGCAGGCAATCGAGGCTCAGGCAGTATCACCTAAGGGTGAAATGAGCCGTAAAAGAGTGAGTATCACTGAACTCAAAAGATATGTTATAAGCTTACTGTGAAAGGTGGGCAACCAGCTGAAAAGGCATAAATCCAAGTGAGGAATGTGTTTGTATGGTGGAGGAAAGCAAGCAGCAGACTGGCAGAAAGACAGTCATGACTGTATTGGATCAGAGGGAGCATCCACTTTGCATGATCCGTATTCATTGACAGTCTGCACACAAAAATAGCTAGGCACACACAGTCACAGATTTCTGATGTTATGCTGGAGTATTTTTCTGGGCAGAACTCAGTCGTGCAAATGTATGCTTCAAGAGTCCACCTCTGCTTTCTTTAAAAAGTGAGTGGCTCTGATAATTGTGTTCAAAGACAAATACGTTGAATCAAGTGGCATTCTCTGACAATGCAGGGCTAATTCCCACCTATATATGAGTATGTGAAAAGTCAAAAGCTCATTAAACTTTAATAAATTAGATGTAGTTGAAAAGAATAAGACATACTCTGTTGTGGTTTTACTTTTATTTTTAGATGAGCTCCTTGAATATAGAAAAGATACTACTTTGAATTAATGACAGTCCTGTGAATAGGATTTTTAGGACTTGATTATGAAAATGTTTGTTTTACTCTGAAGAAAGAGAGAGGCTTCCAAGGTATCTCGTTTTCCTGGACACTTACACTCCAGGTAGTGGTGTGTGACCATCTTATTATTTCATACAGGTTAAAAACAAACTTCTAATGTTAACAACTTCAGTCCTTCTCCGCCTCAATTGCTACTGTACAGCCCCGAAGCAGGAAAGCTCTGTAGTCTGTTAATGTCTCCCTTACCAAGGGAAGTAATGCTTTTATTTTTAGACTGACAAAAATTGGCTGCTTTATGCAGGTTGTCTAATGAAGGTGGAGTACCATCCCTGAGCACCTCTATTCAGAGGTGTTTATATAGAGTTTAACCAGCAATAATTCAAAGACCTCCTGATATAATTAGAAAAGTGCTGGCTGAGCGTAGGTGTGTGCTGCAGTTTTCAAAGATATCTAGAGCCCTCATAATCTCAGCCTACTTGGATGAAGAAAAAAGCTTTTGATGGAAGGCGTATTCACAAAGTGTACAATATAGGAGGTCTCAAGAAACTTGCTGTTTTGTCATCTAAGCCTTCTACAAATCTTGTCTCTTGGAACATGCAGATTAAAAGAAGTCTTAGTAATAAGTATCAGCCAGGCACAATTCTCAGTGATGGAAACAGACTGGTTTCTTGGAAGTCAAAATACATTTCTCTGAAATCCCAGATTGAGATACAGCAACAATCTCTGAGGTCACTTTTTTCTCCCTATCAAAATAAGTAGTAGTATTGAATCAGGTAAAAATGAAAGCTCTCTAAGACACCGCAAGCTTTGGAAATCCTTTCTTTAAGCCCTTTTAAACCCCACTGCGTATCTGGCATTGATTTTCCCACATATATTCATATTCAGTTTTCATTTCATTTTGCTTTCACTAAAGTCAGCAAATCCCTTAATTACCTTGCTGCTTATAACTGTCCACAACTGTCTGTCTTGATTTGAATGAGGTTCACTGCTGCTGCAAGGGGGGAAATCTAAGAAATGCAATGGAGTAGCAAAGGACAGGTTTGACTGTGCACTGTCACTTTTGAAGTTGAACGTGTAACTTCACTTCGGTGTGGTCAATTAAGAAACCTTTAAGAGTAGCTCATGTTGCGAGTTGCACTGTACAGGCTGTCTTTACTTGCAAGCTGCTTCCATGAAAGGAATTGCCAGAAAAATTGCTTTGTTCTTAGCCAGTGGCATTTGGGGGTTCTGTGTTAAGTGAATTTTTCATGCCATCCTCTGAATGCCACTGTGACATGTTGAACCACAGCTTCGCTAATGAAAATCAGACAAAGAGAGAAGCCACTAGTTAGTGATGGGTTTAGTTTTGGGGCACTCTGGTTTAGATTTGAACTAAAGTAGAGGGAGATATATTTTATTAATATTTCATGATCAGTTTTGTGAACTAGCACATCTTTCTTGGGAGGGTAATTCTTAAATGCTTCCTTTATACTGAGTGGGAAAGGAAAGGGGAAGAATCAGCTTTGCTAATGCACAGAGAGCAGAGCTCCGACCGAGAGTTCCCCAGAGTCCACGGGCAAAGGGCCCCATACATATCTTCTCCCATTTAAGTAAACAAAAGTTTTATCATTTGGTGCAAGGGATTTAAAGACAGAGATTTCATCAAGTTTACCAGGAATTTGGTTTTTATATAGACAATGCAACTTTTCTTGTTTCAGCCCTTAGACACTGCGATAGTCATGTCAGGTTTGAGTGGGTAGAATCAGCAATTACAATGGCCAGCTCTTTACCGAAGCACTTAGGACTTTGGCCCAAGAGAGGGCAAAGACCAGTCAGCAGGTAACTCTACCAGTAAATTACCAGGTAGTTCCCAAGGGCACATGAAACTTCTGCTGTTCGTTTTTCCTGGGTTTCTCACTGTTATGGATTCAGCAGGCTCTGGCATGCCTGCTTGCACTGTAGACTAACCTGCAAGGAAGTCTGGTGAGGGAAAGCCACTTTTCAGGAGTAGGTGTCCACTGAAATTAATGGTGAAGTATAGTATATTAGCCTGGCACAAATAATATATATGCATCTAAATCTTTGTAAGTGCATACTCATAATGCAGCTTTACACATAATACAGATTTTTTTACAACAAAGTTAACATAAAAATTGTATCGTATGTCCCTGAACAGCAGCTGGGTCATTATGAAACAGCTTTTGAAATGGAAAAGGTCGCAGAAATAGCCAGCTGCTTCCTCATCCTGCCTGTGCTTTCACTCTGGGCTAAATTATTATTTCACTAATTAATAATCTGCATGCAGATTAAAATGATTACTCTACAATATATATTGCATGACAATAAAACAGTGACAGCAAATTATGCTTCAGTGTGCATAACAGCTTAACTCTCAAAACAGAAGATGTTTTCTAACACTCAATTCCTGTCCTTCTGCTGATGATTAAACCCTCACTGATTTTGTTTTTATTAGTCCTCAGTCATTGTTCTTTTATCACTATGGGGTCTTTAGAATTAGCCACAATGGCTCAGAAGCATGGTTGCTGCTGCATTCCCTTATTAAATCAGGTTACCTCTCTAGTTGTCAGGGACTGAAATCAAACCCCGTTGTTATAATGTTCCACAACCCTTTAAATATTGATTATTATGACTATGTAGAGCTGCTGAAAATTTATTTTTGTCTAGACTAATTCAGAATGGGAAAAACTTCCATGACAACAGTGACAATGCCGCTGCTGCTTTCTCCTTGGAAAAAACAGCCTGGCTTATTCTCCTTGCAGCCCTGGTGTCCCAGGGGCTCCCACCTGCCCTCTGGAGCCTATGCAAGGTAAAACTCTGCTACCTGCCTGAGATGAACAAGCTGAAACTCTAATTTTTAATGGGTTTGAGTTTTGCTTGGTTTGCACTGGATTGCAAAACTGACAGTTCTTTAGCAATCTTGAAAAAGAGTCATTTAGGGAGGTTTTTAAGAGCTCCTCCGTGACTGCTGGAAGTGTAACTGCCATCAGTGCAGTTTCTTTTCAGTGCTGTAGATGAATGATGCTTGACTCGGTACTACGGAAAGGCAAACTGGACTAGTAGTTACTTGCTCAAGATCATACAGTAAGTCAGTGGCAGACATGACAAATGAAACACAGCAAAATGCTTGCGTTGCTTGTGATGAGGTTGCTTAATTGTCTGACTAGTCATTGTCTTCTCTGAATGCGACAAGAAATAGATTTTCTGACATTTTTTTCCTATCCTTGGGCTTAATTATCTAAATAAAACCTGGCTTGCCTGTTCTCACCATTAACTAAGAAGAATACAGGTCAAGCAATGTAACTAAATTTGTCAATTCCATCCTTCTGCAGAGTGTGGGTTCATTTATATTTAGGTGTCCCTGAGAAAAACATCTAAAATCATTGAAAGCTAAAAACATTGTGGTTAGTTAAGAACTCTCCTCATTTGGCATGTCCTTGCTACTTTATCTTACTTCTCAGACACACTGTAAGTCTTTGTTTCAAAGTATTTCCAAAGCTGCTTAGTATTGTTGAATGGGACAAATTAGGTAAATGCAAAACATTTATATTAATACCTCCCTCCTATCTTTCTGATGGGAGCCTTATGAGGAGCACTGGCATGTCAAAGCTTCACCTGTACTCTGCACTGTGTGCCTTTCCCACCCAGGGACTCACTGGAGGGCGTTACACAAAGCCCAAGGACTGTGAAGTCATCTGCAAAGGAGGTCTAGGGTATAACACCAGGGAAGTAGGACAACTGCCGACTTCTCCTCAGGGTTCTAGCCAGGACTATGCTTCTATTACAGGATTTGTCATATATCCAATTAAAAGTCTCTCTGCAGAGTGCTCAGCCATGAATGCAGGAACATATTTCCTTTCAAAATTCCCTTTCTGCTTCAACAACACTTATAATCCAATTTTCACCAGCAGAGATGAATCATGTCCCTCACCAACACGTTTACAGTGGATGGAGAAGAGCAATCACACATATTGATTTCCTTTCCTTCCTCTCTGTTCATGTTTTTTCTGAGAGTGCTATAAGTAAGTCAGCTTCTGTTTCTCTTTCCTGCTGCTAGTTCTAGCATCAGGTAAATAATAAATATCTTTAGGAGAGTTTGTAGGAAGAAGATGGCCCAAGTAGCCATTGTGCGCTAGGTATTGACAGCTGCTTGTGTGCTCCCTTTGTGGCAAGCCAGAGACAGGCAATGGCAGAAGACAGGGAGGGAAAAGCCTCCGTTCCTTTCTTTTCCTCTCCTATGGGTAGTAATATGGCTATGAAATAACTTGCTTCCCACAGCAGGGAAGTCTGTGTCCAGGAAGAAGGCAGCTCGTCGAGTCCCATCTTCTTCCCTGGGGTGCTTGGACACAGGGCCAATATTTGCTGCCCTAACAAATATCCAACAAACATGAAGAAATGAAAGAGGCTGGCTCAGAAGGACAGGCTGTAAGACTGTGTCTCTGGGTTCAGAGCTGGAAATCCCATTATTGCAACTGATTTACATGGTGGATGAATTTGACCTGCTGACTCATGCACTGTGATGTTTCTGCAAAAATGGTTTTCAGAGAATACAGCCCTTGCAGACAAGATGCAATAGTTCTGTCACTGTCACAGCTCAAATAATAGATGCCTCTTAAAGAATAGAGTTTGCACATAGCTTCATTACTGGTTTTGAATATGTATTTATTCTGTTTTGTACATCAGCAATGAAAAAAGTTTGTTCAAAGTTGTCAGTAAGTCTTTTGTTAAAAAGTAAACATGAATAGGTATCATCTCATGTAATGCATGCGTCTGATGTGTCCTACTTTCAGTGTTTGTTTATCTGTTCCAAAATCAGCTTTGTTTTGTGCTTCTCCAGCACTACTTTTTCTCTCACGCTTCTCTCTGGTTCTAGCGAAGCCAAGTGGATGCTGTTCTCTAACAAGGAGGAAAAAGTCAAGCAGGACAAGGTCCCTTGGGAACCGGAGGCAGAAAGGGCTGGGTGCCCAGCTCTGTGGGTAGGGATGCTCAGGTCACTCGGATGGCCCCGCCTGCCTCAGTCTGCATGGTGAAACCCCAGCGCTGCTCTGTCCTGTGCTGGATGGAAGATGAGAAACCTTTGCAGAAGGGCTGTGTTGCCTGTACACCTGCTTGTTAGTGCTCTTTGTGGACTCACCAGCCCGAGTCAGGGCCAAATTGGGCCTCCCTGCACTTTGTCTTATTTTGCTGTGTTGCCGTGCCCTCGGTTTACAAGTGTCCTGACTTTTTTACAAAACACAGAAGATTTACTTCTCTTCTGCTCTTTCTGTGTCAGTATTCGAGGTATATCTCCCCAGGCTCCAATATATAAAACACTGAGAGATGGGGATTTCAAGAGTGCAATTCAGAGCACTTAAATTAGCTCCTGCTCTGAATTGCCCTCTGAAGGTGCCTGTCTCTTTGTATTGATTACAGAAAGTGCTTACACCGACCAGTCTTCTGTGCCTAAATTTAGCCTTTGTGAAGAACCTTCTGTGTATTTCTTATTGCAACCTGTACTGGAATAGTGGCATATAATAATTTCTTTGATTATTACATTCTCTACTGTGCTTCACTTGATATTGAAACTCTATACAAACATGAATGATTCGAGTCTTTCAGTGCCCATTTGGTGTAAATAAGGATTACTAAGCCTATATTAGGACATGGCAGAACTCTTTGTTGCTGGCTTTAATATATGCAGCGAATCAGAGCAGCATTAGAAATCCAACCAAGGCAATAAAATAGACTTCTGACAAGTCAAAGTAAATGAAGAGAAGTCACCTCATAGAAAGGTAGCAACCAACTTATTAATTAACAAAATCTTTAGCTGAATCATCCCTCTATGTCCTCTCATTTCTCACTGCTGCAGGTTTTTTTCTAGTAAACAGGTTCCTCCAGCCTAGATAGGACTTGGAGATTTTGCTAGGCATTTTTGAGCAGTGCTGGCTAGGAACACTTTTCTAAGTGTGGCTGTTTATTATGATTCTGCAAAACAATAACAACAAAAGAAACTTAAGACCAAATGAAAAATTAAAGTTAACTATTAGGCCTTCATTTGTTGTTATTTGCAAGGCACTAGACCCTTATCACGCTGCATTCATTATGCAATACGGAAAGACTTTATTCAGCATTAGCTGGGTGCTTGGCATCGTCTGTGTCCTCCACTTCTTGTGAGAGCGTGGCATTCACTTTGCTTCCCATCCTCAGGTGACAGGTGTGCCGAACCATCAGCCAGCTGCCAGAAAAGCTTTGGGGGGTTTCATATTAAGTATTTTGAATAAAAAATGCTAGAAAAAAGCCATTATTCTGACTTCACATTTCACAGCCATTTGAAGTTGTTTTGATATACCCTAGTGTCAGAAGCTTCTTTTCAACATGGATGATGGGGACTGAGAATGGGCAGTAGAAAATGACAGAGGAAGAAATAGATGACAGAGTTTGTTACTATTTTTTGTTGTTTAACTGACAGAGCCAGCTATGAAAGGGGTATAAATGATTACAGCCAGAGAAAAGAAGTCTGTAAATGGTAATCTGCTTTTTAAGGGCACAGGTAATATAATTTGGATCACAAGTGGGAGAAATTACTTAGGAGCTGTGAAAAAAAAAAAACAACAGAATAACATTTACATTACCTCCTTTATTTTCCCTTCCCTTTTTTCATCTTTTCTCTGAATTACTCCTCGCTTGCTTTTCCCCTGCAGACATTACAGGGTTTTGATTTTCCTCTCACTACTTTCTTTAAATGGCCTAATGGTAAAAGCCTGCAGAATATTTCCACCAAACCCCTCTGATTTCATTAATGGAAAAGGTATACCTTAAATTAAATATTTCAGTAAAATTAAAAAAATGACCTGCAGGACTTGCCAGTTTAGTGTTGCCAGGCAGGAATAATGGGGGCTATTTCATAGATCAAAACTTGCCTTGGACTTGGACAAATTTACAGTTCCAAGTAAAAGATAGATGAGTGCGTGTGTTCAGCGTTGGTTGACCTCAGAATCAAGTAACACAGCCAGTCAGTTTTTTATGGAAGTTGGCAAAATGTACGTCTACCTTTTGGTTTTCTTCATGTCCACTATCTAAGTAAAAAAAAAAAAAGAGACAGGTGATTGGTGACAGCCAACATGGCTTCAGTAAGGGCAAATCATGCCTGACAAATTTGGTGGCCTTCTGTGACAGGGTTACAGCATTGGTGGATAAGGGAAGAGCAACCGATGTCACCTACCGGGACTTGTGCCAAGCATTTGACACTGTCCCACACGACACCCTTGTCTCTAAATTGGAGAGACATGGATTTGATGGATGGACCACTCAGTGCACGAGGAAACGCATGGATATTCGCGCTCAAAGAGTTGCAGTCAATGGATGTCCAAGTGGAGATCAGTGATGAGTGGCATTCCCCAGGGTTCAGTATTGGGACCAGCGCTGTTTAACATCTTTGTTTGTGACACGGACAGTGGGAGCGAGTGCACCCTCAGCAAGTTTGCTGATGACACCAAGCTGTGTGATGTGGTCGACATGCTGGAGGGGAAAGAATGCTGTCCTAAGGGACTTTGACAGGCTTGAGATGTGGGCCTGTGCAAACCTCATGAAGTTCAACAAGGCCAAGTGAAAGGTCCTGCCCATGGATCAGGACAATTGCAAGCACAACTACAGGCTGGGTGGACAATGGATTGAAAGCAGCCCTGAGGACAAGGACTTAGGGAGTGTGGGTTGATAAGAAGCTCAACATGACCTGGCAATGTGTGCTTGCAACCCAGAAAGCCAATGGTATCCAGGTCTCCACCTTTGTTCTACTCTTGTGAGACCTCACCTGGAGTACTGCATCCAGCTCTGGGGTCACCACCACAAGGAGGACATGGAGCTGTCGGAGCAAGTTCAGAGGAGGCCACAAAGATGATCAGAGGGCTGGAGGACCTCTCCTATGAAGACAGGCTGAGAGAGTTGGGGGTTGTTCAATCTGGAGAAGAGAAGGCTCCGGGGAGACTTTAGAGCACCTTCCAGTACCCAAAGGGCCTACAGGAAAGCTGGAGAGGGACTGTTTAAAAGGACAGGGAGTGACAGGGCAAGGGGTACTGGCTTTAAATGAAGGAGGGGAGATTTAGATTGGATATAAGGAAGAAATTCTTCTCTATGAGTGTGGTGAGGCACTGGAACTAAAGTTTTTAACTTTCAGTGCCATGTGACAAATTGAAATTCTTCCAGTTCTGATTTTTACAATAGAAAAAATAAATTTTTTTGGTGGAAAAATGTATGTTTTCCTGGAAAATTTGAATGTTTTACAAGAAGATTAAGACAAAGAGCAATTATTGGTTACTTTTAATTTCTTGACAATTGTGGTTTTCAGTGGCCATAACAAAGTGAAAAACAGTTTCCCTATGAAACCTCAACATTTTCTGAAAGGAAAAAAAGACAACTGTCAGAGACATTGTGGCCAATACCATTATTAGAATAGTCTAATAAGTAATGATTGGGACAGATCTGTCCTTCATTATGAAGAAAGGTTATGAGGGAGAAATAGAAGTAATGAAGGATTGCTAATCCTTTCAATGGCTATTTAATTATAGTGACCTATACCGTGTATTCATATAGGTGTGGTTCTTTAAATAACCATTCAAGTATTAATTCAGGCAAATAGCTGTTATTGCAACTATTCTCAGCATAGTATTGTGCTAGATTGTATGTACTATAGAAAGACAAATGTTGAGCGTCTGAGAAATTATAGTCATGTCACCAAGAATGACAGGTTCACTCAAAACAACATTTAATGAATTTTTTTTTGAAATCCGTAATTTTTAATTCACAGCACTGTAGACTTTTATGGATGTTTTCAAGTTGCTTAAATCATTGATATGACTTTTATAATGATGTCTACATTGATTGTTTCTCCTAATTCGTCATGCTTCACTTCTGCTGAATCCCTTTAACTTGCCTGACTGATGCACTCTTTATATTACAGATTGTGCCATACCAGAACACAGTACACTGTCAACCACTCTGCTTAATTTTAGAAAAGGATGCAAATAATCACACTGAGGAATAGCGTGACTCTGACTTGATTACTACTGTAATCAATGTGAGGTATTACTTTGACTTTAGTGTCTTTTGGAGCAACTGCTATTTATTTCTTTTTATTTTCTTGAACAGAGAAAAGAGAACAGCTTTTAACATATGTCTCTTTCTCGTCTGAGCTACCACACAGTTCCAACTCCAATATATACACAGAGGAGACATATGGTTAAAAAAAGTTCTTTTTCTTCTAAGAAATCCAAAAAGAAAACTCTTTTTAAAAAGAGAAATTATATTTTTACCATATGTCTTCTTGTATGTATATTGAGAGTAAGGCTGGAAGACACCTTATACCAGATGTGTTAAACTCACTTTTCTTCAAAAGAAAAAAGCCAAACCCAAAGCACACTTTAGATACAATTTTAATCATATCTTCCCAGCATGCGTGTGCCACTGGTGTTGTTATGATAGCTTATGAAGCTTTGAATGCTAACAGTGCATTGCATTAGGAGGATAGATGTTGGTACAGGTACATTAGAAGCTTTTGTTGATGTAGGCAAGGAAACAGAAATGTGGTCTGTTGACCTTCTGTGGTTTTTTTTGCTAGCATTGAGAAGACCGTTACAGGGAGAGAACCACGTAGCCTTTGCCAACATTAAGCAAAGTGAAAGGCCTTAGTGTAACTGAAAGTCAGGGTGGGTGTTGCAATTTACTTTTGACCACAAAAGTCTCAGGAGGTGGCAGATATTCAGAAAGGCAATTCACGAATACCGTGCAATTCTAAACAATGATACTGATGGCTGCGGTGTTATTCACAGGAGATGTAACTTGATTTTGGAAAATTAATTACTGTCAACCCAGCATTACACTCTATTTCCTGCATGATTAGAACCCCATTGGAAATAATACTAATCATTTTTATATCTCACCTAGAAAGCTAAAAAAAAACCATTATGACATGGTTTTAGAGCATCCCAGTCTAGATATATGCAAGAAGGAAAATTTAATAGAAAAATATTATCAGCAAAGTAATCCATTCATAAATGGTCTGTCAGATTTTGATGAATATCTGGTGATAATCAAGTCACATTTTCTGCATTTGCAGTTGCTTGTATTCAGTTTAGGCTTTTATTATTGAATATGTTTTATTTCTTTCTGGAATGAAGGAAACACTGGGGAGTATTGCCCTGGATGTCTGAACACTGACAAATGCAACCATTTCATACACAGTGGGATCCCTGGCAAGGCTTTGATCCCAATATATCAAGAATCAAGAGACAGTGGACCAAATCCATCTCTAGTACAAATTTCATTGGATTCCCACTGAGTTACACTACAGATGAATTTGATGCACAGTTCTTGACAAGTCTGAGTTACCTGTGTTGATGATTTGAAGGGATGATACACAGTAATTCTGTGTGCAAATCACAGACAGAGCTTGACAGTCAGTGCAAAATAGTTGCTGTGCTGCAGTCACTCAGCTGAACTGAATATGTTAAAACAATGTTATTGCAAGACATGACAAAATGTAATGGTAAATCCTGTCTGACAAAGAGGATGGGTGGTTGTATTAAGGCTCAAGACTGGGTGTGAGGAGTTTTCAGTTCCCTTTCTGGCACTGGCATATGTTATGAGATACTCTGAAAGGGCTGTTCTGTACATAGGTGGGTAGGTAGTTAACACATACCAGTAGATGGGGCTCAAAAATAAGTAGCATTACACTTGGAGTTTCCAAAACTGGGGCACTGCTGTGCACCGCAAATGGCTTCCCTTGCTTCCCTCTTACCATAGACTCCATGGAGGAGCTGGAAGGCAGTTGATCTCCAATAGGCAGTAGTCTTGGATTTCAGCAGCTTGTGCTCAGGTCTTCTCTACAACCTTCCTGTATGGGCCTGGATATTATTGCCTATGTCTAGGTTCATCTCGTGTAGCTGAGATGCCTGAACTGTGAGTACCTTGCTACGTAGCAAAAGGAAAGAAGAGAAAGGCAATTCTGCTGCAGGCCAAGCACCTGGCTGCAGGACTCTCAGCCATCCCAAGGCCTCTTCCACCCGCTGACTGTAAGGAGTGTTTAGGCTCCCAACCTGACACGCAGCTTCAAGCTGCAGTTAAGTACACCTCTATCCTTTTGGTTGCACATCAGTTCTGCATCTGTAAAATGAGACTATGACATCCTCACTGCATGGTGCTGTTGTAAAGGTGCACTGATGAAAGACTATGAGGTGTACCACTAATACATTCTGCATATTGGCTTGGGCAAGATTTTCGTGGTTCTTATGTGAGTGGGTTTGCAAGCAAAGTGGCAATGCTAACAGAGTATCTAAAGGGAAACTCATTTGTAGCCTTAAGCTGCATTGAGCTCCTGCAGTGAGATATGACAAAAGAAAAAGATACATTTCATTAACAGTAAAATTTCTCCCTGCTACTGAAGTTTTTAAATGGGAAAGTAGTCCCTTTGTCACAGAAAACTCTTCTTAATAGAAACTCTTTTCAATAGAACCAAGAATGTGATTTGTGTTTCACACCACCAATGTTTGCTGTTAAGCATGCAGCTTATACAACTTACAGACATAGTCACAAAACTTCCATTGTATCAGTAACCTCAAGGCAGTAGAGTTGCAAGAGCTCAGAAACTCATGACATCCTTCTGACAGACCAGACCATTAGCACACAAGGGAGCCTCATGTTCAGTACAGCTGAAAACACATCCTATTACACCTTCTTTGGCATTTCCTTCCCAATGTTCTCCAGGCCCAGTCATGCATAAAGCACACTGTGGTACTGACAGCTCTTAGACATGCTAACGCCAGATTTTTGACTAATTCCTAGCCGCAGACATAGAAGATGTCAGTCAATAAGAGCTTGAAACGTGGTTTGAAAAGCTTGCATTCCCAGCTATGATTGCATACTAATGAGTAGCAGAGTAAGATTTGTAACCAACAAAATGGTTGCTTACACAACTAATGTGATGGTTAGTGATCAGTTCCTGTATTTTTCTAGTCATTCCAGCACGTGACATGTCATATAATGGAATATTAGTATGTCCAACTTAGAGAAAATCTTCCAGAGCAAGTGAGTATTCTTCAGCTTAGATAGCAGGTGTTTGATCAAAAATATTCCCTCAACCATTGACAGCTGTATATTTCCAGAAAACAGACTTGCTTTTATTTTTTGTAAGTTTAAGATAAAGCTGACAAAGAGAATTCTGTGTTAAGAGTACAGAGAAAGAGCAATTCATGTAGAAAAAAGCTTCTAGCAGATATTGTCATCCAATTTTAGTTTAAAAAATAATATGTCATCATCAGCATAGTGTGGTGCTTATTTCTAATAACAAAATAGTCAGAAAATATATTCTGGAATAATACATATGTGTTTAGTGTCCCATCTAAACTCTCATACATCTTCAGTGATAGCTTGTAATGAGCACCAATCAATATAGTCTGAGTAAGGATATTTGATTAGATGAAGTATACTGTTTAAAAACAAAAGGTATGTTTGGAAGTGTGGTGAGCTTGGATAACTCATAACCAGGGGATATTAAATTAAATCAAGACAGACTGTAAGTAGATGATGTTCTAAGTAGATGACATTTAATAATAATTCTTACCAATTCAGAAACAGAGGCTAGATATGCTGCATAAATTATTTGCTCCACTTGTTCTACTTACAACATTGGTTTGAGTGAATATTCTACAGTCTGCAGATGCAGAGAGCTGCACCTGAACCCCATCCTACATCCATTCTTTGTTTTGTTGTGCCACTCCTTGTATCTGTTTCTCATCTGATTAATGGCTCTTCAAAAGTGGAGAGCCACTGTTTCAAGCAGAAGCCACAAGTCCTTTCTCCAGCAGCCACAGCTCACTGTGGCAGCAGGGAGCCTGGGCTCTCGCTCAGTGGGGGAATCCCTCATCTTAGCCTGACGTGGAGAGAAAGGAAGGGGAGGGAGGAGGAGGATGTCTGTCTCTTGAAGACACCTGGATGCCACAGTTCCAGAAAGAGGGCACAGCAGTGGCAGTTTGGCAACTGCTTATGATTTTCATTGCTGTCTCAGGCTAACCAGATCTCCAGTACATTACTGGATTCCACTAGGCTTTGAGGTGTTTGGGTTTTTAACTCACACCTTCAGCACTGATGTCAAGATTTTCTGAATTAATATCTTAATTTTGCTGCTAGCAGGAGCTCTGCTCACTAGCTCTAGAGGTTTTCAGCAACTTTACTACACCATACATTTCTGATAATGTTTCGGGTGCAGGAAAAATGAGTACATAGGTGAGAGAGCATAATGTATGGTAGGAAAAACTGATTACTGTGATCATACCTAGCCACTGAGAGAACTGCTTAACTTCAGAGTGCACTTTGTAAAGACTCAGCAGGCTACAGAAGTTATGGGATTCTGTTGATAATTAAGGAATGAACGGCTAGCAGCAATTATGACATCTCTGCTTATTTTTTTTATTTTTTTTAACATAGTATTAAGTATTTTTACCACAGCCCACTTTCTGAGATGTTCTTGCTTCTCTCTATGACTCTACAATGCACCAGCACACCTTGTCATGTGTGCACACAACTGTTTGATGACTTGAAGGAGGAAGAGAGGGTGTGGATGCTAAGGAGATGGATTTGGAGATGGAGGTCAGGACCTGTGCTGAGGTCCTCAATTCACTGAGGTTTGCAGAGGTATTTTTTCAGTGGCAGCACCAATTTCCATAATTGCTGATCCCTGCTGCTCATTTCAAAACACACTGCAGCAAATCTCCATTTCTTCTGGCAGGCTGTTTGTCAGCTGCTGCTGTTCCTAATCCAGTTCCCTGTGCAGAAGCCCTGGTGTTAGTCCAGCAGAGTGTGCCATGCCAGGGGGGGATGGCCTGGCTGGGAAAAAACATCAAAATGAAGGGGCCCAGGGCTCCCCATGCCACCTCCTCTGGTCACCCCAGCTGGTGACAGTGCTGCCTGTGGAATTCATACTGCTGTGCTCCATCACACCCATCCTGCTCCTGCCACATCCACACACCTGGAAACACACAGGGGTTTTCAGTTGCTATGGTAGGGAAAGGCTCCCCACACTTGAGCAGAGATGTTAGAGTCCCTTCATACTGCATCAGCCCTTTTACAGAGTTACCAGAGAAAGGGTGATGTCTCCATTGGGTTCTGGTTGTAACTGAGCCAGTTCTGCTCCCTGTGATCCCATTGCTCCACATTTCTGATAGCTGTTATGAACAAAAGGAATGGAGCTCTGAGAGTTCATTAATAAAATCTGCTCTGATTTTGGTTTATTGATAGGGCACCCTATAATTTTTCTCTCACTTTATAATGATGCTTGGTCAGATTATTAGACTGCCTCTGATGATTTAGAGTTGGAAATGAAACCTATGGAAGATGTTTCTCTTTTACAGTTAAAAAAATTAAATAACTTTTAAAATTTGTCTTTATCAAAAACAATTACCTCTATTTTGGGCAATTTTGTAGAAATTTGAAGCAGAAAAGTAGCACAATTATTAAAAAGAGAAATTTAGTTGTTAATGAGAAATGTAAGTCAATTAACCTTTTCTTCCAATTATTGTATGTTTGTAACCTCCTGCTTGCTGAGGTAAGCACAGCTTCTCACTTTTGACTCTTGGTGGAGCTGGCATTGGTTTGATTGCAGCTAGAGCTCAATCAGGAACTGCAATTAATATCCCCCAGTGTGATTACAGCATCTCTTTTGCTTGGACATTTGACAGATTTCTAATGTTTTCCAAGTTTCTTGAGGATAGGGAGAAAGGAGAGACCTTATAATTTTCACTTCTCAAAATAACTGCACAACATACAGGGGCTTTGGTTGCAGAATTAGTATGGGTTTCCACAGAATTTTATCTTTCAAAATCTAACTGCAGATAAACTCCAAGCACAGCTCGGAAAAACCTAGTAGTCATCGAAACTAAAGAAAATTGCAAATAGCTTGTAGCACTTCAAATTAATCTAGATTCTCTTGAAAGGGTCATGAACTTGGGGAGCTCAGCACAGGAATATAATATGTAGTTTTCACTTGTCTCCCAAATCAGTGTCTGGGTGAAGTTATTAGCTAGACAGCAGGGCAAGTGCCCATCTATGTAAACAGGAATTCAACTCACCATATTGTTGATATGTTTGCTTTTGTCTGGCTTCACACTTTTAAGTTTCATCTGAGAGCAAAAGATTATTGTAATTAAGGCTGTAAAGCACCTCATGAGATGTGCTGTTTGCCTGTCCATGCTGAGGTAGGATCAAATGTATCCTTAGCTTTCCCAAAAGATGCTTATTTCACCTGTTTTAAAAACTTCCAGAGACGTTTCTTCTTCTTGCATCTTGTGTAAAACTCCATTTAATTTACCCCAGAGCGAGATTTTCTTTTTTTGTCCACAGCAACATGTTGTTGATTTATCCACAGTTTGTGGTAAAACAACTCCTCTTCTGCAGTATTTTTGCCTAGCCAGTAATTCCCTATTTTGTACTTGTGCATTTGATTTCTCCTTACTAAATGTAGTACTTTGCTCATCTATTGACTTTCATCCTATTGATCTTAGTCCATTTCTCTAGCTATCCAGATCATTTTGAATTCTGATCTTCTCCCACAGAAGCGGTGCAGATGCCCCAATCTGAATACCATCCCTGCATCTTATAAGGTACCCTGATTTGCCGTCAAATAAATTAACAAAGTTTTTTTCTGAGGAGTTGAGCTAATGAAGCCTGGTTCCCTATGGGCTTTTGTTCTACATCCAACTCATCACCATACCCCCAGGTAAATACAGGCAAAGAAGACTTAACCGCTGGGACAAAACACAGTGTAACTGCTTGTCATACGCATCAAATGCCTTCTACCCACCTGTGTCCTTGGAAGTGAGTTAAGACTCTGAAAGAGAAATATCTGTAAAAGACATGCAGTTTATATTCTTATATGCTGCTCATTGTTTATATTTCTCAAGTTTGTGCTTCTTTATATTTTACTGCAAAACTTTGAAGGTCATTTTAATTGCACTCTTATTCGTAAATTACTTTCTTGGCCACACAGTGCCACTCACAGTAAATTAAACCTGAGACTCTATCTCTGCTTTTGTTTTATGGCAAAGATTGATAAGTGATTTACTCTCTGTAGAATAGTTTACAAATGAGCTTTTAGATAGGTGATTGGGAAAAAGCGTTTTTCATATGGAATTATTTTCCACAGAGAACAAATGGGTTGTCTTTCTAAATACTAGCATAAGTATGCATGGACCAGATTCTCAGCTGGAGTAAATTAATAGAGTCAATATTGATTTACACCAGCTGCAAATATTTGTCCTGTAATATTTTCCCTTGTACTGTAATTTTCTTTAATGCAAACCCTATTTTCTTCTCCCTGAACTCAAATTCTAAACTCCTGTAATTCCTGCATCTGTTTATTTACTTTCTGGTTTGTATTCTTTTAGCTGGGTTTATTAACATACTATATTTTTTTCCCCTGTTCAACAGTATGTGCACTGCATGTGTAAGCTCTCGTTTATAGTCCATGTTTGCTTTCTGTGATACTGTTTGGTTGAAAATCAATAAAAAGGCAATTTAGGGAAAAAAAATGTGATTTTCTCTGAAGTCTAGTTAAAGGAACTGCCAATAATTAACACGAGAGACCAATCCTGCTGCCTCAAAGCCTTCAGATTTCTTACTGACTTCAGTAGGATTTAGTGGGGTACATAGACTCCAGACTATTAATCCATTGTCATAGCTGGGAGCTGGGCCTATGTAAGAAAATTACACTTAGCTCTGTGCAAATCAGTTCAGCTTCAGTAAAAATAAAATGCTCCTACTCTTCTCTCCAGATATGAAATACAAAAGTATGATTTTGTAATTCCAACTCCTAACAGAAAGAAGTTCTTAAATATCCATTTAAAAGGTCTCAGATTTTTTGGTGCTTACTTGACAAATCTCCACTTCTAGTACCTACTGAAGACTGGACAGCTTTAAGGTAGTTACCCAAAGTCATAACAAACTTTGGCATTGGGGTGCGCAAATGTCAGGCTCCACCCTACACATCAACACCACAGTTGACTTGAAAAGCTTAAGCCAGTAGATTGGCAAACATGAAAATTATATGTGAGGAAACTTGCTTTAAATTTGACTCAAACTCTGCACAGCTGTACACTGCTTTTTGGGTCTTTTTATTTCCCAGAAGCTGAAAATAATGTATTAAATAAATGTCTTGTCTGTTTCAATAAGTAAATGCTATTGTGTGATGAACAAAACTGTACCTGCAGTTCTGTCTATCCCACGCACTAATCAGTGCACAGATAAATGCATTTTAATAATTTATTATCATTTAACTTCAGTGGAGCTCTATTATGCTTTTCATTCTTGCTGTAAATATGTAAAATGCTGTTAATCAACCTTTGTTAGTGAATATTTGATTAATAGCTAGCAGATATACTTGCCCCTGTGTATACTATGTTAAATGCAATGTACCAACGCATAATTCATTATTTTAATAACACACTGGGCTAATAAATCAAAGGAACTCTTGAGAATGCAACAGCCAGAATTACCAAAGGAATAGCTGTGCATTGTTTTAAAAGTAATAAATCTGTGCATTGTTTTAAGTATGGTACAGACTTGATAATCAGCTACCTATGAGTCCTAATATCACATTACTGTGGAAATGACTAAGGACTAGCAAACAGCAGGTCATTTCCCCCTAGCCCTCCTTCTTTTAGACAGAGAACAAAAATCTATCCCAGACCCAAAGACCTTACAAATCCAAAGAGACAGGATGAATAAAGGGTGAGGGAAAGGAACAGCAGGTACTGATGAGCATGCAATACAATGTCTGGAAATATCCTTTTTACTCTGTGATGTGTGTAGTTGTGTAATTTCAGTCTTGCCAGTGGGTTCAAGTTAGGAAGGTGATAGCTACCTGAAGAAACAAGAGAAGAGGAAGGATGTTGCAGTAAATAGCCAAACAGCAGAGGAGAGAATATTAAGTTAAAACTGGGGTAGGGAGCAGCCAGATGACACCATCAGTGTCCATCAGTGCTTGTCTAACCTGCTGCATGCTGCATTGAAATACATGAGTGATGCTCAATTTGAGCAACCTGGTATTTTCTTTAATGGACAATCACTTACCATCCAAAGTTTTATGTTCAAAATCTTTACTCAGTGTTAATCATTGACATTTCCTGGTGACAGCTGCATTACTGAAAGCGTCCTTTTTGGTGACATATGTCATTCAGATCCTGAAATTCAATGCAAAGAACTCTCCAAGTGGAATAGCTCCATGGGGGAGGTAAATATCTTGATCCAGGGTTAGGTCCAAATATGGAGCCAAAGAAGAGAAAAATGAGATAATTTGCACAAATTCTGAGACTAACCCAAGAACTTAGCTTTAATTCCTTGAGTCCCACAGGAGCATCCCCTCCTTCCTCAACATTGCCAATTTCTACTGGAAAATGTATCTTATTTATATTAATATGGTAGTTGCAGATATATTTAATGGCAAGTGCTATAAAGTATGTATAGTATAATGCACACATCCACCAACACAGGTGTGCATGTGATTTACCATTCTACGATATATTTCACAGACTGCTTATTTTTGGTGACCTTGGCAATGTGTTTGATGCAATAAGGGATTATCAGATTTGATAGGCCCTGTATTTAATTCTGTAACTTGGTTGAAAGCTACACTGCTTTGCATTGATTTCCATGTGCAATTAATACATTTTGTCAGTGACAAATGCATGCAGAGATAATATACTCTACTCATTTCAATCTCTCCTGTGTACATTTTAAATCAAAATAGCACCTGGTGGCCGACACCTCCTGAGAAGTTGTGGGTTTAAGGTGGAAAAGTAGCATTAAGAATTGCTTGCATAATACTATAATAATTTGCAGTAGTGAAGTAACAAATAATTCTGTAGAAATCCAAGTAACTCAAAAGTTTAAACGCTTTCAAATCATCACCATCTTTAAATGGCTTTCTTGTACTGTGTCTTGCTCATACTCACGATACTATTGAACGTCAAGTTAGCTGAAGAACACGGGAAATGATCTCCTGAAATGTCTTCATTCTGGTACCCCTTCAAGACAAGACCCTTGTACAACTAATAGATAACAGCAGGGTATATACGGTTGTATTGATATCTGGAATGGAGCTGGCTCTGAAATGGGATTTGAGCATCTGGAGTAAGGGTCATCTATTACTCTGAGATTGTTCCAAATAAAAAAAAAAAAAGTGCCAAAATTCCTTTGAAGTCTCAGAGATCTTCTTATAATTAACTTGGCTGAAATATTTAATTTTGGTTTTTCTGACATATTTCAGTTGTATTTTTTTGACAGATATCTTTCCGCATACAATCTGAAAGTCATAGCTACCTAAAACATTTGTTTCGTACTTCAAGACAAACTAATATTTCAACCTTAGTCAACTAATTCTTGTCTACAGTTTTCAAGAGATTGATATCTGTTTGTGAAGCACTTCAAGTCTGTCAAATTTGCATTTTCAGGCATAAAGCTCTTCCATTTAGAAGTGCAGTCAGCTCTAATCTGCAGTGTCTGTGAAGCTGCAAACTTTTTCATCTGCCCAATATAGAAATGGACCGTGACTGATAAGAGTGTTTCAGTACTACTCCTGTCAAACTTCACAGAACTGAGATTATGAGAATGTAGACCAAAATTCTCTCCTTTTGTTTTTTCAAAAACATCCAAATAAAAAATCGCTTTGTAGCATTGCCTCAGATATTCTGTAGAACTCCCTTTAGAACTGCAGTTCATAGTGGACCTTTAATTTCTGTTAGACAGGAAAAATAAAACTAGCATTGAAACCTAGACCACAAATAAAATATTAAAAAAAAAAAAACAAACTCACAAACAAAACTTTGCCTTTTTTCTATCTGTTTATGTTTGTACAGAACTGCTGTTAGTACAAGTGCATGTGACTGCCTCTGAAGCAGTAATGGATGATGTCTTCACAGTGCAACAGAGTGACTGGAAATGTTATTCCCAGTTTGCTGACAGATATTCAGAAAAAAGGTAGAAAAAATGGTGAGGCTTATCTCACATAACTTTAGACATATGAAAAATAGATTTCTGGTCTAAATGAGCTAGACTCCCTCTATATTCAGTAGAGATAAAGGGACTTCTAGGGGGTGATTTATCCTACTTATTTCAGGAGGTATCATTCATCTTGTGGAGGTAGCCTACAGAACTCACACAAACACCCAGCTTTCAGAGAGTGTTGTGGGAATCCAAGTGATCTGCGCAACTAAAACAAGATCTCCAGAAGAGTAGTCCAGTAATAAAGCTATAATTCCTGTATCATCTTCCATGCATTCCAGCATACACCTATAGCAACTAATTAGTCACCACCTCTCTGAGAATATCATATTCTGTAACCCTAAAAGCAAAGTAACTATTTTTGTGGGGGTATTTACCAAACCAGGGATATATATATTCCATCAGCTCTTCCAAGCCTTATGTTTCCACACTAAAAGAAGAGCTACACACCTCTGCCAAGCATTCTCATTCATTTTACATTCAGAGATGTTTTATTTGCTGCATTTTCCCATGCTTTTTGAATCTTTCTTCATTAGCAGCCTCTAGCATCTGACAGGTAATTTGCCTGCCTACAGCTTCCTCTATTAACACTACCTTTAGACTGAGCGCATAGAAGGAAATGGATGGTGTGCCATTTAATGGAGTGTCTGTCCCTCATCTGTTTCCAGTCTGTCATGTGTCCTTCCTACCTCTTTCCTATGCCGGTACTGGGGGAAGGGCAGCCACTTACACCGGTGCGGATGTTTCTATTGCATATTGCACAGATGTTTGTCCCAAACCAGTGTATGCTACTTATTATTCAAAAGGATTACTTCTGCAGATGTTCCTATCACTATGGCCTCCTGTCTTTTCCTCTGTCCTCTCTGGTACACAAACAGATTGCAGTGATTTTTTTCCTTTTTTCCCCTCCAGAGAACTAAATCCCAAACCAGCTCTCTAGATTTGCTTTCCTTATTCCTAAGCAGCAGTTCATTCAGGCATATGGCTTTCTCTCCTTCCTCACCATTTGGACAGATGTTTTCTCTTGACTAAGTACATTCTTAATCCATGAGAGAAATGAGAAAACTTGCACGATTTGTTAAGAAAAAAGAGAAAGGCCATTTTTTCTGATGCAGACTGTTTTTTTAGTTGCATGATCTTTTAATGCTATGATTTTCATTTCAAGACCAGTTAATACAACAAGACCAGAAAGTTTATTTTGATTCCGTTTGAATCCCAGTGTGGTAGGTGCTGTGCAAGCATGCAATAAGAAAGATTTCCCCTTGCCTGAAATAGCTTCTGCACATGAAAGGACAGCAGACAAGTGCAACAACCAGATGAGAGGATTCAAGGTGGAGATGAGACTCCTGTGCTCCACATGTTAAGCAGTGGTGAAAACACCTCCATTGCCTAATTGTAATAACTGGTTTATAGGTGAATGTTTAAGAGATAAGAAGCTATTAGTAATAAACGTCTGAGTAATGGCAGGCAGAAAATGCTGAAGGCATATTTAAACAATCAAACTAAAACCTTTCAAACCATTTCTGGGCCATTTTAAGGTCAGCATTAGCAATAGTTTTTCAAGAATTCAGATTCCGGTATATTCCTCTGTTTTTGTGGAAAGAGAAATGTTAATATATTCCCTGCTTGTGTGAAAAAATAGTTTCTTGCAATTATGTGATTTTTATTGGTTCTTTGTTCTTGTAATAGGTTGTTTTTCAAACTGGAGGTACTGTGAAAAGATGTGTACTTATGTATGCACATGATGCCCACAAGCAAACATGGGAAAGTTTCTCGAGCTAGCAGCAAGCTGAGAGCTGAATGTCCATGCACAAGTGCAGGGCTTTTCATTCGGTGCTGTCTGTCTCTGTTACAGACTTATAAATGAATGAGTCTGTCTCTAAATCCTTCATTCTTCACTAATCGCTATAGCTTTTCCTAAATTAATGATTACAACCAAGATTTTAATATGATACCCTTGTCTTTCTCACCGTAAGCATCCCACACACATTCACACCTCCCACTGTGACAGCTGAAGGAGCAAGAATGAGCAGAGCCCCAGTCTAAGCAGAATCAAAGAGATTTATTCAAGGGTTATACAGTTTTTGACACAAGAAACTTTTCTTGTGACAATGGGCTGTTGGCTAACATTCAAGGTGATCTTCCCTGAGCCTCATTAAGCTGTCTTCAGTAGTTAGGTTTAAAATGGGAGGCTGGTGGCTTCCTAGCTGTCTGAAAGAAGAAAGGATGAGATTCATCTTTGCTTGCAGTTCTTTTATGGCTGAGTAAAGTGCCCTGACTGATATTCAGAGTGAAGAATGCTGGCTCCAGTGAAGTCTACACAAGAGATATAAACTCTGCTGAATTAGCTCTTCAAATATTTTGAAACCCTGCTGTATTAATAGGCTTATTTTTCAGCATGACCCTGAACAGACCCAAAAGACTATCACTGTGTTTGAGGCACACAGTAAAAGGGATGGAAAGTTAAACTTTTTCTGGGTACTCGAATCAACGGGGCTATGCTGTGGCCTTCAGATCTGGCTAGGAATAAGAGCTTTAGACTATAATGAATCTTATTTTATGGGTGAGCAGGAGGAAAAGCTTGTGCTTAGGTGGTCTGTGGGATTCACAGCACTTGGGCTGTCTGAGGGATGAACCCTCAGAATTGTGATTTTTTTCTGTCTTTGCTTCTGAAAAGCATCTAGAAGAGACAAAATCTAGAAAGGCAACATTAGCCAACATTGCCAAATCCCAAGCATTGCCAGATTCTCTTCAGCTCTTTAAACAACTGAGACAATGGAACTGAAGAAAATGCATGTCCCACGATGTTAAAAGCCCCCTTCTTTTCAGACATTACATGTACAGTATGTGTTTCAGAGAAAGGATTCCAAGAATAGGGGGAAAGAATGAATACGCAGGGAGAGTGGGGAGGCAGCATGCTGGCCCTGGGCCTGAAGAGAAACAGCACAGGGATGTTCACAGAATAAACTCCCCAGAAAGATAGAATCCCTTGTATTCAATGTTGCCTTTCTGCTTGGGGATGAGAGATTGGTTTTTTTCAGATATTCCTTATATAATTTTATTCTCAAATTTGACACTGCCCTTCCTGGAGCCCCAGAGCATAAGGGTGTGGAGTTGGAGCTTTGGGTCAAGAGAGGTTCTTTCAGCTTTTATTTTGAATATCTGAAGTCAGACTGGCTGTTTAAGCTGCCCGTGTTTTCTGGAATTCACCTCCTCTGTTTTCACTGTTCATGGTATGTATTGAAAGCAGCAAGAACTGCAAATATTAATTAAATAGCCCGGTGCAAGTACCTGTCTAGGATAGCCCCACTGAAGACAGCTGAATGCACTGCACTTTCATAGTGGATACGTGATGGATTCAGAAGCACGGAAATTCCTCCCAGAAGAATTATTCTTATCCTCCAAATGTTATTTATTTGAATCGGAATGGGTCTTTTTAGCCATAGCAATATTCTTCAAACCCCGGCATTGTGATACAATATTGCTCTTTTATTAAGCCATAATACTAGTAGATTGTTTTAAGCCTTATGCTGTGAATCTCTTGCAGATGAAATTCTGCAAAAGGAATATCTGTACGATAAGGAGATTGGAGGATTGGAGGATGCTTTTCTGCACAACTTTATCATTCCAATGGTCTGGAGGATCTGGATGATTGAAAACCAACAAGTAAATAAAGCCCTATCTATTACATACACAAGTGCTGGGTAAGTATTGAGTGGTGGGTAGGAATATTTAAATGATCATATGAGGCTAAACGGTGCTGCATGGACTGACTGACTGAAACGACATTCTAATCAAATCTGACAGCTCTATTGCATTATAATTAGAGACTGCCAGAGGCGCTTTTTAGACTATCAGTACTTTTGGGATAGTTTGCATCTAAATTAAAATTGAACTTCAAAGCAGTTTGATGCGGATGTGTTTCCAAGGAGTTTCAAAAATGTGGAAGACACTAACTGATTAGCATTATGCACTGTACCAGCTGGTTGCTACTGTAAAAAAATAAAATAAGTAGCAGCCATGCTGATAATCAGAAAGTAGTATCTTGAATCCTATTAATTTCCTTTTGAATTATTTATGGGGTTTTTTGTTCCAGTCGTGCACTTCCTTTCAAACGTTTATTTAGTTTCTCTGTAAAGGAAAAAAAAATGGGAGGAAGAGAGAGAAATCTGGAAAATCTCCAAGGGTTAGCTCACCGGCAATCTGTTAAGATGTCCTCTTCTCAACCGAGCCCTGCTCTGCTAAATATTTATGGCAATGTTTAACAAATAAATCTCACCCACCTCCCCATTTACAGTAAAGCAGAAGATTGAACTGCTTTAAGGGAGGATTACCTCTTTTTTATCATGAGGGGGGAAGAAATTCCATGAATATATGTTAATTTCTGAAAAAGATAAACCACAGAACTGCAACTGCAAACATCTGTCTGACCACATTACAGATGTTCTGCCTGAAGCTTCTTTTCTGATCCCATCTCTAGACAACAACAACAAAAAGGAGTTCACAGCTCCACAGTGTTTTCTCTTTCTTGTCATATTGTATAACCACTAATTGGAAGCAACAGACAGATTCTCAGGACTCGATTCTGTCTTCAGATACATGCATGCATCAGTTGGCACACTGTACAGTCAGCCCGTGTCACAGCCAGAAGCAGAATCAAAATGCACTGCAAGGCAGGCTGTATGCAGGGAGGAGGAAATGGGGCCCTGATCTACTAGAGCGTTTAGGTATCTAAATCCAGTTCAGGTGACTCCACTAATTTCAGATAGAGGTCAGATTTTCTAAATATCTATGTGTTTGTATGCCAGTTTCTCATCAGCTCCTGTGCTTTGATGTGAAGCATTCTATAACGAAGACCTCTTTTGGCTTGATTATTTTTACTGTGCTTCTCCACCTTTGTTGGTCTCACCCAGCTTCAAATCCTTTAAGGGATGCCCTGGTGATACAGAGCACAGTGTGTCAGACCAACACGCTCTGTTCAGCAACGGCTAAGTCTGTATTCTTCAGAAGAGTGTGATCAAATCACTATGAGACACATGGATTATATTTTTCCAATGCATTTATTCCTGGCAAGAACCAGTGCCTAGATGGAGCACTTATAGGAGGCTTTACAGATCTTTAAAATTTTAGTGAGTTTGATGACTGGGTGAAAGAAATACCACTTATAATTCAGGAATGTACAGCTTGGTTTCTGTATTTGCAATACTGTCGATTGGTATCTGTGAGCCTTATCAAGATTTTTCTCAGGATGTTGGATCTATGTGAAAGCCTCCACTGTTATCTGCCTGCCTATAGTGTGGCGATCCATATACATTTGGTGTATGCAGAATCTATGTAAACAACTTGTGCTGAGGAATTTGAAGCTTACTTACTATTAACCTAATTTTTAACAGATAGATAACTTTTAGCAAAAATATCTAACCTTTTCTGTTCTGAGGCATTGACTCCTACCCTGCCAACTAGTGCAGTAGTTAGAAAAACTAATGCACCTGTTAGAAAAAGGCAATGTTTCTTTCATAGTTCCATTATTCTGCACACTTCAGAACTGCATCATCCTTATTTCTAAGTCAGAGCCTTCATTCTCACGGAATTAGTTTGCAGAGTTTCTCAGGGAAAGAAAGATGGTCAGAAACCAATGCATCTTTCATGAAACATTTTCTGAGAAAAATATTTACTCTTTTACAAGAAAATGTTGAAAATTCATCAAGTATCCCTCAACCACAATGCAATTCATTTTCGTCAAAGCCAAATGGACATCCAGAAGTTTGCAAGCAACATAGGCCTACAGGTATTGCACATACAGATCTAAGTTTATTTAAATAACTATGAGCAAAATTTGGGCTCCCTCAGCTGCAGACCTGTAAAGGCTGGATAGCAAGAGCTTAACATCACAAACTCAGATTTCAGTGGCAGCTTTGTCAGGTTTAATTGCAAGTTAGGATGCTGAGCACTTACACTTGGAAAGATGAAAGGTACATGCTTAGCTTTCCTAATGCTGATCCCTAGACAGGAAATCCTAGATAGGCCCTGCTCGCAGTACATGTGGTTACACACATCCTGCTGGACAGCAGATGATGAGAGTACCTGGTAGCATCGCTGTCCACAGGTCATTCATAAACCAGCCTTTGTACATTGCTCATTAGATCTCACTTTGGAGCCCAGTTGCTCCTCATTCGAGAGCTGCTTCATAGCAGACTGCCTCACAGACAGACAGAAGCTGTTTCTTGCCTGGTTCTGCTAGCTTTTCCTCTCAGCTGACACAGATACTGTGATCCGGTAGCACAGCAGGATTTTATTTTTCACAATTCCAACAGTGTTTTTCACTGTTAGAATTACCACCACAAATCATTGCTGCAGGAGCTCTTCTCACCAAGAAATGACAAGTTATTAAAGAAAAACACTTGAAGACATTTAAATGGAAAGCTAGTATTCCCATTTACTCCTTGACAACATATCAGCCACTCTCAGAGACAGGGCAAGGCGATTTTTACAGAGCCTCTCTGCTTTGCTGCACTCCCTCTCCTTCCTCCACCCACTTTTCTCTCTCTCGCTTACCCCATGGAAATTCAGAACATTTCCCCAAAAATAGAGTTCAGATCTGAAGCCTGGATATGTATGTGCTGGTAGCTTGTAATTCTTGACATACTTGTGGTGCTTGCAAAGAGTATCTGCCAACTGCTGGCGTGGAGGAATCAAGACCTGCTCATAGCTGCAGGATCTGAAGAAACACCAGCCCATGAAGTTTCCTACCTAGTGAAAGCCATTCAGGCACACCAGAGCTCTGAAATGGGGATTTAACATACGTCTGTCCAGCTGGGGCCATATCTTGTACCTTCTTCCCACTCCAGTAGTTCACTTTGTACTGATTTACCTGCATGTTTCCGTACCAGGACTCAAGTTTTGGAAATAAGCCCTGAAAGACAGAAGAGAGCTTACACACGAATTTCCATGTGCCAGGATTATTTCTACTGTGGCACATCCCCTTTTTATATTGGCTTTTCATATCTGCTTTTTCGTCTTTCCTTTCTGCTTAACCAGCTCAAGAGGCAACCAACATACAAAGCTATGGTTACAAAGATGTGTCTTTTTGCCCAGCATCCTCCTTCCTGGGTGCATTTGAGAGACAGGGAATGGGCATATATCCTTTCCCTTTTAGCAAACTCTGTTTCACTGAGTGCAACATACCTCATATAAATGTTTTAGCTGATAGCAGCTTTTAAGAGAAGAACTAGTTGGGACCAGCTCCTTCAACTGATTAACATTGTATATACACAGGTATTTTGTTTTTTATTTCTGTAGCAGTATTCTATAACATTTACACAGTACTTTCTTCAAGCAGAGGTCTGTATGTACATGTAAAATGTTGTTATTATAAACATGGCTTAGTCTTAAAAGGAAGCTCAGAAAAAATCCTTGCTACCTCTCTCAATACAGAAAAAAGTAAAGGATGAATCAAACTCCCTGTTGTTAATTAACTACTTGTAACTGGATTACTTGCCTTTTAGGGGAACATTTCTCCTAACCGAACCTGTATAACTGACTTTTAGACAACCAACATAGGATAAAATATATTACAGTAGTGTAACTATTTTTGTTGGCATCATCTTATATTGAGTCCTCGGGAACATATGGAGTGCACTGATTGAGAATAGATTCAGTGATGCTCTTCATGTCTGCTGGCTGGGAAGTAATTGTAGCAGAAAAAAGAAGAAATCACCAACTTGTACTGGCATGTTCTTCTGCCTGTTTAGATTTATAAATGTAAGTATCCATGGCCAGCAGAGACTTGGCAATAAATGAATGCTGATTTCAGGCAACTATTCCTGAATGAGATGTGGTGGTGACAACATACTCTTGTATCATTTGGCTACAAATAGTTGCTATGATTCTGTTCCAAAACAATGAAATAACTGTTGTTCCCAGAATTTTTCTGGCCCACTACGGCACATAATAAAACAATTTAAGATGGCTTGGTGATTATTGTAACCATCTCGGACTTAAATGCTCTCAGTTGAGTTCCTGGTTTGCCACAGACTTTTAGTCCGACCGAGGTAGGATAAATCATTTAATCTCACTGTGCTAGATAGAAGTGTTGTGAAGATACATTGGTAAATCTGTAGGAGGCACACAGATAATGTGGCCATGGATGGTGTATAAAATAGCACAACAGTTACAAGTTGGAAATGGCATATACTTCAGCAGGTGGAATCTCGCAGTGAATATATTTATCCACACCATGGGAAGAACTGCTACTTAAGGGTGAAATCCGTGGAAAGGTGTGCTTACAAAGTCATTATAGAAAATTAAGGAAACAATTGTCTTGTATGATTGCAAGTTCATATCACAATCATAAACAAAAATCGTGCATCTACATTTTGGGTGTTGTGGTGGGTTGACCTTGGCCAGCTGCCAGACGCCCACCCAGCCGCTCTCTCACTCCCCTTCCTCAACAGGACAGGGAAGAAAGATGAAAAATCATGTGGCTGAAAATTAAGACAGGGAAATCACTGAAAAATTACAGGGAACAGGGTTGTGGTCAGTCCATAGCAGTTCCTTTCTGCTGCTCTTTCCTCCTCACACCTTTCTTCTCCCTGTGGTCTCTCCATCATGGCTGTGGGGACTCTCTGCCTCAGCACCTCCAGCACCTCCTCCGCCTCCCCCTCCTCTGACCTGGGTGCTCACAGGGCTGTTTTTCACACTTTTTGCCTCACTTTGTGCAGGTTTCGCCCTTTCTTAAACGTGTTTTCCCAGAGGCACCACCAGCCTCGCTGAAGGGCTCAGCTGTGCCCTGTGGTGGGGTGGCTGGAACCTGCTGGAACCTGCCGGAACCTGCCGGAACCGGCCAGGCAGGCGTCTCCTCACAGAGGCTCCTGCAGCCCCCCAGCTGCCAGCAGCAATATCTGCTCTCCTTGGCTGGTGAGGTACGAGCAATAAATCAATACTTCTTCATTTTGCTCAACCGCCGTTTCATGTGCATATGTTTCTTTGGGAGCAGTAAATAGATTTTTTTTTTTTTTCTATAGAAGCTATATGACATAAAGGAGCTCTGTTGATCAGGACTAAGAGTTCTTGAATCATTGATTTTAAAGTGCTTTGTCCCCAGGGGTTCTTCTGATCTTAATACTAAATGTATTAAATGCTAATAGGTAGTAATGTACTGTCTTAAGGAATAAGGTACTATCAACTTCAAATTTCAGAAGAAAATACAAGCAATTCCAGATGCTTCGTGAAAATAGTGCTGTGGCATTGGCCTAGGGGAAACTGAATTTGTGAAAGGTCTAAGATTTAGGTGCTGGAAGAAGTAGTGATTCAGACTTTCACTCTGAGTTCCATCAAGATGAATTTATTAAGAAAATATGGGTGTTTGATGAAAGAAGTGGTTTATAGGAGCAGGTTGTCAGTGATAAAATCAGGGCTAGGTCTCAAGTCTGCTGTCCCTCTTTGTAGTTCTCTGACCCTCATCCACATACAGTGACACACTGTGTAGTGAGGCTGCACTTGCAAATTTTTGATAATAAGGCTGAATAGAGTAACTCATCTCAAGTACAGGTAAGCACCAAAGCTTACAAGTCCGTTATCTTGCCACAGTCAGGCATTCCCACTTGAGAATGCCACTGTCATGGTGTCCTTAGCAGCGTTTTGGAGAGCACCCTGTTTTGGAGAACAAGTTCAGAATAGCAATAGATACCGTAGGAGTTCAGAGTGTCCTGTGCATATGTTCAGGGTAATTGATGGATACCCATGGGACCATCAGGCATTTCAGGTTCAGTTCATCTCTTAGCTTACCATTAGACACTTTTCCAGTTGAACACACGTTGGGGCTGAAATGCAGAAGAAAGAAATGAGCAATAGGAAGAGGGAGCAGAGCCTTTCTTTTGAGTATCGAAATTATTCTTCAAATGTCTTTGTTGACAGCTGGCATGGCACAAAATAAACATAGGTCTATTTGCAAGTAAGCAAGAATTAGCATAAACAGCAGCTGTTGTATTACCAAAAAACATGTAACAATAAAGAATTTTTTTTTCTGCCTTCAGAAACAAAGGTAGGTAAAAAGCCTGCATGAAATAATGAGTTAGTTAACCACCTGTTAAAGTTCTGAGCACCAGCAAAATGAAAGAGCTATTTGTTGATGGCATAAGCATTTTTCTGAATCAGGCTTTCTAATTAAAACTGAACCTATCCTTATGATACAAAAAATGTAATGCAGTATCAAAAATGTCCTCTTGCTCACCCCTCCTGTCTCCCAAATCAGGGGATTTCCTACACTTGTCTTTTCAGTTGCTTTCTTGCTGCATCCAGATAATTGTTTCAAATTTTTCTGAGGTTGTTTGGAGGTGATTTCTTCCTCCCTTTTCTCCAGCTACATAGCATATGAAGTCAAGTCAGGCCATCAGGACGTATAATTGTATTTATGGCCAGATCACATTCAGCACGATAAATTTATGGTCTTTTGTCTCTATTTCTTTCTCTGGTAAAAGCTAGTTAGTAGCGTACTCAACAGCATTGTCATATTTTAATAAAAACTAATGATCCAACACAGTGAAATGCAGAAACAAGAGAAGATGCAATTTTAAGTGCATAATTTTAGATTGATGATGCTTGAATTTATTGCTTAATCTGTTTCCCATGGAAGGTGGCTTACCTGTTCAATTAACTTTCCACTGTAAGTCGTGCATCCAGCTATCTGCAAGTTCTGTAGATTAGCTTATCTAGATTTTCTTTGTACTTTAGCATTGTGGTCCACATCTAGTTTTCATTTGTTTGGAACTGCAGCTCTTTGTCTCTAAATTTTTCTGCCAGTAGGGTAGTTTTAAAAATGAAAATACACTAAATAATAGTCATATTTAGAATTTACATAGAGCTTTATATCTTCAAAAAGTCAGTTCAAAGTAAGGCTCAATACACAGTGTCTTAAAATCAGTGTGAGTCTTTCCACCATAAGTTTTGGATCATACTAGGTTAGAGTCAGATCCTGATACTGTTGCTTGTCAGATTATTCACTTTATTTCATGAGTCAGTTAAATTAGTTAAGTAAAATATTACTTATACTCAGTAAAGGAATCAGATTCTTACTAAATAGACATCCCTGGGATGGGGGCAGGGGGTGTACACACTGCTAGGTCTGATGATGTGCTTATGACCACGTAAAAAGTCAGTGTCAATGCCAGGATGAGAGTTTAGGAGTTTCTTATTTAAGGTATCATGTTCATTTCATTCAGATGTACTTTACTTTTTCACTATTTGTAAGTTTAAAAAATGTGTTGTGTTGTATGTTGGTTTGTTTGTATCAGTAGACGCTTGCTTTTACTGGTAAAAGATTTTTGACAAACTGTCAATATTTTGTATGGAAAGAGTTACATGGCCTATGTGGAATGCTTTTGAAACAACACATGTTTTTCATTTGATCACAGTTTCATAGTATTTCTTCTGTTTCCACTGTCAGCTTCTGTTTTCAAGGTAACCATATTTCAAAAGTGTGGTATCATTTTGGTGGGTAAAATACTTTGGAAGCTTTTGAACTAAAAAACATACATAAATTTTCAACAGTAGGTTTCTTTAATGAGCAGAGAGAATCAGATCTCACAGTTTGCATATATATTGGGCCAAATTTTCTTCAGTATCAATTATTAAAAATACATTTCTGTTTGGTGGTTTGTTTTTTTTTTTTTTAAGAAGAGAGGAAAAGACTGCTTTTCACGTTATAGATGGAGACATCAGCATCACAACTACAGTCATTTTATTGCAATGCCATTCACAAAGGTAGGATTTTTTTTCCTGGAGGGTTTTTTGGTTTTTCTTTCTGAAAACACTTGATCCATCACATCTGTCTGCTGGTTATCTTTGTATCTGCAAAAGTGTCTGGGCATATGAGTCTGTATATATGCAGAAAGAGACATAGAATCCTTATTTTCTGGCTACATAATAAACTGAAATGTGTGAAGTCTTTACACTCCCAAAGCAGACCTCATTATGGTAAAATGCTATCTATTTTGTTTTAGGTGAGAACTTTATTTTCTCTCTCTACTTACACTGATTTGGACTGTGATTCTTTCACCTCCTTCAAACAGCACCTCAGTCCACAAAGAGCTGTGTGTAATCTCCATGGAGCTACGCTTGGAATAAGGCAATTTGCATAGGAGCGATCATTTAGTCTCCTTTACTTAACAGCAGGAACAAGTAGTTGAACAAGATCTGATTAAATCATAAGTCAAAATGTGGAACATTTGCCTTTTCTATTTCTATTTTTTATCGGGTAGATATCAATCTGATACCAGATTTAAGTTTAGGCTGGAAATGGAAGAGTTAAGATCTTGCCAAATCAGGCTTTTCTCACTGTACAGAACAGATAAAATATTCTAGGTAGTAAAATATGTTAAAGTGTGGGGTGGGGAGCAAGAGGACTAGACAAAACCTACATTCACTGAAGATAATAAAGTTTTTCTTTTGATTTTAGTAAGTCCAGCATGTTACACTTGGATTTAATTCTTTTGTGGACTCCCTGAAATCATAGAATCATAGAATGGTTTGGGTTGGAAAGGACCTCAAAGATCATCTAGTTCCAACCCCCTGCCATGGGCAGGGACACCCTCCACTAGACCAGGCTGCTCAAAGCCCCATCCAACCTGGCCTTGAACACTTCCAGGGATGGGGCATCCACAACTTCTCTGGGCAACCTCTTCCAGTGCCTCACCACTCTAACAGTAAGAAATACCTGATGTGATTCAGCATGGCCAGCGCAGACATTTGTTTCCTGCCTCTGTCATGTGCATAATCCTTTCCTCCTACATAAGATTGGTGGGACAATAATCACTTTGGTGATTTGTTGGGGTCAGAAATTACACTGATGGTTTGCCACATAAGCAGATGCAACACAGTATGAATATCAATGATGTGATCTGTGTCTGGATGCTGATTTTCTCTCCAAAGTCAATCTTCTAGTTCACTTCTGCTCTCTGAGTTGCAGCTTTGGGTGTTGTTCTGCTAGGTCTTTTCTTTGGCATCTCTCTTCTTTTTTGCCCACCTCCTCCCCTACATTTGCAGTGCTGTAAAACAAACAACAAAAAACTTGTGCTCTTGGATCTCAGGCAACTGAGCTCCTCTGCCCCACCCATTTACCTGTCCTTCACTCCTGCACTAAAACAGGAAAATAAAATACTTTTTCTCACATCAATTTACTTGCAATTTAAGCTCCTCTAAAAACATCAGCTTATGCAAAAATTTCACAGACTATCACGTCTAAGAAATGTCAGACAATTTTTTTGTTGTTCAGACAAATTCTGGCTCTCACTGCTCACTCAGTTGCTGAAGTTGTAAGTTGACAATATTGCTGGGCTGGTGCAGCACCATCTCTCACTAGACATTATAAAGGTGTATTTTGAAAAGAAAATTATAGCTGACCAAAACCAAGGTGTTTTCTTACTGTTGGAGAGGAAATGTGTGCGGAGTACAAGTTTTTTGAACACATATATCAAGAGGTGGATGAATGACAGGCTCACAAAGGCAGACATACACACAAGAGACGGCTCTTATTTTCATGACTGTTGCAAGATGACATGCAATTTCTACAGAGAGTGTTACACCATCCTGCTTTGCTGGAAGCCAGTTCTTCCATCTATTCTCTTCAAAGTTTCTTCTTCAATCTATACAGTATAAGTCTGGGGGGTTTTTTGGACTACAATGCAGGCCTCTGGTATAAAAGAAGTAATTGCTATGCTTGTCATTTGTGTCTGATTTTTTTTAAACTTTATTTTTAACAGTCTTATTTTAACCAGGAGTATTGGATTTTTGGTTTTGGATATGTTCATGACTTTGGATATGACTCTGTGTATGATTTTTGATAAGTTTCTTAACAGGTCTGTGCCTCAGTTTACTTCTCAGTAACAAACAATGTTATTTATTGTCATTCTTGGACATTTGCTGACCTGCCACTGCCAAGTGCCCACACAGAGCCCATTGCAGGCTTTAGAAGGTCTGAAACCTCCTCTCCAGCTGAGTGGAGATTTGTTCCTTACTGCCACAGAAATAAGGGAAGTCTCTCCTCTTACCACATCTCAAGGACCTTCACTTTCTTATTACCACAGGAAAAATCCACAGCAAAACACAGAACTGAACCCCAGTGTTTTGAATCCTAGCGCGTTAACCAGACCATAGCCTCTCCCTTCTCCACTTTTGTTTATTTTTGCAGCTGTGCTCTGAAATTTTTTTTATTTTCATTAAGTTGTTCATTTGAGTACATCTTCACGCTGTGATCTTCCCGATGCCATCACTTCCTTACCCCTTAAGAACTCAACAAGGACAGGAACTGCAAAGACACGGCAGTGCGGACGTAGGTCAGTTACTTTGCTCACGTTTTGGCTTTTCTTGCTCTTTTGTGCTTTCCCTTCCACTCTGCCAATCATTCAGTCAACGTTTTTATTCTGCTGTCTAGTCTTTCTTCAGTGAATAACTTCACTATCTTCTGGGGTCCTAATAATTCACTGCTTTTTTATTTTAATGAAAAAGCCTTATTCTCTTGATATCAGGCCTCCCAGAGCTGGGAGCATGCAAGCCCTTCTCATCTACTTGTTCTCTGAAACCCATATTCCACAGGGATTCTGCAATCTATTATTCTTCCCCCTCTGCCTCTGGTGCCACAGCCAGTCTTGAAAGGAGGCCACTTGAAAAGAGAGAGCAGCAGCAATATGCCTTATGAATTCCTGGCACATTGCTTTACCCTGAAGGATATATTAAACAATAAGCGTTTTTTAAACAAAGACCTCCAGTAACCTCACCACAGGCACTGACTCTACTGATATATTATTAATTTTAGGCACTAGCTGCAAATTATCTGACTGAAATACCACTTGTCTGCTCTTAGTACTTGGTCATCAGAAAGATATTACCTCTTTCAGGAATGCTACCTTCCTTTCTTATCTGGCTATTTACAGAGTGTAAACCTGGGTTTCTCTAAGTGACAGCAGCCCAATATTCAACACAGGAAACAAACTCTCTCATTAAAGCCCAAAGTAACAATCAAGAACAAGTACTATGGAAAATTAAAAATGGTTAAATATGAAGTCACATTTCTGGTAAACAATAAACGTATTTCCCCTTTCATACTAAATATGTAGATCAGCTACTTTGTCTTAAACTTTCCTCAGACTCTTATACAGAACTGCTGTGTCTGTTTAGACTCTTATTTATATTTATTGTCCAAAGGCAGCAAGCATTCATCATTGGTCTCCTAGGGATTGTGCCAGGCATTTACAGTATGAGAAATGGTTTTGGATAGTAATTGTAAGATGCTGCATATAATTATAAGGTGAGATTTTAAAAACATTTGGCTTTGTCCAAACCATGCTCCCACAATACATGAAGGGGGGGGTTGTAATTTGAATATTCCTAGTTCCTGTGTTCAAGAGTCAAGACTCCTTCTAGCCGCCATCATCTGGAGTGAGTCTGGACTTGCAATTCTGTCCCCAAGGTTAGCTGGCTCTATGTACTTGGTGGACAGGGAAGCTGTGGCTTAGCTGTGGGGGAGATGGACAGTGGCAGTTTCAGCTGTGTTATAACCAGGGCTGGGCTGACAGAGGTGGGGGATGAAGGGCTGGAGGTTCCTGGGACTTGCAGGGTCCCTCCTGTCATAGAGTGAGAAGTAAAAGGTGCTTAACAGAGTAAGCCTCATTTAGAGGTGTTTTTCATGGCTGAAAAATGGATGATGGATGGCTTTATATTTTTTTCAGAATGAGAGGCAGAAATTGCTCAGCAGCTTGTGCTTTTCAGAACCTAGGGAGGAAGGACTCCTTGCAAATTGCCCTCAGAGACCAAACTGCTCAGCAATTTGAGGAGAAACCCAGGCAACAACTCAGGAGGAAGTAAGGCACTCTGCACTCTGTAAAAGCCCACACGACTGGGGTTGAAACCTTTCTTTTTTAACTACTGTGCTTGGTAGCTGGTGTGGGGAGGAGAGAATAGAAGTGGTATGTGGGAATACCAGAGTGAAGTCCCATAGGAAAGGCCACAAGATGATTTTCCCCCTTGGATATTTTTTTGTAACACATCTAGCTTACAAATAAGCTCCAGACTTGCAGTTTGTGTTTCATGGTGGGAGGAGGAGGGATGGAAGGGCTTGCAATTAAGCACAATTATGATATATGACATAATACAGGTTTATAGGTTGAAACAACCCCATAGCTGCAATAGTTTGATCAGCTGAGTTTATAATCAATGTTAATAATCCCTTCCACAAACAACCAAGCAAGGCTGAATTTCACTGAGTTAGCATTTGCACATGACTTGGGGGGAAGGCTGGTTGTGTATATTGTATCTGGGTGTAATCTCTGATGCTTTTTCCTGAGCACGACCATGCTAAACTACTGCCTTTCTAAGAGGTCTTCTGGATCATAGCACTGATATTACTTTAAGACATAAAATGCTCATTATTGTTAAAAAACAAATTGCAAATATACTTCTAGCATGATGAATAGGAGTCAAGAAAGCAAGCTGTATTTCAGGGAAATTTTAGTTGCTCTGCATTCTGGCAAGACAGACCAGGGCCCTCTCCTGTGTCTATGTATTCATCGATGTTAGCTGCCAAGAATTCCTACAGCTGTGCCACTGGAGCCACATCACAAGATTATAATCCTGTCTGTGATATTGCTGTGTCTTTATTTTGCCCATTAGGTGGAATGTAAATTATTTCCTTCCTTTGATGTGTTGATAAATATACCATTAAACATCCAACAGGTTTCTGAACTTCATCTCTATTCAGGAGTATCAGAGAATTCCTTCATGTTGTAGAGCTGCTGCTAGCTCAAGGTTCCCTGTTCCTCTGCAGCCTTGAATTGCAATTTATCGTACTGTGAGAAGAGGAATGTCATCATTCCTCCATGCTCATGGGGGAGTAGGCACAGTCTGATCTCTTAATGGGTTTATGCTGCAGTTGCCAGAAGGATGTATATGCCTATCTGCACGTAGAATTAAGGAAGAGTTGTGCAACTTGTATTCATAGTGCAACTATAGAACCAAACTTTCCCAGAGTTCAGTTGTGTCCCAGGCCTGTCTTAGTCTTAGATGTTGCTGCTTCATTGCAGTCATTAAACTCCCATCTTTGCCAGCTGAATAGGCTCTTAAGTTTCACATTTACAGTGTGGTAATTATCTTAATCATATTATAGTATAGAAGAAACTTCAGTAAGGAAAATAAAACCATACTGCTCTTTTTGGACAAACTTTATTTCCTTTAATGTTCTGTGTTTGTGTCTTATTGCCTGGACCTCTCCCACTAATAAGCTTTTAATGACTGTTCCCACTGATATCATAGCAGCAGATTCTTTGCATGGTGTCTTTGTTTCCTGGAATAAAATCAATTAAGCTCCTTGTCTCTCTGACCCCATCTTGTATTAAGGCTTAGCACAACAATTAGGAGCACATTATGGTGTTCATTCTTTTATAATTTTGGTTCTACAGACATTGCAGCAAGTCAGGTGTCAGTGCAAAGATTAACTTTGATGCAACACAATGTAGTATGTGTATTAAAAGTCTTCCGTGATCTAATTACTATACTTATATGATTCACTTTTGCAAAAGTGATTTAATAAGCCTATGACACTTTTCAACAGCCTCCTTAAATTCTTTTTGTGAATATTCCAGTGGATAAAGTTACAAATTTGTGGCAGGCAATTTTGAATATTTTCACTGACTTAAAAAATAGAGCTGTTGGAAAGACACATCTAGAATGCAATGTTTTCAAATTAACTTAAAGAAAGTTCAGCATTTCAAATGGAAGTTTTCTGAATATGAGTTTTTGCTGAAAGCCAGCAGGTTTTTTTCTGTCAAAACTACCTCAACTTACTTTTGACCAGCTTTATAGAGAATGTTCTTCAGTTACTATAGCTAATGGCATGATCACTTCATTGCTGTAGAGAAAATCAGCACTCCCCTTTGCATTCTTTTTTAAAATTCCTTTTAACTTTAAGCAGGTTATGGGACCTAATTGATCAGCTCCTGCAGTCTTCTGCTGCTAATTGGCTAGATGTCAGATGATAAAGGGAATAATATCAGTTTCCATCATTTCACAGGAGACACTTTGTACTAGATATTTCCTTTTCTCATCAAATGCAGCACATGTGGTTCTTCTGTAATAAGTCCTGTGAGCAACCAGGAGAAGAAAAAGGGTAAAGGAGCATCTGTATTTAGTTTGTTCACTTGCGATAGAGAAAAGTAGTTCTGTCCTACAACTATCAAGATTTAATTAAAAAAATGAAAAGCACGGAAACAAATTGAATTGCAAACTTGGTCATGTTATCATCAATTCTGCCTTGGCAGTTTCTAGAATATTGAATAAATTGCTGTACTTGCTGTGATAGCCTCTGTTGAAAACTTCAGTGACATTTCACTTTGAAAAAGGAATTCATTGTTCCCCCCAAATGTGATGTTCTGAAAGTCAAATTTCCCTTTCATGTCTGTAAGCAAAATTTTCAAAGAATTTTTTTTAATAATTGGACAGAGCTATTCATAGGACTTAATTTTCTTCAGAAAACTCTGGCTTTGTTTATGACTAGAATATGGCGTGTAAAAATGAACAACAAAATCTCTGGATTACAGGCGTATCTTGCCTCACTTACTGTGAGGAAACTGAAGGCTAGGTTTGTCTTTTCAGCTTGCCATGGTGAAGGGCAGCACTTTTGTCAAACTATATAGGGACCATGCCCAGGATGGAATCATGAATTAGAGTCAACTTTTCTCACCTTTGCCTCTACCATCACTGCCTTCCTTACCTTCACCAGTCTGACACAGGTCATTGATCCTGCTGTACCTCCTAGAGCAGGTAGGTCATTACCATGAGAAATGGATGGTAACGGGACACTGTAATAATGACACAACAAGTCATTATTACTCCATCACTTCCCTCCCAGCCCCTGTTTTCAAACACAAGGAGACCAGTGACCCAACACATAGCCCAAGTATAGGCAGCAATGGCAGAAGAATGGGGACATATCTGATAATTGTGGGTAAAGGACTGTAAAATACTTTATAAATACAGGGCTGTGTTCCTCTTCCAGACTGAAACATGAAAATGCTGTATTTCAAAGGAAAAAAGTCATCTCTGTGAATGTCATCTGAGACTGATAGCTGTGCTTCTGCACACCAAGCAGTGGCTCTTTTCCAGTTTGGATTACGGATTGAATACTATCCAGCCTGGTATTAAAATATTTGTGAAACAGAGACTGCCAACAGACCTACCAAGTGTCTGAATCTCTAGTATTTGTAGAAATGTGGTTTGGTTGTACTCAAGAGCAAGCAGGGATGGACATGAAGTCTCTTATGTGAATCCCCAATAACTCTTGGGAGACTGGGAAAATTAGGGAACTATGGAAATCATTTGATCAAATCTTTGAACAATCAGTATTTTCTTGGGTTGGTGGTCTTCTGCCCAGAACCTAGATGAAAGGAGCTAAAACAGCATGTATGTGGCAGAAACACACTTTACTGCAATATCACTGACTGTGAAATTTTGGCTAAATGTTATATTGACTGGTCTAGTCACTGGCTTTCTGGGATGGGGTTTATAAAAGTACAGGGCTTTTCTATTTGGGTAGGCAACATTTATTCAAGTAAAGAAAGAAGTGCTTTTGTTGAAAGTGATTTTTGGGAAGAGGGAAGAGTTTTCTGACCAGCTTCCTCTTTCATATGTTTTCATAGCTCGCTGAATCAGAGAAGATGCAGCCTGGTCCCAGGTTGGGTACTTAAGTAGACAGCTGCCTGCCTTCTCAAACAGCTTGCACAGAGTCAAGTTCTCATTATTTCTCAACAGGTATCTGAAAAGCCTTCTTGCTTAGGCTCTGACACACACTCTAATTATGAGATGGAACAAAGAAACAACCCAGTGTTTCTATTCTATTGATGCTAAAACTTGCTTTGATACAATAACATCCCACATTATAGTTACTGAAATTCTTACAGGGCCTTACAGTCTCCTAAGCAACTGCACTCTCTGCTAACAGGAAGAGATTTTCTGCTCTAGAGAGGTGCAGAAAGAGCCTTTGTCTCTGCTGGTAGCTACAGTAGCTGAAAAGAGAGTGAAGAAGATTAATATATCTATTTTAATAGTGTTTAATATAGAAGATCTAGTGATGGTAAATACCTGAAAATTGAAAACAAGGGAAGGTAAAGTAATTTTGTGGCTGTAACAAAAGTGTTATTTTAACAATTGTAGACTTGAGTATACAGCTGGAAAAGAATAGCTTGTGACTTGCAACTTCAAGGATATTTCAACAGTTCGTGATGTTCAAGAACTGACGGAGCAAGATCCTGCCCTGCCAGTACAGAATAGTTGATGAAATGACTTGTAATTGTTTTTGCATCCTCCCGTGATATTCAAATCCTGCTTATTCTTCCATAGCTGATGACACCATTGATGCAAATGAAACTTTCTTGGCAAATTCCACCTAGTATAAACCCTTTCTTCTATCTTATTTATTCTGTATATTTCTGCCTTCCCACCGCCACTCACATCCCAAGGCCATCAAAAATCAGGAAATTAGATCACTTGTTATCCTTTGGCAATTCACGACTTTTACACAAGGCTTTTCTATATAGTATAAATCTTTTTGTTTTCCTTAATTAACCTTTGATCCTTTAAGTCTGGTTATTTTTTAAGTCCCTTGAAATGAAGTGACAACTGTAACTGTGCTATTCTGAATTTTGATTATTATATTTCTCTAAAAATAAAAGCTCAATATGAGATTCATTTAGAATTGTGCACCTGGGGAACCTCTGATTACTGCTTAGAGTATTCAAGACTATTAAAATATTCACAGTGAATATGCCTCTTTCTAGCTCCTTGCACTGAGGGAGAATTTCAACTCCTCGAGGACTGGAAAGCAGTAAGTGTGCTTACTCTGGTGCCAGGGCACAGACATGGGTTACTTAGGAGGATGATGTGTCTTAAGTGGTGAGACATATTCAAAATCAAGAAGTTCCTCTATGAGTCATTTCAGGTAGTGAACTCTTTGTTCACCTGAGAAAAAAACAATTTGGTCATCAGAGCAACTCTAGCAGCAGGGAGGGAGCTGTTTTTGTTAAGAAGAAACACTTTTGCTGATGCAGGAGCTTTTACCTATGCTATAATTCCTAGACTTGGGCTCACTACGAACCCCAACATCACAGTGGTAAAAGAAATTTGATTTCCTAGAGGATTTTTTGCCAGTCACTTTGGAGCTCTCTGTTACAAGGTTTTTTATAAATCCACTGAATGTCTTATCCATTCCATGAAAATGCCAATGTATATTTGTGCCTTGAAGCACTTGCCTTCTAAGTTGTTCTTCTCTCTTATTCAGTAGCAATATGAAACCAGAAAGATCGGTACCAGTTTTATATAGACTAGCTGCAAGTGAAAGCTAGTGTGATAAATAAGTGTTTGTTGTCATGTTTTGAGTAAGACTCAAACCATGTTGATATACTAAAACAGAAGCAGTTATATCATTGTGGCTGAAGAAAGACTAGAATACATGTTGGGATGAGATGCAAAGAATCAGTCCAGAGGAAAATAAAACAGTCCAGAGGAAAACTAACCATTCAGAGGGGAACTGTGCATTGTAATACTTCGTGCATCTGTCAGACACTGAAATGAATTCAAGTTCACTCTATACTGGATTCTTATTTGGTGGCAGTTTTTTTGGCTTCAGTTAAATTAATAGTGTTTAGTATGTGGCCCTGTGTAACTTGAGCTCTCTTAATACAGCTTAAAAACTTAAGGAATTTAAGGGTGTTGCCATTTTCACATATTGTACCATAACGGTGACAGAAAAATAATTTTTTTTAAAAGTCCCTTTTCCCTCCCTTATTTAGGCACTAGAGAGAGTTAGAAAAACTATTAAAATGCAATAAAGTTCAAGCAGAAAAATAAACCGAAAAGCTGAAACATAATTATCTCTTCCTGCAAATGATGCACAAGCAGCATGTAAAGCTACCAAATAAATGATACGAGTCATTTGATAGCGTATTAGGACACTGAGGAAATTTAGATACAGGACCAAATTACACCCTGATGAAATGCTACTGACAATAATGAAGTTGAACTCAAAAAGAATTTGTCATGTGTAGTAGTCCTAATATTCTGTAGGTCATAGCCTGTATTTTTAACCTGCCTTAACTAAGTAGTAGCAACATGTATACTTTGTACTATAAGGCTAATGAATCTGATTTTTGAAAAGCCGTTGGTTAAAATGGCTTTTAGTGCATACATATACACATAAGCAAAAAACCGCCATAGTTGTGGTCTAATTGCTACTGATGTTGGTTAACCTTGCTGTTGCTGTTGGTAGGAGAATAATTGTGTTAGAAGTTTCCATCATTTCTCTGGAAATATTTTTTTCTTTCCACTGACTGCTCACCTTTTCAGCCTAAATATTTATTGGTTTCAGTATTGTGGTGATTTATTTCTATTTGTTTTTAATTTCCTTGTGCAGTGTTTCAAATAGTACCACAAGCTATGAATGGCTTGGTGTTAAATTATGTAGAGGTGCCACATTGCTCTTGAATGCATGTTTTTGATGAGGTTATTAAAACTCTGACAATACAAATTACCATAGCAACAAAAAACATAAATTCATAGCCTATTTCAACCTCTGGAGTATGAAAATATTTTAGAGCACTCAAACACTTTGCAGCATAGCACAGCTCATGTAGCTTGGCTTGCAGTTCTTCACTGTGTCCTAAAATATATCAGTATTCATTGGTCCTCGATCTCTCAAACAGGCAAGAAGTCATGACTTTGTTCCTTTTTTTTCTTTTTTTTTTTTTTTTTTTTCAAAC